>OX336368.1:21199667-21799667 GCA_946902895.1 Fragum fragum
GACAGCATTTCATTTAGGTAATTTATGCAGCATGACAAGGGTAAATAATTGAATTTTTAAAAAATCTGAGTTAAATTGGACAAGTAGATGGTGTAGATTAAGATCAGTCTGCACATATGTGCAGGCTGATCTTTGTCTAACCCATGTGCAGACTGATCTTTGTCCTAAGTGCTCCCGAACACACAGGAATGATTGGGGTTCAGTATGACAAGGGTTAATATAATCAAATGATATGAATACTCCATTATTGTTAGTTTTGATATTGTTACAGTTATACCCAGATCATGTGAAAGGACTGATGTTACTTGGAGAATTGAATGTGAATGTCTTCAAGAAGCTGGTTGAAGCTGAACAGGTCAGTAATTACTGAATGATTCACAGATTGCCATTATAAAATCCATTGACCAATCAAATAAATTATTTAGACAGAAAGTAAAATGTTGATATCAAGAATTTTGTAGGTCAACAACTTAAATGTTGTGCAACTACGGCTTTTTATGGTGTATGTTTACAAAATATAGGTTGCCCATATGAATTGCATTTAACCCATTCCCACTCAACAAAAATTTACACTGGTCCAAATTGAAAGGAGTTGCAGACGACATTTTAAAGTTTATGAAATTTTAGATTTTTCAACTTTCTGGGTAGAAAACAATGTGTAAAATGAAGAAATTGCTTGTGACAAGCAATTTCTTCATTTTACACAATGTATTCGCAGTTGTTTTTCTTGAGGGGCGTCCAAAATCATCACTGTGTGGGAATGGGTTAATGTCCCTTTACCCATTCCAACACAGTGGAATTTTAGACCGGTCCAAATTGAAAGGAGCTGCAGACGACAATTTCAAGTTGATGGAATTTTAAATTTTTTCGTCTATTTGGATAGAAAACGCAATGTTTTCAAAAGCTTTTTCGTTGAGGGGCGTAAAAAGGAGGGATTGAGTTGGACTAACTAGATTCATCTATAAGGTTAAAGATTGAATTGTTCACACAAAGAAAGAGGTAAATTCAACCTTGGGATGATTTTGGTATATATGTCTATTTCAACAGTTTTTAGCTCACCTGAGCACAAAGTGCAAGATGAGCTATTGCGATCGGTCGTTGTCCGTCGTTCGTCTGTCCGTCTGTCTGTCTGTCCACAATTTCTTTAAAAATCTTCTCCTCCTAAACCAGTGGGCCAATCAAGCTTAAACTTTGCAGGGATGTTCCTTGGGTGAAGTTCTTCAAAAGTTGTTAAAAGAATTTCATTCCGTCAAAAACTCTTGTTGCCGCAGCATTTGAAAATTGGAATCTTTAGTAATTCTTTAAATATCTTTAAAAATATTCTCCTCCTAAACCAGTAGCCCAATCAAGCTGAAACTTTGCAGGGATGTTCCTTGGGTGAAGCTCTTCAAAAGTTGTTAAAAGAATTTCATTCCGTAAAAAAATGTTGTAACCGCGGCATATGAAAATGGGAATCTTAAGTAATTCTTTAAATATCTTTAAAAATATTCTCCTCCTAAACCAGTAGCCCAATCAAGCTGAAACTTTGCAGGGATGTTCCTTGGATGAAGATCTTCAAAAGTTGTTAAAAGAATTTCATTCCTTGAAAAAATTTTGTAACCGCGGCATATGAAAATGGGAATCTCAAGTAATTCTTTAAATATCTTTAAAAATATTCTCCTCCTAAACCAGTAGGCCAATCAAGCTGAAACTTTGCGGGGATGTTTCTTGGGTGAAGTTCTTCAAAAGTTGTTAAAAGAATTAAATTCCATCAAAAACTCTGGTTGCTGCTGCATTTAAAAATGGGAATCTTTAGTAATTCTTTAAATATCTTTAAAAATCTTCTTCTCCTAAACCAGTAGGCCAATCAAGCTGAAACTTTGCAGGGATGTTCCTTGGGTGAAGATCTTCAAAAGTTGTCAAAAGAATTTCATTCCGTGAAAAAATGTTGTAACCCAAGCAAATGAAAATGGGAAATTTTAGTAAATCTTTTGTTGTTGTTTTTTTCATAGACTTCAAGGCCATAGACCTTTATATTTTGTATAGAGCTTAATCATATGCTTCTCTTCCAAGTTTTTAAATATTCAATCTCTGGGGTCAAAAATGGCCCCACTCCTGAAGTCCGAAGTTTGGAAAAATACTTAATTAGAGCAATTTCAAAAGAATTCTTCTCTTAAACTATAAAGTCTAGGATATTCATATTGGGTATGTAGCATAACTAGATTGTTTTGTACTATATCACTTAAAGTTGTCCTCCCAGGGTCAAAAATGGCCCTGCACTAGAGGTCCAAAAATTGGGAAAAACGCAAAATTTGAGTATGTTAAAAAAAATCTTCATTTTAAGGTGGAGGGCATTTATATTTTGAGTGTAGCATAGCCTGGCTGTTATCTATCAATTTTGATGAGAATTATGCCTGTAGGTTACCCCTTCCCTGGGTGTCCAAAGTTCGTAAAAATGCTCAATTAGACCATGTTCAACAGTCTTCTCCTCCCAATCTACAAAGTCTTAGGCATTCATATTTGGTATATAGCATGAATAGATGGTTCTTTACCATGTTAGCTAAAATCTTAGCCCTGGGATAAAACATGGCACTGCCCTATAGGTCCAAAATTTTGGAAAACATCCAATTAGAGCAACTTCGAAAGACTTCTTCTGATGAAATATATGGTGAAGGGCATTCATATTTGGTAGTAGCATGACTAAATAATTTTGTACTATGTTATAGGAAAAAATGCTCTTAGGATAAAAAACGTCTCTGCTCCTGGGGTCAATTCTTAAATAGAAATGGAGAAATAGCTTGTCACTCCCTTCTCACAATGCTATTTTAAACCTTTTTTTCCTGAGGGTTACAAATTCTGGGATAGTTTGGTAATGGATTAAACAATAAAGCCAGAGGCATTCATTTTTTTTGGAAAGCATTACTGGGTTGTTTTATACAAAGCCCAAAATCTTATATTTTATTTTATTTATTTTGCTCAAGTCTTTTTTATACAAAAAAGGGCTGTAATTTGCGGATGCCTCAGGTGAGCGATTTAGGACCATCATGGTCCTCTTGTTTTTTACTCCTTTGCAGTAGGCTACACTATATATATCTGCTTACTGACTGTAATTGACCAATCACTGGCCTTGCCTACTTATTCTGTTGGCCTAACTCATTGACTCCAACAGAAAGCTCCACCTCAATTTAAAAACTGTGTTATTTTGCAAGAGTTATGCCCAGTAGCATGTAACAAAAGAGTGGAATGGTTGTTTGGTGATCTTATGTCGTAACTACAGCTTTAATATGCTGTAGTTACAATGTTTAAGTCACCAAACCAACAAGGATGCTTCACATAAATGTTGGCTAATGTCAGAGTTCAAAGTTAATTTCTATTCTAAATGAATTATTTCTTTGGTCATCGGATTATTTGATTGACCACCACAATTTGTCAATTCCTCAGATCATGCATGAGGTTAGACAACCTAATCTATATATTTCTGTTTGTTTATTCAACAGAACTTTAATGATGTCTTGAAATTAGACCCAGGCCATATAGAAGCCATGCACAATCTCTGTGTGGTGTATGTAGAAAAGGGGGACGCACTCAGAGGCGAGAAATGTCTGGCACATGTCCACTCCCTAGCTCCAAATGAAGAGTATATCAAAAATCATCTGAATATAATCCGAGCCAAGATAAAGGATGCAATGGAACAACAAGGAAAAACAGGGCAAGGTGGAAAACAAGCTGATCATAAGCAGAAGGAAAATGTTGAAACAGAAAAAACTGAAGATTAGACATAAGGAATAGTGCAAAACTAGTGTATGTGCCACAAAATATACGGGCATTTACAGTATTTTGCACGAAACACTCAATATGACTCGGTATTTTAGATAAGAGGAAGTGACAATAGTATAGATCTGTTTTTCTCTTAAAAACACTATGTTGTGGGTATTAATTGGAACTGTCTTTTGAGAGGATTTCAAAAAGTACCAACAAGACTGCGTTTTGAAGAGAAATAGCAGTTCCTTAAACATTCCAGAGTTAGATAGAATTTCAAATATTGAAATCAAAATCACTCCCTCTACATCATTCAACCCACTAGTGTGAAGAAAGGAGAAACTGTTTGGTTTTATATTTTCAAGTTAAATCTCCTTTTCACAATATTTTTTATCTTATTTGCCATGTATTTTTTTTTAATTGACATCTGCAGCTTCTTTCAATTTGGAGATCTCAAAAAAAAATGTTGACTGGTAATGTGTTAAAAATTTGAATGGAGATACCATCAAACAGACCCTAATTATACCATCCCTAAGCAGAAAAGATAATGAAATCAAATATAAGAAAAGCTACAGTGGGATATAGTTCATCTTTATAATTGAATCTATCCTGTTCTATGTCCAGAAGATCTCATGAAACAGAATGTTTCTGGTCCTATTTGTCTGTTCATCCATAAATATTTCTTCAAGGTCAGAGACCTAGATATACAGAGTGATATCAATTATTGAATATAAATTTTCTCCATTTATCTATGAAATGATATTTTGTGGGTAGTCATTGGTTAACCCATTACTAGACAACCACATTTTAGACTCGTCCAAATTGAAGTTGCAGACACAAATTAAACTTAACCCATTCCAAATGACTGATGCTTTTAGATGCCTCCAAGAAAAAAAAATTGGAAAACATTGTTACCATCAATTTCTTTCATTATCCACTATGTTTTCTATCCCATAGGTAAAAAACCCCAAAATTTCACTAGCTTTGAATTGTCGTCTGCAGCACCTTTCAATCCATTGTTAATGGAATTTTAAAAGAAATACGTCTTTGTCTTACTAGAAAACAATGTGGTTAATGACGTAATTGCTTTCCAGAATGTTTTCCAAAGATGAAATAGGATTTTGTGAGAATAGGATAAAACAAGGAAAGCTATGGTGAGAAAGGAAGAAAACATGTTGGAGTGGGTTAAGATGATTCAAATGAGTATTCACAATATAGAGTTTTGATGAGAAATAGATTTAAATAATAATAACTTCTTCTTTACTAGGGCCTTTTCTTCTGCTCTTCTGTTCCAGTTTTCATCAGGTTCTCTTCAATTTTCACATATCTTGTCAACTGTCTTAATCCACAACAAGATGATGGAATTTGAGACTGGTCCAAATTGAAAGAATTTACAGATGGCAATTCAGTCAAAATTTTAGGGAAAAAAAGATAAATACATGTACACTGTGAAAGTAAGAAATTGCTTGTTCCAAGCATTTTCTATCTTTCTCACAGTATCTTCCAAAGATATTTTCCTTCGGGGCATTGAAAGGCAGGATTGTGTGGTTCCTGTTGATACTGGTCTGCTCTTTAAGAAATAAAGGAAAAATGAAAGGCCTTGTTAAGCTTTTGTAGCCAGTAGAGATCCTCAGGCTCCCATGGGCCTCTTGTGATCTTCCCTACAAAAGACATTTTAAATATTAAGACCTAGATAATCACTGATAAGAATTGTTGGTTTGGTTAACCCCTTCCAACAAAAAGATGCTTTTAAACACCCCTCAATATGAAAATTTTGGAAAACATAATGGAGAATTTAAGAAATTGCTTACTACAATCAATTTCTTCATTATCCACAATGTTTTCTACCCTAAAAGACAAAGATATTGAAGATTTTATTAACTTAAAATTGTTATCTGCAACTTCTCTGAATTTGGACTGATCCAAAATTTGGTCATGTGGGAATGGGTTAAATAGATTAACCCATTACTACAAAAATCCCTCTTTTGGCGCCCCTCAAGACAAAGGTTCAAGAAAAACAATTAAAAAATGTATTGTTTCCTACCCAGAACAACAGAGAAATCTAAAATTGCATCAACTTGAAATTGACTTCTGCAACTTCTTTGATTTTGGACCAATCTAAAATTTGTTGTGTGGAAATGGGTTAACTTCTCTTACTATATAAAAAAGCAGCAGTTGAAATGTGCCATCAATAGCGTTGTTTTTAATGCAATTATGTTCTACATCACGAAGAATAAAAATTGTTGTTTGATGATTTAAGGTGGATTATCGGGATTCATCAGTGAATTATCTAACATATGTTCAATTTGTAATTTTAACCTTTTCCAGTTTTTTTTAGCTCGGCTGAAAACATAAAAAAAAATCCCACAAGTACTTATTTGTGGGGATGTCTACACTATTAGAGATTTTGTGCAAAAATTACAGATATACGTATTTGTGTCACTTTTGCCTTAAGTTAAAGAAAAAGAATAATTGATGTTTTTCATGTAGAATCAAAGAAATAGAATAATTATTTTTCATGTAAGATCAATTTATCTTTCATTTCATGAACAACAAAAGCTGAATTTTCATTCATTGCTCTCCTGCTGGAAATACAGCTTTAGTTGTTCACTCAGTGATGGATATATAAATCTTACACTAGAACAAATAGTTATAATATATTTACGCAGTTGTGTTGCCATAAGAAAACAAACTTAGTTTGAAGTGTTCATACATTATATATTTATTATCTGATACACAGATATAAAGTATTTTGATAAATAAATGCCAAAATATTTCAACCCACACAATCCTGTATTTTGAAGTGTCAAAGAAAATGAGACATGGAAAGCATTTCAAGAAAAGTAGAATTTGCTTTTAACAAGCAGTTTTCCTTTTGTCATATTGTTTTCTACCGAATTTTCCACTTATTATTCAAACTAGCTGTAATTTGAATTGTCATCTGCAACCTCTTTCAATTCAGACCTGTGTAAAATTTGTTTGTGCTCATAATGGGTTAAACCATACCCACACAGTGACGCCTTTGGAGGCCCCTCAGGAAAAACAATTGGGAAAACATTGTGTGAAATGAAGAAATTGCTTGAACCAAAAAAATTCTTCATTTTACACAATGTTTTCTACCCAAAAAGTTAAAAAAATCTAAATTTTCAAAAAATTTAATTTGTCGTCTGCGACTCCTTTGAATTTGGACCTGTCTAAAATTTTGTCTGGTAATGGGTTAAATGCTTAAACTGGTAGATCTCATATACACTCACAGTAGTTTTACAATGCAATCTGATTTGGCTTCTTTACAAAGCACATAGATTTTTCAGCCAAATTAATATGATTTTCTTTTATTAGAATTGTAATTCTAGTTTCATTTATCAAGATTCAAAAGTTTTGATTGGTTGTTCTCTTTACATACTTCCATGAACTGAATTTTGAGCACACAACTATTTTGTAAGCTTGTGCACAAAGCAGATTCATAAGAGAGGTACTAGTGAAAGATTTGCTTCTTTCTACTTGATGGCATTAATAACTGCATATTCATACAAGTGTGATTACTTTTTTAGGTGTAGATAAAATATATTTTCTGCTCATTTATCAAATGGAAAAAAATGTTTGTTTCAAGTGTTGGCGACAACAAAAATGGAGTAGTTTCCAGTATTAACCAGTTGAATGAATAGGATAAAACTGAGCCCGTATGTTATATAGACTTGACAAGAAAAAATGGTTCTGACTTCATTTATTATATGAATGAGTTTCTTTGACTAAAGTTTGTCTGTATATAAGAAATACAGTTAAATCTGAACGAATTAAAACACATTCCTACACAACAAAATTTTAGACTCGTCTAAATTGAAAGAAACTATTGATGACAATTTAAAGTTTGACAGAATTCAAAAAATCTTTGTCTTATGGGGCGGAAAATGTTGTGGAGAATGGGGAGATTGTTTTTGACAAGCAATTTCTCCATTCTTCATTGTGTTTTCCAGAGCTTTTTCATTACGGGCGTAAAAAGTAGGGATTTCATGGAAAGGGGTTAAAGAGGACACGCAAGTCTTCTCAAGACACCTAGGACCATACAATGCCACCTTTGGACTCCTTGAAGAAATATGATTATGGAAAACTTTGTGGGAAAATAAAAATCAATTTCTCCTTTTCTAACTATATTCTATACCATATTTGGCACTTATTTACCAAATAAGCATATTCTTCAATTCTTCAATGTCATTTACTGATTTTGAAATAAACAACCATGGAGATCATTGATCTTGTTGGCCAAAATTTGTATTCATTAGCCCATTCCCACTCAACAAAATTTTAGACTGGTCCAAATTGAAAGAAGCTGCAGTCAACAATTTCAAGTTAATTTAATTTTATTTTTTTCATTGTACAAGAAATTGCTTCATTTGCCACAATGTTTTCAAAACTTTTTTTCTTTAGGGGCGTAAAAAGGAGGTTTCGTGTGGAAATGGGCTTTACAGAAGTATACCTGTGTAGAAATGATGCCACCTGCCTTTATCACGCATAAATGAATTCTGTCCCAATTAAACACATTTCTTAATGAAATTTGAACACTCCTTGGTATATTCTGAATCTACAGGAAGATCAATCATTAATCAGTCACATAATCATTGACCACAAATGTTACACTTACAAATCAGAATGTATTTACTGCACAAACAAATTACGCAATATGTTGATTAAGTAAATGTCTTAAACACAATTGACGTGTTTCTGCTGTCATTCAAAATATAGATTGCCACAGCAGTTGGTTTTTGGCACCTCCAACTGCATATTTATATCAATCATTTGTATGTAAGTATTGAATTAGAGTGAACTTGTGTCTATATGTATTTAAGATGTAAGATAGAAGTACTTGTATGAAATTCTATATCAATGCATATCACTAGTGTTCCGTATACATATCATTACATTGTTATTTTTGTATCTTATTTGTACATCATAGCTGACATGTTTAAAGTATTGATATATATGAATTAAAGCTTCCCACTCTATTAGAGACATACTGTTTAAGGCAGAGCTGTCTGACTGTCAATCTGTGTGGATTTGTTATTGTTAATGAAATTTCAGAGACATCTTTTGATTAACCCTTGTCATGCTGAACCTGGAATATTTGGTTTTGGCAGGAGGTATAGACTAAGATCATCCTGCACATAAGTGCAGTCTGATACACCTCCTGCTTGTACTTTTCCTGACAGAGTTGTTTATGACAAGTTCTATTGGTGCTTTCAGACCTTTGATTTTACGGCAATTCAATAAGGGACTTTATACAGCATGACAAGGGTTAAGTCTTAATTGTACAAGAAACAAACAAACAATAAAAAAATGTCACTGATAAAGGTCAGACCTTCAGTAAATTGTCCTGAGGTGCATTTACTTGTCAAGATGGAAATTCCTTCTAAATAAGATTTTTGAGACCGTCTAAAGAAGGATTTTTTGTTATTTTGGATGAAAACAATCAATGTTGTCAAGGCTACTCGCTTAAGCCAAGGCTTCGATTCTTAATGAGAAAGTTTTCTCTTAAAAATCTAGATAAGAATATCGAACAAAAACAACGCACCTTTGATATCTATGAGATCTATGAGGCAGATTGTAATATTACACATATGATAGGCATGCATACTAGCTGTGGAAAACTTGCTTCAGTTGTTTCAAGTTCAAGATGACATCGCAGGATAAGTGCAAGATTCAACTTGCACTAAAGTTTTCCAGGTTATGTCTCTTTCAAACTCTAGGGTCTGATTTAACCCATTCCAAATGACAAAATTTTAGTCTGTTCAAGATTGAAGGAAGTTGCAGATAATTTAAAGGTGATGAAATTTAAACATCTTTGTTTTTATACGCCCGTCGAAGACGGGACGTATTATGGGATCACCCGTGGTGTCTGGGCATCCGGGCGTCCGGTCGTCCGGTTGTCAGGGCATCCGGTCGTCCGGGCGGTGTCCACTTCTTTGTCCGGAGCATAATTCTGTCACCGTAAGTCCAATTGACTTTAAACTTGGCAGTTATATTCTTCTCATCGATACGGAGTGCAGTGCGCAATAACCATAACTCTACCTGGCCTATTTTTTGAGTTATTGCCCTTTGTTGTTTTTCATACTTGAATCTTGTCCGGAGTATATCTCTAAAAGTATTATAGCTAGGATCATGAAACTTAATGGGTGTATAGATCTCACCAAGGGGGAGTGCAGTGCACAAGAACCATAACTCTACCTGGCCTATTTTTGAGTTATTGCCCTTTGTTGTTTTTCATACATGAATCTTGTCCGGAGTATATCTCTAAAAGTATTATAGCTAGGATCATGAAACTTCATGGGTGTATAGATCTCACCAAGGGGGAGTGCAGTGCACAAGAACCATAACTCTACCTGGCCTATTTTTTGAGTTATTGCCCTTTGTTGTTTTTCATACTTGAATCTTGTCCGGAGTATATTTCTAAAAGTATAATAGCTATAATGATGAAATTTCAGGGATGGATAGAGCTCAACAAGTAGGAGTGCATTGTACAAGAACCATAACTCTACCTAGCCTATTTTTTGAGTTATTGCTCTTTGTTGTTTTTCATACTTGAATCTTGTCCGGAGTATATCTCTAAAAGTATTATAGCTAGGATCATGAGACTTCATGGATGTATAGATCTCACCAAGGGGGAATGCAGTGCACAAGAACCATAAATCTACCTGGCCTATTTTTTGAGTTATTGCCCTTTGTTGTTTTTCATACTTAAATCATGTCCAGAGTATATCTCTAAAAGTATAATAGCTAGAATCATGAAATTTCATGGATGGATAAAGCTCACCAAGTGGGAGTGCAGTGTACAAGAACCATAACTCTACCTAGCCTATTTTTTGAGTTATTGCCCTTTGTTGTTTTTCATACTTGAATCTTGTCCGGAGTATATCTCTAAAAGTATAATAGCTAGAATCATGAAATTTCATGGATGGATAGATCTCACCAAGTGGAAGTGCATGGCACAAGAACCATAACTCTACCTAGCCTATTTTTTGAGTTATTGCCCTTTGTTGTTTTTCATACTTGAATCTTGTCCGGAGTATATCTCTAAAATTATAATAGCTAGAACTATGAAATTTCATGGATGGATAGATCTCACCAAGTGGGAGTGCAGTGTACAAGAACCATAACTCTACCTAGCCTTTTTTTTGAGTTATTGCCCTTTGTTGTTTTTCATACTTGAATCTTGTCCGGGGTATATCTCTAAAAGTATTTTAGCTAGGATCATAAAACTTCATGGGTGTATAGATCTCACCAGGGGGAGTGCAGTGCACAAGAACCATAAATCTACCTTGCCTATTTTTTGAGTTATTGCCCTTTGTTGTTTTTCATACTTGAATCATGTCCGGAGTATATCTCTAAAAGTATAATAGCTAGAATCATGAAATTTCATGGATGGATAGAGCTCACCAAGTGGGAGTGCAGTGCACAAGAACCATAACTCTACCTGGCCTATTTTTTGAGTTATTGCCCTTTGTTGTTTTTCATACTTGAATCTTGTCCGGAGTATATTTCTAAAAGTATAATAGCTATAATGATGAAATTTCAGGGATGGATAGAGCTCAACAAGTAGGAGTGCATTGTACAAGAACCATAACTCTACCTAGCCTATTTTTTGAGTTATTGCTCTTTGTTGTTTTTCATACTTGAATCTTGTCCGGAGTATATCTCTAAAAGTATTATAGCTAGGATCATGAGACTTCATGGATGTATAGATCTCACCAAGGGGGAATGCAGTGTACAAGAACCATAAATCTACCTGGCCTATTTTTTGAGTTATTGCCCTTTGTTGTTTTTCATACTTAAATCATGTCCAGAGTATATCTCTAAAAGTATAATAGCTAGAATCATGAAATTTCATGGATGGATAAAGCTCACCAAGTGGGAGTGCAGTGTACAAGAACCATAACTCTACCTAGCCTATTTTTTGAGTTATTGCCCTTTGTTGTTTTTCATACTTGAATCTTGTCCGGAGTATATCTCTAAAAGTATAATAGCTAGAATCATGAAATTTCATGGATGGATAGATCTCACCAAGTGGAAGTGCATGGCACAAGAACCATAACTCTACCTAGCCTATTTTTTGAGTTATTGCCCTTTGTTGTTTTTCATACTTGAATCTTGTCCGGAGTATATCTCTAAAATTATAATAGCTAGAACTATGAAATTTTATGGATGGATAGATCTCACCAAGGGGGAGTGCAGTGTACAAGAACCATAACTCTACCTAGCCTATTTTTTGAGTTATTGCCCTTTGTTGTTTTTCATACTTGAATCTTGTCCGGGGTATATCTCTAAAAGTATTTTAGCTAGGATCATAAAACTTCATGGGTGTATAGATCTCACCAGGGGGAGTGCAGTGCACAAGAACCATAAATCTACCTTGCCTATTTTTTGAGTTATTGCCCTTTGTTGTTTTTCATACTTGAATCATGTCCGGAGTATATCTCTAAAAGTATAATAGCTAGAATCATGAAATTTCATGGATGGATAGAGCTCACCAAGTGGGAGTGCAGTGTACAAGAACCATAACTCTACCTAGCCTATTTTTTGAGTTATTGCCCTTTGTTGTTTTTCACACTTGAATCTTGTCCGGAGAATATCTCTAGAAGTATTATAGCTAGAATCATGTAACTTCATGGATGGATAGAGCTCACCAAGTGGGAGTGCAGTGTACAAGAACTCTACCTAGCATATATTTTGAGTTATTGCCCTTTGTTGTATTTCATACTTTGTTTGACAAAAAAAATTCATTCAAAATAACCTCAGTTCTATTCAAACCCCCAGTTAATATTAAGCAGTGTGACGGGCGTATCTTGTGACAATTTGGCACCTTGTTTAGTGGTTGAAAACATTGTGGAGAAAGGAGAAATTGCTTGTAACAAGCAATTTCTTCATTCTGCACTATTTTTTCCTAAGCTTTTTGCTTTAGGGGTGTAAAAAGGAATGATTGTATGGGAATGGGTTAGTATATCAAGTCAGCCAGAAACACTGTATGATAACTCTAGAGGCCTCAAGGTCTGCTCTATCATTTTCAAAATTGCTCAGAATACTCTATTTATATTTACACCAGCTGAGAATACCCTTTTGGCAATTTGAAGAACTTTGTCACAAGGACATATCTTAAAAACCCTTATCCAGACAAAACAATTTTACCCAAATATTGCCAAATTGCTCCACAAAAGCAATTTCTTCATTTTTAACGCTGATTCTACCTAGAAAGTTGAACAAATCTAAAGTTTTATAAACTTTAAATTGTTGTCTGCAACTCCTTCCAAGTTGGACCAATCTTAATTCATGTTGTGTGGAAATGGGTAAAAGTACAATTCAGTCCTAGATTTAACTGACGAAAACTACTCAGAATTCACACTGTCCGAGATTGGTATGTAGATAGGTCTCAACAAGGGTGAAACTGGGGAAGGTCATTTCATCAAGGTCAAGGTCATAATTTTAACCCTTTTCCCTAAAACAAAGAAAAAACACAATAAAATTCACCTGTTTCTAAAGAATTCCTGTTTCCGGGGCATGGTGTTTCACAAACACATCTTGTTGTACTACGTTTTGCGCAACACATGTATGGTTTTCCTCATAGACAATCACTGCTTTTGGACAAATTGTTCCATCACTTGGAATGTTTGCAATGTTTTCAAATAATATTTACTTCATTGTATATGTAAGGGTTAGATACATATTGCTTGTATCAAAATAGTTATTTGTTTTCAAGAAAACTTGTTTTTTTAATGTATTTTGTGAATTATTTATATTGAGTTATTATTGATTTTGCTGTCTGGTAATGGGTTGAGGGGTAGAGCAAGTTTCAGCACTAAGAGATCAAGAGTTTGATTCCTAGCTGCCGATTTTGATCTTGGTCATTTGCCCACAAATTTGGCATAAGTGCTACTTTATTCTCCGGGAAGCAGAATCAAGGTTGATTTAATCTAATTTGTAAGAACTTGTTTCCTAGTAGATGTAAATTAGATAGGATTAGACTGATCTTGGTAATCCAAAAAGTATTTTAAATGTTTGCTTCTGGCATATTTATGCCCTGTTTTGACAGATTGGGGCCATAACGGTTTACTGCTGTTTACTGAAATCTTCACATTTTATCATAATTTTCATACTATTTGAGTTTCAATGCTCATATTTGACATGAAGATAGCACTCAGAGAATTTTATCTTCTGACACAAATTTAAATGTCGTTTGGCACGGCCAAAGCCATCTATCAAGGTCAAATTTCTGTTAGAAAAATTTGCTTTTTCGGGACCAAAGGTTTTTACTAAACACATCTTGCTCTTGAATCGAGATCACTAGTCTATGTTGCTATAAGTTTATTTTTAAAATACTTTCTCTGATAACCTATTTCCATACAATGAAGCTTTCTGTCACCCTGAAGAAATACTATCATTGAAAACTTTTTGAGAAAAGGAGAAATTGTTAGTGAAAAGCAATTTCTCCTATTCTCACAATGTTTTCTACCCTATTTGGTACTTATTTTTCCAATTTTAGTGCAATTTAAAATGACTTCTGCAACTTCTTTCAATTTAGACTTGTCTTAAATTTTGTTGTCTGGTAAATGGTTAACCTCTGCTAGATCTGATTTGATTAGTGAAAAAAGTTGAAAAGGCATCAAAGAAAAAAATGAATCTTTTCTCTTCCCTCTCCTTCACAATCTGTCTGATAAAGGACTTGAGGGGGTCAAATCTAAGATTTCTTAAAAGATTAACCTTTCCCACACTCCTACCTTTCACGACCATCAAGAGGAGAGCCTTGAAAAAAACTTTGTGGAAAATAAAGAAATTGCTTGAAAGAAGCAATTTTGTCATTTCCCACAATATTATCTACACTAAAAGAAAAGAAATTTGTGGACTTAAATTTGCTGTCTGTAGCATCTTTCAAATTGGACGATAGTCTGAAACTTTATTGTCTGGTAATGAGTTCAAACTAAATTTTGTATTGAATTTGACACAATAAAGTTTCACCAAATGTGAGCTTTGAATGTCCATGTGAGTTTGCCATAGCGATAGGTGCTCAATCTGAGGGGTTGCTATTGCCATTTGTTTAGTGTGGTTTGACAGGCATTATGGACAGATCACAAAATGAGCCTACTAATACTGATACGGTAGTTTGTTCTAGAAACCTGAAGACACTTTAGTTTTCTGTATATATTGGAGTTATTTGGCTGAGAAAAAAAAGAAGAAAAACCCAAAATAAAGATAGTCATTTGTGGGCAATCTAAATTGTGTAATTACCGCTTGAACAAGATAACCAATTACTAGGCAACAAAATTTTAAACTGGTTCAAATTGAGTGAAGTTGCCTTGAAGACACTTTAGAGTGATACAGTTTTTGCCTCATTGACCTGAAATTTTGGTAAAATGTTTTTGTTGATATAATTTTAAATAATCTTGAGACATGGTCATTAGGGGACGAGGTCCACTTGGTTAATCTTAGAAAACCTTGTCTCTGGAGGACACAGCATTTGTGGAATATTGAACTTATTATCTGGATGAAATCCTATTTAAAATTTCAGTTGAGTCATGTTAGGTCAGAAAATTAGGTTACTAGGTCATATTCTTCTAGATGCCATAGTACTATCTTTATTTAACAGAGATTTGATGAGAAAATTTTTCTTGATAAAATTGTGAATTTGAATAACTTGGGGTCATAGTCAAAGTCACTTTGCAAACTTTCGAAATTTCTAGCTGAGAGCCGTGGCAAAAGGGCAGTGGTAGGAGTCCTAATCATGGGGTCCGGGTTCGATTCCCGGTAATGGTGAATATCCTTTATAATATTTGTCTCCCACTAATGAGTTTGTAATCGTAAAACTAAGTAGGATGAGCAGCTGGAGGCTCGGAAAGGATGTAATGGTGTTACTGGAGCAAGATATTCCAGGAATCCATTGTTAGGTGCATCAGCCGCAGCAATATGACTGAAAATTATTAAAAGCGAAGTTAAACCCAATTCATACAAAGAAATCGATTGATAGCAGCGATTGGTCAATTGGCTTAAGATGCGAACATGACAAACCCCTGACTAGCCGATATTTGGAAGAACCCAACTTTGGAACGGATAGGATGTTGTCGTAGTACTGGTGTAAGAAATTCCAGGAATAAATGGTTAGGTGCTCCAGCTGCCGTGTTATGACTGTAATACTGTTAAAAGTGGCGTTAAACACCATTCAATCAATCAAAATTTTTAGCTTAGCAGATTTCGGATATAACTGGTGGCTTTACTAGCTTTACCACTTGTATTCATTATTGTTGTCATGCAAAAACATTTTGTGATATCTCTTGTATTGACTTGACCCTCAAAATGAACGTTCACTATTGAAAGGTCAGTTTATACCATCACGCGGTATAACTCTACATTCGTTTTTGTAAAATTATGGCCCTTTAATGACTTATATCATTGATTAACTATCTAGCTCTCAACTGTCAAGCGTGAGGCATCTGTATGTTGTGATCTTATTACTCAGGTGAGCGATTAAGGATCGTTCTATTTTACATGGGCTATTTGGGAATTTAATCAACTTAGATTTTGGTCAATAAGGCTTTTTATGTCCACACACACAATTATGTATAAAAAACTATCTATATTTCTGTCTTGTATAATATGTAATTACTTTGTTTTGACTGCCCATTGCCGAGGTTTACATGATATAGCCTTCATAGTCCTCCCCACCTGAAAAATATAAATAAATAAATAATTGAATCTCATTGTGTTCAAACTTATAAGGTAGAAGGTGTTGGTGTATTTTTGTATTCACCCTGTTGTCGGTTAATGAGACACTGAAGTTTTCAAAACCATTTTAACCTAGTGCAATCTTTTTGAATGAAGACATAATATAACATGTAAATTGTTGCATAATAATAACCAATTCCTATACAATATCCCCCCTTTTTACGCCCCTAAAGAAAAAGAAAAGGAAATAATTGTGGCAAATTAAGAAATTGCTCTATACAAGCAATTTCTTCATTATCCACAATGTTTTCTTCCTCAACCGGCAGATATCCAAAATTTCATAAACTAAATATTGTCATCTGTACCTTTTGAATTTGGACGAGTCTGAAATTGTGTCGTCTGGTAATGGAAATAACAAACCAACCATCTCAGTAGATTTGTCTCAATGCCTTTTTGCAAAAGATTTCTGTGGACTCAGTTCTTATATACCATATAATATACACACATAAGAGTGTAAACACATTCACATGGTGATCTTGTTTTGTATTTTTTATCAATAAAAGATTGTAAAATCTTCATCTTTGCTGACTTTTTAGCTGTCCTGAGCACAACATGCTCATGATAAACTTTTCTAGTCCTTGAATGTCTTTCGTACGTCGTTTGGTGTCAACAGTGTTTACGCTTTACAGGTCACAATGTTGGTTCAATCCATTTGAAACTTGACCAGAGTGTTTGGCAGATCATGGGGATGGAGCCTTTTGAACTAAGGCTGTTCTACGAGAACACACAAGATACGGGGGCCTTATTCATGAGTAATGCCTTGTTCCAGTCTGCAAATTTTATTGCCTGTAACATGTAACAAAAAAGTAAAACGGTTGGTTTGTGACATAAACGCCGTAACTACAGCTTGAAAAAGCTGTCGTTATGACGTTAAGTCGCTAAACCAACACTAATGCTTCACATAAATGTTGGCCAATCTTGGTGCTCAGTTTTCACTTCCGGTCTAAATGAATGGTTTGATTAGTCGATTGATTCTTTGATTGACAGTCGTGATTTGTCAATTATATCTGTCAGGTCATGAAGATGATCTCTACTTAAAGTTGGGTCGTTCTTAATGCTTATGTTACGATGATCGTAAGGCTTGAGTTTAAAGTTCATCATGCCATGGCCAAAGCTCGTAGGACTCCTAGTCATTAGGTCCCGAAACTTGAAATGAATATTCCTTTGTTTGGTGACCCTATTCAAAAGGTGTTTGCGGAATTTTGATTGACGCCCAAATATGGGCGTGGCAGGGCGGGACAGTTTTTTTACTTTGAAATTTTTAAAAATCTTCTCCTCAGTAACCATTGTCTTCCATCAATCGGGGGATAATTGTAAACCTATGTGAAATGAGCAGCTGTAGGTTTAAAAATGATATAGTGGTAGTGCTGGTGTGAGAAATACCAGGAATCCATGGTTATGTGCTCTAGCCGCCGCGATATGACTGAAATACTGTTTAAAACGGCGTTGAACCGCGTGCAATCAAAGAAAGTCATCAACGACTTTTTACCAAATTTACTGAGAATTAAGACATCCTAACAGTAATAATGAATTGAGTTAGCATAGGAAAATGATTCATGTGACTGAATTAGAGCAACCTCGACCCTCTTGCTTGTATCCATCTAACAAACGCTTAAGATACGAAGATGTCGTATAACTTCAGACGACAAATTTTAAACTGATCCAAATTGAAAAAAAGCTGCAGACAATAGTTCTTAAGTGATAAGTTATGAAAATCCTTGTCTTTTGAGGAAGAAAACATTGCAGATAAGGAAGAAATTGCTTGTAATAATCTATTTCTTCATTTCCCACAATATTTTCCAAAGCTTTTTACCCTAGGGGCGTCCAAAAGTGGGATTGTGTAGGAACGGGTTAAATGGAAAGAATTTTCAGGATTTTTCAATGTATGTTTTACATCATCGCATTATTAGTTTGTTGTTGCTGTTGTGTTGAACAGAGAACTTAGATATATCGATATGAATATAAAAAATGCAACTGAAGCATCGTCATTGTCAATCTAAATAAATATCTGTCCAATGATATCAAATCTTTTCGACCGGATGTCCGACATTAAAGCAAGTTTTGTAAGCTAACCTGAGCTTAACATGCTAAATGTGAGCTTTTTTTTGGATCATGCTATGTCCGTCTGAGTCGTGTGTCAACACTTTGTTTGCACCTTAGAGGACACTTCTTTTCACCCAACTTTTTAAACTTTGTCAGAATGTTTCTCTCGATGGTCTCTTGGCACAGTTAGAATTTGGGTCACATGAGGTTAAAAAAACTAGGTCACTAGGTCGAATCTGAGAAATGCATTGTTTGCACTCTAAAGGACACATTTTTGACTCGATTGACTTGAAAGTTGGTCAGAATGATTGTCTTCATGGTATTTCGGCAAAGCTCGAAATCCGGTCACATGTGGTAAAAGAACAACACATAGGTCCCTAGGCCAAATATAAGAAATAGCTTGTTTGTACTCAGGAGGCCACAGCTTTTGCTCAAAGGGCGTGATATTTGGGTCATAATGATCGGCTCAATTATATCTCGATCAAATTGATATTTGAGTCACAGTGGGTAAAAAACTTGTTCACTTGTTCGAATAAAGAATTACACTGTTTTCGCTCTAAATGCCAATTTTGGCTCAAATGACTTGATATTTGGTCATAATGATTTTCCCCATTATATGTCGGCCAAGTTTGAATATTGGTCACATAGGATCGAAAACTTTGTCACTAGATAAAATCTAAGAAATACCTTTATCGCAGATTAGAGACTGCAATTTAAGTGCAATTGATTTGATATTTGCGCAATTGATTTGATATTTGGTCAGGACGGTTATCTCAATCTCGGCCAAGTTTGAACATTGGTCAATTTTGATAAAAAAAAAAAATAAAAAAAATAGACCAAGTCTTGGGAAAACAATGGAACCTCATTTTCGGCTCAAATGACTTGATATTTTCTCGGAATGATTTCACCATAATATCTCTGCCTGTTTGAATTTGGGCAACACGCGGTAAAAAAACCTAGGTCCTTAGACCAAATGTTAGAAATCACTTCGTCGCTCACTCAATGTCACATTTGGGTTCAAACGACTTGATGCTTGGTCAGACTGCTGGTTTTTAATTAAAAACCAGTTGAGTTCGATTTGGGGTCACACAGGGTCAAAAACTAGGTCTAATCTAAAGAAAGCGGCCTTGCAATATACATCCTACATTTACCGCCCAAATACTTTGAAACTTTGTAAGAATCTTTGTTATTGATTGCTTAGGTAAGATTTGATAACGTTCACCTTTCGGCAAAATAAACCTCTTGGGATTTTTTACTTCTGCAGCCATCGACTCGGATGAGCGCTTAAGGGCCAGTGACCCTATTGTTTGGTTTGACATGATGGTAGTAACTGTAGCTTTATCAAGCTGTAGTAACGCCGTTTACGTCTCCAATTAACCCATTTCCTCGTTTGATAAATGTAATCGGCCTCAAATTTTGCAAAATAACGCCGTTCATCGAATCAGAACGTCCTGTTTGGAGTAATAAGACCTCGGTAGTGCATGAAGTATCTTTTCTCGGCAGACTGCACGGTTTTCGCAGGCTGATCAAGATTGAAACCTTTGATTCTGATACAATTGATATAATCAGGATCGCTATCTTACTCAAGATTAACTATGCTTTCATTTTTAAACATTTGCCTCGTTTGACTTCGGATGGATCGGATTGTTTTCCTGGAGGTCGATTTCGCTTGCTATGTCACATACGTAAATAATTTAATTTTTAGGTCTATCAAAACGAGCGTTCCGATTGGCTGAGGAAAAAAAGTCATACCTTAATGAACAAACTTTTGAGCACGCAGCTATTTTGTATTCTTCCGCACAAAATAGTTCCATACAAAAAGTATCGAAATTTTGTAAAATATTTGCTTTTTATAATGCGCGTTGTTATTATAAGAAATGAAAGGAATATTTTTGTTTTCATGGAGGTATGAAACGAAAACCCAACCACACATGTCAGTGTGATTGGCTTTTTCCATTCCATACCTCTATTAAAAAAATATTCTCTTCGTCTCTTAAATATTTTGTTCTATATGTAGCTGCCCGTCTCCAAATTCTCTGAAACCACCTTGTTAATTTCGGCATAAAGTGCAGCAGTATTCGTGCACTTAACCTGTTTCCACCCAAATGAACGTCAATATGGAAGCTTTCGAAAACATTGTGGAAATGAAGAAATTGCTTGTTACCAAATGTTTTCTACCCCAAAAGACAAAGATTTAAAAGATTTAAAAAAAATCATCAACTGTAAACTGTCCTCTTCAAATTCTTTGAAATCGGACTGGTCTAAAATTTTATCGTATGGTAATAGGTTAAAAGGTCATTAATTCGATTCCTTAGAACGGAGGTGCTTTCATTTCGTCGAGATAAAAAAAAAAAAAAAAAAAAAAAATCGGCTTGATAAGATTTTTATTTGCCCCAAAACGATATTTCTTGTCTTGAATTAAAACATTCGACGTCGTCAAGGCTAGTTGTTTGCTGAACGCTTCAATTCTACAATATGAATTCTTAAGAATTTCATTTAGCGTCTTTAAAATCTTAATCTAGAGAACGGTTTAAAAAGAATCTCGGATGATACTAGCTCTAATTGAAATCAGAATCGATAGGAATGAATCGTAGCCATGATACCGTTTCGTTAAAAGTATTTAACTCATTCCTACAAAACAAAAATTTAGACTCGTCCAAATTGAAAGAAGCTGCAGACGACAATATCAAGTTGATGGATTTTTATTCATTTATTTATTTTTTTAAAGAGAAAACATTGTGGATAATGAAGAAAGCAATTTCGTCATATTCCGCAATGTTTTCCAGGTTGTTTTCTTTGGGTATGTAAAAAGGGGCTAGGGAATATCTGGGAATGGATTAATTAAGGAATCAACATCGAATGATCCTTTATTTGCCTGGACAAATGATAACTTTGATCATTTGACTGTTTTCTGTAATTCTACACTGAGCTAATAATTCACTATCTATATTCAATACGTTTTTATTACAGGGCTAATCCATTATGACGAGAACATCAATAGCACTGGTGTCTGTATGTAGATTTGTATTACGTTACCACGGTAACGATATGCGATATGTAATGCAGCTTGAAGAAAGTTATCGGAAATTACAAGTTATCATGTCGAATAAACCAGGCGAAGGTTAATATTCAAACATAACAAGGCTTGTCATATGATAACTGACCTTGAACGTCGTTAATATCGCTTGACAACCAAAATCTGCCTTGTTCAGTAAGAAACTCATTTTTAGTCTGACTGTGTGCATGTTACAAGTGTCATTAGCGAAAATTTCGTCGCAATGTTGCAATTGTCATTAGCGAAAATTTCGACACAATTTTTGGGAACGATAGTAGTCTTTGAATGGTACAGAACAACAATCGTGTTCGTAAGTTTACGGTCAAGGTCACAATTAAAGGTCAAAAGACCATACAGGTACCTTCAAATCTCTTTCAATTTACATCAAATATTTCTAGGAAATGATATCTTTGAGGGGGGAAATTCGCGTCTAATAGATTTTAGCTCCATTGGCTGAAAGCCAGCGAGCTATTGCCATGACGTTGAGTCTGTCGTTCGTCCGTCTGTGTGCCCGTAAATTTTTACTATAAAAAGCTTTTCGGAAATTACAGAACAGAATTCAACCAAGTTTTACTGTAATGACCCTTGGGCGACCCTTTATCAGATTCTTTCAAATAATTTTGTTCGGGTGAAGAACAATACTTAAATCGGCAGGGCTAATTTCCATATATTGTCAAAACTTTGGATTTTAAACACATTTCACTAGAATGATCTTTAAGTGACCATTTTTATCAGATTTCTGCACAGAACGTTGATCGTGCAGGGATAATTTCAATATATGGTCAAAACTTTGAAAATCTTCCCATCAGAAACGAATCTATGGATTTTAACTTTAATTTCATTGGTCCTTGATCCTTGGGTAACTTTTTATCATTTTCTTAAAAATATGATTTGATGGAAATGTGGCTTTTATAGAAGGTGCTAATTCCCATATATGGTATACAGTGAAACTATTACAATCTTCGTCTCAGAAAGCAATAATTTTCAACCAAATTTCACAGAAATGATCCTATGGGGACACTTTGTTAGATTCCCTCATAGAATATGCCTGGATTAAAAATTATGGCTTTTATGGGGGGGGGGGGTTATTGTCCATATATGGTATATAATGGAAATTTTAAAAGTCTCCCCTTTACCACACGTTTTTCTCTATTTATACAAATTTGGAATTGTCGTCTGCAATTCCTTCCAATTTTTATCGTCTGATAATTGGTTAAAATCGAACTAGTCTAATGTCACGCTCAGATAAATATGTCCCCTGCGTGAAATTTCCAACCATTTTACACGTGCATGAAGAGCAGTCGTAGAGAAGCCTTGACACAAGCAGCACAAAAGAATATTCGCTGATCGCTTTTAGAACATTCGAGTCATTATCTATCTATAGAACACACATTGAAGACTTTCATCAGAATGTGCGGATACACAGGTTAATCCGAGTCTTGATTCGACGCACATGTCCAATCGTTAGAAATATCACGTCCAAGCTAAAATACCAATACTGTTAACCGTTTCATACTTGAACGATACAACTTCTAACCAATTTGAAAAGAAAAGAGAGAGAAATAAATACGTAATAGGGCAAATATGGCATCATAACAAGATGACCAAAAGAGGTTTGTATCTTTCCATTTCATCCATTTCCACTCAGTGACGCTTTTAGATGCCCCCGGGGAAAAAGCTTTGGAAAACATTGTGAAAAAAATGAAGAAATTTCTTGAGACAAGCAATTTCTTCATTTACCTCGATGTTTTTACCCAGAAAGTTGAAAAAGTCCAAAATTTCATAAACTTTGAATTGTCGTTTGTAACTTCTTCCAATTTGGGCGAGTCTAATATCTAGTAATGGGTCAAGGTCGTCTCCATTGAATCGTTGTACCGTGGGGTGTCGGGAATAGTACCTCGGCGTTTTTCTATGTTCTGTCTTAAGAGGCTACTAAAATAAGAAACTAACTACGGCTTTCCTCGTAGCTCCTGGATGCTTGCAGGTTAGTGTCCCATTCCAATCTATGATTGCATATGTCTTATGGTTGTCTTTGTATTGTCCAGTTTGTTTTTGAACAGATTTTAATGTGAATTTGATATGAAAAAAATATCTGCTTTTCTAATATTTGATAATGTCATTTTCGTTTTAAATTTGCTAAATTCACTGTAGATTAAATTCCCTGTACCCTACTTTGAAACATCGGAATTTATCGGACGAGGCCGTTAGTCTTCGGGTAATGTCGATAACGACTGAATTGCTAGCGCAAGTTAATGGCGTAGTTTATAAGTCATAGAAATCACAAATAATGTAATTTCGGTGCAATCCTTAAATAACGTTTTTACCCGATGAATACCGATTCCATTCGAGTAATATTCGCGAAATATGTTTCCTTCTTTTCTTTCCAGTTTAAGGTTATGAACAGTTATTTTCATTTAAAAAATCAGCTTAGTAAATTTCTTTCAAATATCTGAAAGGCTTACAGTTAGAAATTTGAGCCATTTAGAGCCCCTTTTTTTCTTTCATAATCTTTTCAAAAGCCGCTTTAAACTTTCCTTAACTTTGTTGTGCGCTAAATCACCACAACTGTCGATGCGCCGAAAATACCATTCATTTATAATAATAATTGAATCGCTGACCTATAGATTAGAATAAAATTAAAAGAGTGTTCAAAAGAATTCCGTTCATGTAAAAAAGTATGGTACAAATGGACCAGATCTTCTTTGATTAGCTAGATCCCCACACATTTTTGACGGATTGCCAACGAAAGTCGATGGCCTCAATTTACAAAGGAATATTCTTGCAATAACAGCGCTGAAATCAAATTTGGGTCTAGGAGAAATTTATTTATACCCTACGAAGTAGAAGGGGTATATTAGTGTTGTCCTGTCTGTCTGTCTGTCTGTCTGTCTGTCTGTCTGTCTGTCTGTCTGTATATCCACCCGTCTGTCCGTAGACTTTTTCGTTTTCGTGCTTTAATTCTAGAACCATTTCACGTACTAACATGAAACTTCGTACAATTAATGCCAGTGATCTAAGTGAACTGTTTCTGTTTTTTTCTTTTCTAGATAGGCCTCTTACAACTTGTTAAGTTCCTTTTATATAGGAATCGTCCTTTCATTCATAGATCACATAGATCAAAGGTCAAGATAACAGTTGAACTTTGACTGAAAACCGTTTCCGTGCTCTAGTTCGCGTAGGCCAAAGGTCAACTGTGCCACTTTAGTGACCGAATTTTTGGTAATGGTATAAGTCCGCTTTGTGTCAATTCTAATTGAATCAAAGTACTGAAAGTACTGTAGGCTAGCAAAACATGGTTGAATTTAGAAAATCTTTCACTTGTTGGGTATAAAAAACAGTGTGGACTATTAAGACAATGGTTGTTACAGCAATTTCCTCAGTGCCCATAAAATTTTCCAAAGCATTTTTCTTGAGATGCTTGAAAAGCGGAATTGAGTGGGAATTGGTTAAATAGCATGCTTTGCACAGAGTTCTCTATAATTTGAATAGAGTTTGCCATATTCCTGAAATATATAAGAACTATTTTTATGGCGTAAGCATTCCATGGATTTGGTGGTTAAGCCTCCAGTGGCAGTTTGCACTAGTTGAACTTTGAGAAGACCGCAAAATGTTGTCTGTTAATTTATGAAATCAAAGCCCACGCTTTGCTTGCTAAAAATACCTTTTTGTAATATATCATATATTGAAACGAAATAAAATAAAGTGTTTGAAGCTTCACTTGCAGAAGGCCAGGAGGGAATTGTCAAAGAGGGGTGTCTGTCGTGCTTCCGTAGGTTTATTTTAGAGACTTTCCAGAAACGTCTACTTCAAAATCCTGAAAAGTTTTGATTTATATGTAAAAGTTAGGTTGCCGTTGCATCCAATCTCAAATATAAAATGAAATAAAATAAATCGCAAAGTCTCAAACAACTACAGTGGCAGAGAGGTGACATGTGAAGTTCTTCTTTTTAAAATCTTAAAAAAGCAGCGAAAACTATTAAAAGTGGTCTTATGTGCGTTTCATTTTATTTTGATCTGTCTTGTAAAAAAAAGTCCCAAAACATTTTCTTTTTAAATGTTTTTTCCAAATAAAATAAAGATTAAAAGAACGGTTATAAAACGCCTTTTCAAAATCGGTCTCTATGTCTTGCGCACGAGATGGTAAGTCGTTCCCACGAGATAGTCCAACCAGGCTACTTCTAATGCGACATCCATTTTAAAGTTATAAATATCTAAAAAAAAAAAAAAAAAAAAAAGACCGACTTTGATTGCCTGTATATCTCGTTCCCACGAGATAGCAATTCGTTTTCTACATTTTTTTTTTCAAATACTTTCTTGGTCGTTCTTTAAAACGTTTTTTTTTTTCCTTGAAAAATAACATCCATTGCTATATCGATGCCCCTCATTAAGAGAGAGAGAGACCAGAGACAGAGAGACAGAGAGAAAGTCTATAAAAAGACATTAATTTCTCTTTTAAAATCTTTTCACACATTATATCTAAAAAAACTGAAAATAAAACAAAAAGTGTTCTGTAGCAATTTAAGTCTAGAGTGGAGCTGAGGGTTAGGAGAGACAGATTTGATAAAGTGGAGCACGGCAGCTCTATTATAGACTACACAAGACGGGTTGTATTCTGACAGAACCGTACAGAAAATCCAATTTTACAGCCGTGCTATTCTAGAGAATGTATTCAAACAGTAATGTGTATAACAACAGCAATCGGATTGAATACGACAGAGTTTCAACTGGATTTTTGTTTTCAAATAGTACTGGGCGTCATCATAACAGGTTTGTGACGTCCCCGGTGACGTTTAGGATCAGCATAGTGGAGAATTCAACGGGAGTATATAATGTGACCCCGTACAGTGATGCATACGAGGGTTTATGCACTGAGTGGCTGGAGGCCCAACATGCTGTTTTTCAATTAGCTCATTTGTGTATATTCATCGCGTTTTTAACCCCTTGTACATTTAAACATCACTGTTTTTTCCTACGAGTTATGTTAATCATTGGTTATCTACTAATTGTGATATGGTCAGCGTTATTTATGTGTATGCCAGACGTCTTATCTTGGAATGCAGTGTTTGTTTTGGTAGATTTGTTGCATCTGTTATATTTAGGATATAAAATCATTCCGGATAGATTTACTAAAACTCTAGACGAAGTTTACAACCGGTCTTTTAAGCCCCTGAAAGTTACCCGTATGGAGTTTAAGGAATTAACAGAATTTGGTAACATGGTTTTGTTACCGAAGGGTGCGTTATATGCCAAACACGGACATCAAAAAATTAATCAAAAACTTTCGATTTTACTGAAAGGCAGGTAAGTTATACGATGTGATATGAATATTTTAAAATTAATGCTGCATAGATCTGTGGAATTTTCATTTTAAGATTAATTTACAATCAAGGTACACCGTTCGCTGTTATAGAGCTTAATCGACTTTGAAACGGCATTATTATTATGAACCCTTATTATTATGAACTGAGACAATCATTGAAGGTAGAACTACATTGAAGTCTTTTATTTTCAAAATTGCTGTGTAACATCCCCAGGTGAATCTATGTTTATTGTCTAAAGTAAAAATTATCCCCTTAATTAAATGTATGACCAAAGGTTTTGGAAAAACTCAAATGGGGAAAAAAAAAACAGAACTTTTCCTTTTTTTCATTAGGCTTATGCAGTATGTATTCTTGTTTGGTTTGTAAGATAAAACCAGATAAATATGTTCCTTTGGTGGCCTACCTCGGGGATTGAGAGAGAGCGAGAGAGAGAAAGAGAGAGAGAGAGTGGGTGAGAGAGAGGGAGACAGAAACAGACAGACAGACAGACAGACAGAGACAGACAGACAGACAGAGAGAGAGAGAGAGAAAGAAAGAGAGAGAGAGAGAGAGAGAGAGAGAGAGAGAGAGAGAGAGAGAGAGAGAGAGAGAGAGAGAGAGAGAGAGAGAGAGAAAGATGTATAAGAAGAAAAATAAATCACTTCACTAACAACTGAAATCATTAAGAACATTTTTTCCCAACCCCAAAAAGTATTTGAAATACCTGGAAATATTATTGAACATTAAGAAACCCATGCGTGCTGAAAATTGCGCCAGCCACACTCAACGAACGACTTTTTTTACACCAAGACAAATATGATAAACTTTAACTCGTTACCAGACGACAAAATTTTAGACTATGATTTACCTTTTCGGATTGAAAACCTTGTTGATTAAGAGCTTTTTTTCCATTTTCCATCATGCTTTCCAATGTGTTCTCCTGTAGGGGCGTAAACAACGGGAATGTATGAGAATGGTTTAATATTATTTTGACCAAAATCTCAGTGAACTGAATTCCTCCCTCTTTTAAAGGGGTTAAGTTAATTTAATTTTTCATTCCATTTATTTATTTTTTTCCTAAATTAATTATCCATATTCAGTGAAATGGATGAGGCAAAAGTAAGGGTCAGTATAATTTTTAATAAGGTAATTTGTCGTTGTAATAGATTTTGAACCTCGACGCAAAGAAAAAAACAAACAAAAAAAAAAAAAAAAAAACGTACAAAATGAGATAGATATTGAATGTTTTTCACGTTTTCTTAAAGTCGTGTGCTTAATCATGTTTATTTGTATGGGGACAACAACAACAACAAAATACAACGCCAATAAAAAAAATAGTCTCCTTAAAAATTCAAACGTGTGGGTAAAACAAATGGACATTCGATGTCGCTCTTTATCTTACTGTCTAGCATCTAGACCACGTGATAAATCACTATTTGACAGTATGGATGCTCATATTGGTCTTCCAGTAAAAGTCAAAGAAACCTGAAAAAAATTGTAAAAAACAGTCATGTTATATAGAAAAAATTACGGATCACGATTTTTAATCAAAGAATCAATCGGCCAATCAAAACATTAATTTTGAGCGGGGGTGAGCTTTGAACTCCGGCATTTGCCAACATTTATTTGAAGAAATAAGTTTTGTTTGTCCACTTATACGTCGTAATCACAGCTCATTTAAACTGTAGTTACGACGATTAGATCCCTAAGTATTTTTTTTTAACTTTTTGATACATGTTACTGACCATATATATTTCAAAATAACGCCGTTTAATATAGAAGTGGAACGATCTATTGGATTTCAGTGGGCGGGGCCAGCGATCCGTCAAAATAGTCAAATGGGGACCTTAAAAAATTAAGCCAAATATCAAAGTTGTAGTACAATATTTTTGTTGTTGTTGTGCATTCGCTTCTTCCTCATACGTAAATTGGGATATAACGGATTCCTGAATGTGACCGCTTTAGATATACGTAAATTGGGATATAACGGATATCTGAATGTGACCCCTTTAGATATACGTAAATTGGGATATAACGGATATCTGAATGTGACCCCTTTAGATATACGTAAATTGGGATATAACGGATATCTGAATATGACCCCTTTAGATATACGTAAATTGGGATATAACGGATATCTGAATGTGACCCCTTTAGATATACGTAAATTGGGATATAACGGATATCTAAATGTGACCCCTTTAGATATACGTAAATTGGGATATAACGGATATCTGAATGTGACCCCTTTAGATATACGTAAATTGGGATATAACGGATATCTGAATGTGACCCCTTTAGATATACGTAAATTGGGATATAACGGATATCTGAATATGACCCCTTTAGATATACGTAAATTGGGATATAACGGATATCTGAATATGACCCCTTTAGATATACGTAAATTGGGATATAACGGACATCTGAATGTGACCCCTTTAGATATACGTAAATTGGGATATAACGGATATCTGAATATGACCCCTTTAGATATACGTAAATTGGGATATAACGGGTATCTGAATATGACCCCTTTAGATATACGTAAATTGGAATATAACGGATATCTGAATGTGACCCCTTTAGATATACGTAAATTGGGATATAACGGATATCTGAATATGACCCCTTTAGATGTACGTAAATTGGGATATAACGGACATCTGAATGTGACCCCTTTAGATATACGTAAATTGGGATAAAACGGATATCTGAATATGACCCCTTTAGATATACGTAAATTGGGATATAACGGATATCTGAATATGACCCCTTTAGATATACGTAAATTGGGATATAACGGATATCTGAATGTGACCCCTTTAGATATACGTAAATTGGGATATAACGGATATCTGAATATGACCCCTTTAGATGTACGTAAATTGGGATATAACGGATATCTGAATATGACCCCTTTAGATATACGTAAATTGGGATATAACGAATATCTGAATATGACCCCTTTGGATATACGTAAATTGGGATATAACGGATATCTGAATGTGACCCCTTTAGATATACGTAAATTGGGATATAACGGATATCTGAATGTGACCCCTTTAGATATACGTAAATTGGGATATAACGGATATCTGAATATGACCCCTTTAGATATACGTAAATTGGAATATAACGGATATCTGAATGTGACCCCTTTAGATATACGTAAATTGGGATATAACGGATATCTAAATGTGACCCCTTTAGATATACGTAAATTGGGATATAACGGATATCTGAATATGACCCCTTTAGATATACGTAAATTGGGATATAACGGATATCTGAATATGACCCCTTTAGATATACGTAAATTGGGATATAACGGATATCTGAATGTGACCCCTTTAGATATACGTAAATTGGGATATAACGGATATCTGAATATGACCCCTTTAGATATACGTAAATTGGGATATAACGGATATCTGAATGTGACCCCTTTAGATATACGTAAATTGGGATATAACGGATATTTGAATGTGACCCCTTTAGATATACGTTGTTCAGAGACCTAGCACCAAGGCGTGATATGATATCAAAATTACCCAAGCAAAAACATATCAGGCTAATTACACCATGAAAAGAAGAATGATTCTTACTGATTCAGGCCTTTTTAACCCATTGCCATACCAGAAAATTTTAAAGTGGTCTAAATCGAAAGGGGTTGCAGACGGCAATTTGAAGTACGCGAACTTTTTGGTTTATTATAACTCACTGGGTAGAAAACATCGTGTAAAACGAAGAAATAGTTGAAATCATTGTATAAATGAAGAAATTGCTTGTGACAAGCAATTTCTCCATTTTACATAATGTTTTCGCCCAAATTTTTTTTCTTGTGGGGCGTCAAAAAAGAGTCATTGTGTGGGAATGGGTAAATGTTTCCTTCAAATTATGGTAGCAGAATATGTCTATCGTTGTCTGAAGCAATCGCGGGAAACGGAGACAGTGTTTTAAGTTCATTTGTGGCAGACATAGTTGTTTGTCTTAATCTCGTCCCCTAATTGGCATGTGTCACAACAAAAGATAGATTCTTGACTTCTAGACACACTTCGTGACGTTCAAGTTGAAAATGAACAGCCCAGTAAAAATGCCAGTTTCTCGTTTCTGCGATCTCTCCGTTGGTATGATACTATTTGTATGGCTTGGTAATCTGCTTCGGTTGATCACCTAATTTGGCTATTTGAATTGGTCAACAAATAGGAATATCTTATACGGTCGTTTCAATTAACAAAGCGCTAGCCATAAAGACTGAGCTCTAACGGGAAATTTTTCGAAGTTTGTCTTCGATTTAGAACGGCGTTATTTTGCAAATTTACTGCACAGTAACATGTAACGAAAAGTAAAATTATTGGATGGCGACCTAATGGTCGTAACCACAGCTTGAATTACCTGTAGTAACGACGTTTAAGTCGCTAAACGCCAAAGAAAATGTTTCACTTAAATGTCGGCCAATGTTGGAGTTCAAAGATTACTTCCGGCCTAAATGAATGATTTGATTGGTCGATTGATACTTTGCAGCCGCGATCCCTTATTTGTCCTTTTGAATTGGTTTACTAGTGCGGCTTCCTTATTCGGTCGTTAATTGTTCAACTAGTTTTGGTCGTATAATTATTACTCTCATCTAACTTTTGTTCTTTTATAAGTGACATCAGTTTTGTCGATCTTGTTACGAGTATCTTCTTACAACTTATGTTAACCCTTTCCCGTTTTGCAAACAGGCTAGATCTATCCAAATTCAAAGGTTTAGCATACAATAAATTATAGTGGGTTTAATTTACAAAAACAACCATTCAGTGAGGTAGAAAACATTGTGGAAAAAGAAGAAACTAATTGTTACATACTATTTCTTATTTTTCTAGAATGTTTTCTCAAATATAAAATAACAGGGCAGTAAAAAACAGAGTTTAAACAGTACAGGGTTAAACGTTTATTGATTTCTTTGTCCAAATGAAAGCTGTCAAATTGTGCTTATTATTAACGTAATCTGTTTTCCTTTCCACTATATGTGTTAATTAGCTTACAAGAATTACTTACTTTTAGAAAATCTAGCGATGAGTTTTAAGATACTCTATTACACATTTGGCCAAATTGTGTTGATCATTTTACAGCCTGAATATGCTGTAGTTACTGCGTTTAAGTCGCCAAACGAGCAAAAAATACTTCCGGTCTAAATGAGTAATTTGCCTGGTAGATTGATCGATCTGGTAATTCTCACATGAGTATGGAAATAGTCTGCACGAGACATTTTGAACAATTTTACATTGGCTTGAAGCGCAGATTTTCAGCGACGTATACACCAAATAGGGTATGTAGAGCCTTCTCGCTGTTTTGCGACTTAAACGTCATAGGTACAGCTTATTCAAGCTATCGTTACCATTCTACTTTTTTGTTGCATGCTATAGGCCATAAATTTTGCAAAATAACCACGTTCGAAATCGAAGCTGGACTTCCTGTTGGAGTCGGTTGGCGTGGCCAATTAAGAAAGTAAGAGGGGCGAGCGATTGGTCAGTTGTCAAGCATTTGTTGACTTCAAATTCGTAATTACATTTCATTCTGACTGTAGTTAAGACCGCCATTAGTTCGCCGACCAAATATTTGCCTTTTATTCCACACTGTATATTTTGTAAACGACCGTGGTTTCATGTTGTGTCCCTTTTAAGAAAGCCTTGTTTATGAAAATGGTTTTCAAAATAAATATTGATCCGTAATTAGGCGTTCCAGTCCTTTCAGCCCTATGTTTTTGATACAAGAATGAAAACGAATTTTATTCCAGCATGACTAAGTTAGAAAATCTTCATGTAACAAACCATAATGTCTACAAGTTCCAAAGTTTGTATGTAACTTGACATTCTGACCTCCAAGAAGAGAGTTCAAAGAATTATTACAGCGTCCATTTTGTCTATGTTTGTAACTATGCATATGATCTGAGTGTCTGCTTTCGCTGTATTACAAGTAAAGTCACTATACTTTCTAAACCAGAATTAACCAATCGCTGGCCCTGCCCATTTTCTCCATTTTTCACGCCCGTCGACTCCTTTTTCATGCAACTTGAAAAAGCTGTAGTTTCGCAGTTTAAGTCGCCAAACCAACTATAGGGGTTAACAAAAATTGCGAGTTCAAAACTCACTGCTGGTCTAAATAAACGATTTCATTGGTCGATTGTTTATTTGATTGATTGCCGCGATTGGTCAATTTTTTCACACCTCTAAACCGTCTCTTGTGGCAGCTTTTAGTCGGACTTGATTGGACACCATAAAGTTTGTTTTCTCCTAGCGAGGCTTAGACGATCTCTGGCACCTCTGTTTTGTTTTAACCCATTCCCATACAGTGACGCTTTTTGAATCCCCTCATGCAAAGGACCTCTATCTATAGAGCGCATAGTGAAGACTCTGATCAGACTGCACAGTCCGATCTGAGTCTTTACTTTTCGCACATGTTTAATTGTTGGAAGGTTCAGTGCCTGAGATTATAAAACTTTTTTCCTAGAGAACTGAGAATTTACTCAATATTCGAATTGAAATTTAATATATACATCATGTTATAATTCCACGACAAACGCGTGAAAATGAAAGATTATGTTAGTTAATAATAATTTCTAACAAGAAACGTACAACGAACTTAGAGAAACTTAATTAGTCCAAACTTGAAATTTGAGTGAATTGTCAGTTGAGTACGAAAAAAGTTTTATAATCGCGGGCCCAGATATCACACCAAGGCTCCGATATAAACGTACATTATCATTTTCCTCTTAACGAACAAAAAAAAACCTTAGAAAACATAGGAAATGGATCTCTGAAAGATACTTTTATTGAAACCTTACTTGCTTCAAAATTGCTGTCTGCAACTTCTTCCATTTTTTGTCTCGTAATGATATGAGAAAGCCTTATTAGACTCAACATGGTTAAGGTTTTTGTCCCGGAATTGAGATTGGAAACGAATTGAATTACAGAGACAAAAACGGAACTTTAAACAGAGGACGTGATTAGAAGACAATGCGAAACGCTAGGTTCCTTTTTTCTTGCCCCTTTAATTCATTTTTTATGTGTTAATGTGCAGTCGATTCTAAAATTTCCAATTTCGCATAAATGATTTAAGATGGATTTTAACTTTGAGAATGAGAGACGGTAGCATTTATTCAAATTTTGTTACAAAATAAGAACAAAATAGATTACTGATGAAAATGATGACAATGATAATGATTATAATAAACATTCAACCATATGTGACCAATTTTCACATCGTATTCTTTGAAGATCTTTTTGCAGATATTCGATCGTATCGAATTGATAATTCAATTAATAGATGAAAAGAATACTTTTTGTTTTCATGGAGGTATGAGCCGAAAAACCTAATCACACAATGTATGAATCCGGTTCGCGAATTCATACGTTCCGCGTATTCATACATGGTGATTAGGTTTTTCGGTTCATACCTCCATAAAAACAAAAATTATTCTCTTCATTTTTTATAATTTAATAGCATCGAGCGAAAAAAACAAAAGCTTTAAAAATTTTGATATAATTTTGTTTGGGACCATTTTGTTCGGAAGCATACAAAATCGCTGCGAGATCAAAATTTCTTTCATGGAATTATGAATATTTTTTTCGACCAATCAGAACGCTCGTTTTTGATAGACGAAACTAAAAATAAAATTATACATTTTTAAAATGAATGATCAGGATTGTATCAAAATTGTTTCACGTGAACAATCAAAGGCATCTTCTGTTGTAATCTCTACTCAGTCCACGGCTATAGCGAAGTTAGTAGCGTGTTGGACCCTCAGTCATGAGGTCCAGGGTTCGACTCCTCGGTCGCGCCAAATATCATTTCCAACACTTGTCTCCCAAAATGGATGCATAATCGTAAACGTAAGTGGAATGAGTGGAGGGCGCCTCGAAAAAGGATGTAGTGGTAGTACTGTGAGAAATACAATCCAGGGTTAGGTGCCTCAGCCGCCTCGATATGATAAACAAAAATGCTGAACATAAATGGCAACCAATGTCGAAGTTAAAACTTCACTCCCGATCTAAACGAAGGATTTGACGATTAGTTAATTGTTTGTTTTATTGTAAGATCGACTTAAATCGTGAAATTAGCAATAATTTAAAGCTTGTTTGCACGAGTAGCAGGGCCACGTTTCTACGAAAGGAAAATTATGTTGATCTTGCACGAAAAATAAATAATTGTTCTTTGGTTGTTCGGTGTCTTTGCTGAGATGCCTTTAAGTAACACGAAATGAAGTAAGCAAGGCTACATCTATCGGAAAAGGAAGGTTAATATCTTTAAATATCCACTGTTTTTCGGTAAATTATGTGATAATCCATCGAAATACTGGAACGCATTGTATGATAAGGCGTGTTGACGAAAAGACTAGGATAGACCAAACATTATCAAATAAAACGTAATGGAAAAGTTCTATATGCCGCTTTTCAAATTAAGACTAACAGTCACTTTTAAATTTTACTACAAAGGACGACAAAAAATTAAAAAGGAATCGTATACCTTCACAGAACTAAGCGACTATTGCCTGTTTAATGGCCGTGCAGCTGCTCACAAGTACGCGATGGTTCAGATAGTTATAGAAAATAAAAAAGTATTACTACTCCCCGAGGCTCCTCAAATTTTCTGCAATATTTTCTTGTTTCCCTTTTTGAGACGTTGTAACCTTTTCTTCTTTTTTTGTGCATGAATTTTTTTCGTTTTTCCTTATTGAGTCTCTCCTGTAACCTTAACTTTTTTACTTATTGAGTCCCTGTAACTATTACTTATTTACTTATTGTGTCCCTGCAACTTTTACTTGTTTACTTCTTGGGTCCCTGTTACCTTAACTTGTTTACTTTTTGAACTCCTGTAACCTTGAAATGTTTACTTATCGAGTCCCTGTCACCTTTACTTGTTTACCTATTTAGTCCCTGTAACCTTTCTGCAACATTCTCTTGTTTCCCTTTTGAGTCATTGTAACCTTTCCTTTTTTGTACTTGTATATTCTTCATTTTCCTCATTGAGTCTCTCCTGTAACCTTAACCTGTTAAATTATTGAGTCCCTGTCACCTTAACTTGTTCACCTATGGAGTCCCTGTTACATTTCTGCAACAATTTCTTGTTTCCCTGTTTGAGTCTTTTCCTTTTTTTGTCCCTGTTTGTTTTTCGTTAATCCTTATTGAGAATCTCCTGTAACCTTTACTTGTTTATTTATTGAGTCCCTGTAACTTTTACATATTTACTTTTTGAGTCCCTGTAACCTTAACTAGTTTGAATATTGGGTCACTGTAACTTTTATTTGTCTTAATGAGTCCCTGTAACTTTTACTTGTTTTCTTTTTGAGCCCCCGCAATCTTAAATTGTTTACTTATTGAATCCCTGTAACCTTTACTTGTTTACTTATTGAGTCCCTGTAACCTTAACTCGTTTACTCAATGAGTCCCAGTAACCTTAACTCGTTTACTTATTGAGTTCCAGTAACATTTACTTGTTTACCCATTTAGTCTATGTTACTTTTACTTGCTTACTTATTGATTCTCTGTTGAGCACCTATAACTTTTACTTGTTTCCTTACTGAGTCCATGTAACTTTTATTTGTTTCCATATACAATCCAATTACTTGTTTTTCTTATTGGGTCCCGGTAAATAACTTTTACCTGTTTACTGATTGAGTCCTGTAACTTTTTTCTATTTCTTTATTAAATCCCTATAAAATTTCTTGCTTCTTTTATTGATTTCTAGTGACTTTTACTTGTTTCCTTATTGAGTCCCTGTAACTATTATTCGTTTCCTTATTGAACCCCTGCAACTTTTACTAGTTTCCTTATTGAGCCCCTGTAAATTTAATGATGATACTGTATACTGATCGGAATATAATTCCGTCCCACAACGCGGTTTAAAGAATATTTTCATTGCAAAATTTATTTGCACCTTTACTGACTAATGGTAAACCGTGAAATTCAGAGCGTAATAGAATATAAAAATTGACATACTTTTGAACTTGTATACAATTGTATATATTTGCAAAACAGAAGTGGAATTGGGTCTTGAACCTTGATCTGCATAAAATTACCCCAACGATAACATCAGTGTCTCACCTTTTTCAACCTGATACAATTTTTTCACTCGCCTACATAGAAAAAATCGAGCAGAAATGAGCTTTAGTTTAAGGTAACCAAGTATGTTCTTCTGCCTTAACAAAGAAGTAGATCAGCTGCGCTTTAACTGCGCGACTGATCTGCTTCTTTACTTTCGCTGGATAGATAGTATAATCACAATACCTTCTCAATCTGAAGTTTCACAACTCAAACCATCTACGTTTGGCTTTGTAGCCTGTCGGACTTGACTGGAAACCATTTTACGTATGCGTGGATTGAGACAGTACGCTTTTTTTACCGATCAATGAATGCAAATGGCAATATAATATAAAAATTCACACGCTTTGTGTTATATTCATTACTTTGCATATAATTGTATATGGAATTAGAACTTGATCCTCACATATTATTCAAAACTTCTGTTTTATACGATACATTGGATCAGAGGATAAGGAATTCTTGCATTTTTTTGTTCCTAAGTGACCTGTTATGATTCTGTTTCATATCCATAATCGAGTTTCGGGTCAATATACTGGCGTAATGCCATTCTCTGGAATAATTCAATTCCATCTCACTTATATATTTTAACCTTAAAGCAGAATATGTGGCCCTATTGTTACATTATCCTCGGAATTCAATATGTCATGAAGGTAGCCCGTTTGCAATGCACTAAATATTCGCGAGCCGTAACGGGAAAGGGGACAACAAAAGGTTCGCAGCTGTCAAATTAAAAATCGATTGATCAATCAAATCCTTTATTTCAGACCGGAAGATGAGTTGAAACTCGAACATATGTTTTAAGCATTTTTGTTGGTTTGGCGGCTTAAACGTCGTAACTACAGCTAATTCTAGCTGTAGTTACGACGTTTATGTCGCCAGCCAACGATTTGCCTCTTATGGTATATCTTGTTATTATATATTATATTTCACATAATGATGTCGTTTATTACCTCAATCTAACTACCATGTCGAAGGTTAGTGGGCGTGGCCAGCGATCCGTCAATTGGAATCGCGAGAAGTATCGACCGTACCAAAACTGCGCGGACCTCACAGGATGACAAAGGAAAAAAATCTTTCAGATTTTAGATAACGGTCCTTCACTATACACTACCTATACTACACACATATACTTCACACATATTTCACTTATACAAATAAACGAGACCCTTCCAGAGAAAAAGGACCATTTAAGAACTCCGTAGAAAAAATATTTGAGAAAGACATTGGATCGAGCAGAGATCAATCAACCGACGGATCGCTGACCTCGCCCCAGACTGACCTCGGATAAGTCAGTTCGTATAAGATATCGAAAGATGCTATATTGTAAAATATAGAGCATAAGGGGTATGAAAAACGGAATAAGCTGTAGTTACGACGTTTAACTGGCAAAATGCATGAAAATGACTGGCTTGAATGTTAGAGGTCACCATTCACTTCCGGTCATAATGAAAGATTCATTTGGCCAATCTACTATTTGATCGATCTCGACAATCCTTCAATTAGATATTATTTTATAAAATAAACTCATAGTAAGGTAAAATATCCATTCTATTAAATTTTTGAGCCTGGTGTTTGTTTGACAGCGGCAAGTCATTGCTTGATTCAGAAAACTTGTGAGGCATGTGGTCTAGAATAAATTACTTCTTTGAAATTACTTAGAATTTCTCAGGTTTATCTGTACTATAAAATATCTTGGATGATAGTACTGACGTGTTTTAAAAACAACAACTCCTTATTCGGTGTGTCAGATACCGTAGACTCTTGTTTTGAAAGCCAGCCAAAAGTCTCTGAGGCCTCTGTCGCCAGCTTGTCCGCCAGTCCGTTAGCCTTTCTGAACCTTTTATCAGAGGGATATCTCCTATAGGGTCTACTCCTACTTGGACAAACTTCAATCATTCTATGAACATTTCGCCTTGTTTTACATGGTCGTATCTGACATCTCGTCGTTCGGCGTGCAAAATGTCGTAACTGAAGCTTTATTCAAGCTGTAGTTACGACATTTTGCGCGCCGGATGACGACCTGTTTTCGAGTATTCCGAGAGCCTTACAATAATTAACGACTACCTTACATTTTATTTACCGGAAAGATATGCTAAGAGTGCAATAGGAATAAAGAGGTATTCGTGTTTTTCATGCATTACGTGATTCCACCTAATTAGTGCGGACTGTAATTCTGTATGGGATATGTTCCCCAGATGGGAAATTCAAAACCAATTAATTACAAAGTGTTGAAGATTGCTGGGATAAAATACCACATGATGGAACCATTTATTGTCTGCTTAAAAAACACACCGTTGTGCATTGGTAATGAGGGAATTTTAATCGTTTATGCAACATGTTCCATGTAACTTAGCCGCCGTCATAGCGCAGTTGGTAGCGCGTCGGACTTTCAATCTAGAGGTCCCGGGTTCGATTCCCGACGGCGGCACTCATCCTTTCCGACTATTTGTCTCTCACCAATGGGTCGATAATCGTAGACCTATGTGGGATAGCAGCTGGAGGCTAGGAAAAGATGTAATGGTAGTACTGGTGTGAGAAATACCAGGATTCCATTGTTAGGCGCTCCAGCCGCCGCGATATAACTGAAAGATTGTTGAAAGCGGCGTAAAACCCCATTCAAACAAACAAACAAATCCATGTAACTTTATCAAGTTAACGTTCAGAGGCAAAGGAACAGCAATGCTTTTTCAAAAGAAAACTCTCTTTTTGACACGACGAGGCCAACATTTCAAGGGAATCATTTCAAATGGGTGCAAGTTAAACCATTCCCACGCAATTCCGTTTAACGCCCCCAAGAAAATAAAAATGCTTCGGAAAAACATTATGGATAATGAAGAAATTGCTTGTGACAAGTAATTTCATCACTGTCCACAATATTTTCTACCCCAAAAAGACATTTTGTTTTAGTTTTATATAACACGAGATAAAAGTTGCCGTCTGCAAATTCTTTGAAATTGGATCAATCCAAAATTTTGTCTAGTAGCAATGTACATCAGTACAAGTAGGTTAAGAGAAGAACTAAAGACAGAAAAGAAAAAAAACTTAAATAATTCAAATAAGAACATAACCTTTAATATTTCCGAACAGAAACAATGCAGAAAATGTTGAGTGTGTTCCTCTTGCAAAGGCTACTGTAAAGGTCAAGGTCAAAGCAGAAGGTCAAAGGACAAATTTGATTATATTCCTACATCATGATATGAGGTATGTAACAAAAATTTCAGCCAATCAGAATACACGAATCTTGATAGACACAACTTGAAGAAATCACATGCCTGTAAAAAAGACCTATTTTTTTACTATTGATATCATTAGATAAAGGTACCAAACGAGGACCAGGACTTATACATAAGAGAAGCGAAATAGTTTTTATCATTTAAGAGATGAAGAGAATATTTTTTTGTTTTCATGGAGACACGAACCGAAAAATCTTATCACACTGTATGTATACGCGAAGCGGATTCACACATTGTCTGATTAGGTTTTCTCGGTTCATACCTCCATGAAAACAAAAAGTATTCTCTTCATTTCTTATAATTTAATAACATCGAGCGAAAAATACAAAAGCTTTACAAATTTCGATACCTTTTTGTATGGGACTATTTTGCGCGGAAGCATACAAAATCGCTGCGTGCTCAAAATTTTGTTCACGGAGTTATGAAATTTTTTATTCGACCAACCAGAACTCTCGTTTTTGATAGACGAAACTAAACATTGAATTATTGTTATATTGTTATATATAATTTTAATGGTAATTGTTTAGTTTTGGAACAATAGAACATTTGAATATTAACCTATAGACTTCAAATTAAAACCCCACCACACAAAAAACAAATATTTTTGGGAAAAGGATATTGTGAATCAAACATGCATAATCAGTGTTAATTTCCTTTTCCTATCATTTCTACTGAAAGTATTTTTTATAATTGTTAAGCTATTGTGACTGACGTGATACATGTTATGGTATAAGTCAACAAAATTGTATACGTCGTTACTACAGCTTATCATCCTCACTAACCCGTTCACAGATCCGTGTTTCATTCCTTTGTTGTTGTTTGTTTGTTGTATCTTACAGGATCAATAAGTACATACGCAAGAGACCGATCCGTCTTATTTCGTTCTTGTTATCAGTATTGGAGGTTTGGGGTGTCGAATGTGGATCAACTCTTCCATTCCATAGAGGCACATCAGTTTGGAGTATTATAATTAGACTATATTGTTAAACTACTCTCCTCATTCCTTAAGGATGTACAAACAATATGAGCAGAAGGTTTGTAAAGTAATGTGTTGATAAAATGCCACCACACACTTTCAGGTTTGAAGTATCATACGAAGATCAGTATTTACAAACAAAAGATGTCATTCAAGCTGTTACCACTATTTCAGGTTAAAGGTATCGTACGAAGATCAGTATTTACATACGATAGAGGCCAATCAGTTCGTGGACTCTCCAGAATATGACTGTGTTAGTGAAAATGACAACGAAGATACATTCCAGGTAAATCCTTTGTAATGTTTGATACGTGCAGGCTGATCCTAGTCTACACGACTTATTTGGTGATTTATGACAGAATTGTTTATAGAAAATTGTCAAAAAATACTTTGACAAATAATAAGGGCCTTCCTTTGCTTCCAGTAGTGGATGGTAAATGCAAATGCGAACAAGGATTTTTTCACAGCATGACTAGGATTAAATACTTGCTGGTCTGTAGTGTGGCAGACCATTTCAAGGGTTAAGCGCAACACTGTCGTAAGTGCTTATATGAATATATGCACCTACGACAGTGTTGCGCTTACCCTTCAATTTGTAATATTGACTATGTATATATACAACTCAAACTTACCATGGAACTTATTTTCGTTCAATGATTAAATACTCAAAACTAATCGACTCATTTCTTTAAGAATATAGGTTAATATTCGGACTTGACGACACGTTGATTCGGAATGTATTAAATTTAGTGAGCTTTCAACAAAGTTATCACAAATTCAAGATTGGTTTCCATTACAATTTGAAAGATATACGTTTAAGACGCCATCTGAGTCAAGATAAAATGAATAGGGGTATTGGGATGCTTCATTCTAGGTTATCCCAAAGACATGTTGCTATTGTCCTTAGTGTGTCCAAGAGGGTTGTTTCAAGACTGAGGACGATGGCACTCATCCTTTCCGACTATTTGTCTCTCACCTATGGGTAATCGATAATCGTAGACCTATGTGGGATAGCAGCTGGAGGCTAGGAAAGAATGTAATGGTAGTACTGGTGTGAGGAATACCAGTATTCCATTGTTAGGTGCTCCAGCCGCCGCGATATAACTGAAAGATTGTTAAAAGCGGCGTAAAACCCCATTCAAACAAAAACAAACAAATTCGAGAATGAGGAATCAGTTTGTTACGACCGGAAATGATTCAAGACCGATTTCTAGTGGTTGAGGCACGGCGTCACCAGTTTGATAAAGCAACAGCATTACGTAGGGACTTCCAGAACGGTACCGGTGTGCGTATAGGTACCCAAACCATCAGAAATCGGTCGCATAATGTTTGCCTCTGGTAAACACGACCTGACATTTGGGTTCTGTTGACCCGGTATCAGAAATGCGTTTAGAATTGGATCATGTAACTTGGAACCAAAAGGACTGGGCTCCAGTCCTATTGACAGACGAGCTCAGACAGGATCTTCTTGAAGAATGGGACCAATTTCCACAATATAAGATCATTAGGCTTATCAGCAGTATGCAATTGGGATGTCAGGCTGTAAATGAAGCCATGGTAAATCACACACGCAATTAATGTGCATAAAACTTCTATTTTTTAAAACACTCGATTTCTTTCATCTTAGCCCCGAAATGTTGGGGTTTTTTTTAAACCATTACTTCCTTCGTGTAAGCCTTGCTCTCAAAAAATAACACCGAATCATTCGATTTTTAACAAAATCTAAATAACTAAAAGACTTAATTTCTAGAAAACAAAAAATATTTCTGCAATTTCCCCAAGATACAAACAAAGTTACCTAGAAAAGGGGGTCTTTCTACCTAATTTCCCCCAATACCAAGTCACCTTTCTTGTTTAACTTGTGACTGATTTGATCCCCTCTTGCGAAAAAAAAGGACGTTGCACGATTAGCCAAGATAGTCGTACTGGAGGTTTACCATAGTTATCTTTTGTGTTTCAAAGGAATAAGATAACTGAAAATACCACAATATTGGTCAGATGTCGCATTTTTAAATAGAAATGCATGTTGATAGCGGTCTTTAAAAAAAATACTGCAAAGAAAATTGTCGAAATTTTATTTGTTGATACTCGCTTGACTGTAAGCCATATATCGTTAGCTTAATGTAAAAACATCACAAGTGATAGACACTAAGGATGTTTTTGCACTAAGCCACCGATATATGCGGCTTCAACAGCATCACATATTCATCCCAAAGGGTCCCATCCGTCAAAAACAAATTTGTGCAAGATGTAGGTCGGTCGAGTCTGGCACCCTTTAAAAACTTGTGCTTGCTGCTAAGTTAGTAAGGATTTATAGCTCATTTTGCTGCGACTCAAAAACATATCAGCTTGTCTAAAAAACGAGTAACAGATTCCTTTTCTCGCATTAAAACAAGAACAACAGTTTTGTACTTTTATCCCCATTCTTGGAATACTAGGACAGAGAAATGCCGCAATATGTTTTGTTTCTATGAAGAAAAGCCATTATGGCGTCTTTTAATGGCGTCCTTTTCTAAACAAGGATATTTGTTACGGCTTACTTATTTGCGGATTACTTGGTGTGGGGTCACCGCCCCAAAACAACAATTACTATAAGCTTTAGAATTCAATTCTACTATTAAACTATTACTGAAAAAAATAAACTTGTCCAAATTCAAATAAGGTGCAGACAACAATTTAAATATCTCAGGCTTTCTCGGTTGAAAATAACAGGGATAAAGCAGAAATTTCTTGTAAAAAGCAATTCAAAACTCTACTGGCCGAAGACAATTTGGACTGTGTCGTCTGCCCATAAACATTTTCGTAAAAAAAGGTCCTCACAAACTACGAGATCAATTTCCATCTAATCATACAGGGATGATCATTTAGCGACCCTTAATCAGATTTATTAAAAGATTTTGATCGGATAAAACATGGCTTTAATGGGTAAGGCTCATGCTATATATCTTCATTGTCGTTCTAAACCACGTAACTACAGCTTAAATCAAGCTGTAGTTACGCGATTTTAAAACGACAACGACGATATTATATATAGTTAAAACTTTGACAGACTCCTTCTTAATAACTACATGATGGATCTTAACCAAACCATCTCCATATAAATAAATTCAGGCACGTGGAGCGATACAGATGCTCAAACGCCTCTAATTTCGTTTGCAGCCTTAATTTCCAGAATAAGTTTCTTAGGGGTATTAAAATCGAGTGAGTTAATGGGCTAAAGCTATAAGATTCTTTACAATGCAGGCTATTTTGTTAGATTATTTTAATTTTGATCACTGCCTCTGTTAAATAATAATAAGAAATCGGACTACAAATGTATAGTGCAAAAGGTTATGATATATCGTCGGTACGCGTGCTAAATATCGTAACTACAGCTTGTCTTTAAGCTGTTGTTATGACATTTTTCTCGCGCACCGACGATTTATTGGTTCGGTTTTCTCGGAGGTTTAAAATGAGTTTTCCTTTGCTTATGTGAGTGTTCACGCCAAGAAAACTACAGCCAGACGCATCACTTGGGATTATATTTAATATTGGAACTAGTTAATCGTTGATTTGTTATAGACCGAATTCTATTGGAGCCAAGTTACACATGAGACGTGTTCATTACGCGGCCTTTCATCAAAATAATTGAATTCTCTAAAACAGAGGAAGTCCGCTTTATGATTCATTGATCAAGCCCGTTTTAGACTCTAACTTCAATATATGAGACGCTAATTGCTAGGCTGGTGGAGCCCTATAAGATCACGTAAGCTAATGTAAGGAATTAGTGAGCGAATGCATCTTATTTGCCTTTTTAAGATAATGATCTTATACTTTATGTAATATCAAGCATTTCTCATATAACTAAACTAATCCTTGCCAGATTGGTAGATCGCTGCCCCCCAACGTCATTCCTTCTACTGAAAGATATTGATAAAAGTAGTTATTTTTCAAAATTAAGGGTCAATTACATGTAAAAACAACAACAACAATAAAAAGTTATACAAAATCACTGTAATTTTCAATATTTCGGCAAAAATGCCTGTATCAAGAAAAAGAAAATAATTTTACATTCTTTTTCTTGATAAAGGCATTTTTGCCGAAATATTGAAAATTAGAGTGATTTTGTATAGTGTTTAAACAGTTCCATGAGGAACACTAATGTGATACTGAAACAAAAAGTTGGTTGGTAACCATAGCTTTATCCCTTTTGACTCTTTTCCTCCTATCATTACAGGTTACTATAAGTGCCAGTGAAGACAGCCTTCTGTTTACTTGGCCCTATAAACGTCTAAAAGATCATCTGTTGAGAGATGAGAATCTGCACCATATTTTTGATCAGGTGATCGGTAAAGACATTAGTCAAAAGTTATACGAAATCCAAGAACGACAAATTCTACATACCGGATATAACGAGTATACGTCCGATCGACGATCCTCTATGGTGAATGTACGCCACAGTTTAGTGTCGAATTCCGGAACGAATCTGGCGAATCTTAATTGTTTACAAGGTAAGGACTTTGTGCATCGTTCATTGACCAATCACTGGCCCCGCTTTTTGAACACACTGCAGTGTGAATGAGGTTATAAACGAATATATGACTCGGGTAGGAAATCGTCGATTCGCGACCTTAACGTCGTAAGTACATTTTGATTAAGCATTAGTTACGACGTTTAAGTAGATAAAACCCAAAAAACGTGGGAAAGAACTGTCGGGTTATCATTCCCTTCCTATCTTAATGACTGATTAGATTGAAAGTAAAGTATTTGCATGACGAATAAAGGCTAACTATACTGAATTGAAAGGATCTCAATTTGGTATACCTTTTGATATACAATTTTAGAAAAGATGCGATTTAAGACAGGGAGCTTTTGCTCTTCCCCTTTCCATGACGTTATCTTTGAAATGTTTTCTAAGCTGCACAGTAATACCGCACGTTAATGAGGAAAAGACTTATGTAAGATTAAACTTACTTATGTGTCATTTTATTCGTATTAAAGTGCTAAACCCATTCCCACACAAGAAAACTTTAGACCAGTCCAAATACGAAGAAGTTGTAGAATTTTAAGTTGATGAAATCTTTAAAATCTTTGCCTTTTGGGAAAGAATACATAATCGATAATGAAGAAATTACTACACCCCCCCCCCAAGGAAAATGCTTTGGAAAATGAAGAAATTGCTTGTATCAAGCAGTATCTTCATTATCTGAAATGCTTTCTATAAAAAAAAGGACAAAAAATAAATAAATAAAAAATTAAGTAAAATAAAAATTCTATCAACTTGAAATTGTAGTCTGCAATGTCTTTCAATTACGACCAGTCAAATTTTGTTGCGTGGCAATGGGCTAAACACCGTAACTACAGCTTATACAAGATGCAGTTACGACGTTTAAGTCGTCAACCAAAGTCTAGCTTTTGTTTACTGTTCTTGACCATACATGTTGCACACTAACGCCAATTCATATCTCAATCGAGCAGTCTTGTCGGAGGTCAAGGGTCATGGCCAGCGATCTGTCAATTATGATTGCACCATTGATGCGAATAGAACGTTTGGAAGGAGTTCGAGTGAACCCGCTACCTGAACCCCATGTTGTCCTGTCAATTTGCCACAACAGTGCTGCAAGGGCTCCGTGAAAATATTTTAACCTTGGACCGTTACAAGGTATTTTGAATCAATAGAATGTAGAGTTGGGAATCTGTCTTCAAATGCACCAAGAATAGAAAATTAATTACTTTCAATCCTGATTGTACGTGAAATCAATCGTCCTTTCTTACATCTTCCACTAAAAAAACCTGAATAAATAGATACTTTACCACCTGGCACGTACCCTTGCGAACGGGGATTGCGGGGGTGCTTTTTGGAGCTTCCCAAGAACCTAGTATAGGAATCCGTATCTGCATAGAAATCTAAAAAAAAAAGCCCCAACTCTCCCATTTTGAAATTCTTCTAACGGAAATGTAACTGAAAGCATACTTAATACGAGAATACAAAGTGTATTTAACCCATTCCCACACTATAACGCCTTTGACGCCTCTCAAGTAAAAGAATTATGAAAAAATTGTGTAAAATTAAGAAATTGCTTGAACTAAACAATTTCTTAATTTTCCACCATGTTTTCTACCCAGTATAAAAAATATCTAAAATTTAAAAAAAAAAAAAACAAAAAAAACCCAACTCGTTCTGAGGTTAGTCGATAGACTAATATAAAGGCCGGACTTTACAGTAAACCCAAATGAGTCTTTTTTTTTGGCAGGCAATTCGATGTTTAAAAATCTAGCATACTAACTATGATCAATACGTGACATCAAGGGTGATTCGGAATGATAAAAAAATAACCGGAAAAGAAAACGTAAACCAGCAGAGGTCAATTGTTGTATTCTAAGTTGAGTGGTCATTCTAGATTCAGAAATTTGTTAAAGATTGAAAAATATCGACCCTTGTCAGACTGCGCAGTGCGCTCAGTCTGACCAGGGTCGATATCTTACGCATTTACCAAAAGGTCCCTTTTCGCCCGACGGGCCGTATATACTTGCATATTTAACATGTGAGGCATGTCTCGCCCTTCAATTTTATCGATATTTCCTATTGTAACAACCGTCTACAAGAAAAAATATATTGAACGAAATGAATATTCTCTTTGATAAATATACCACAGGGAATCTGGCACATTGTTTAAGACGGAGTTTCAGTATTGGGTTACTTTTATAATTTCCTCTATTACACTCCTATTCATTGAAGACATAGGAATTATACCAAATATTGCTATTTACGTTCAATTGAACACCGTCTGTTAGAGATGAGCGTTCTTTGATAAGCCAATATCCGCTGTCTGTATAGCGTCACTCGACTCGATTTTGATCTATCAAAAATTGCCTTTGAGACTGTTCTGAAATGTAAGATGGCAAACGATCATAAGCCATGCTTCACATTAACACCCGAGTGAAAATTCACTTCCAGTCATAATGAATTGTTTCAAGTAGATTCATAGCGGCGTTCCTTCAATTGATGGGTTAGCTTGTTACGTCAATCACATTTCCGTATGACGGACTCACGTCATTTTTATGTCTGAGGATTTTCAAACTTAAGAATAGCCGAGTTCAACTCCTGGCATGTTCAGTAGACACAATTATTGGAGAAGGGGATTGTCGCTAACCAAATCCATTTGTTTAACGTGGGTGTGACTAGCAGCATTTCTTTTTGAAATTGTATTAATTACACATACACGCAACCAAACCTCAGTTGGTACATATGCCAATGGGGGGGGGGGGCTTATCATACCCACTATCATTAGATGTGACCCGTCACAACAACAGCCCAGCAACCAGTCTTCACTAGGTACATACGAAACATGTCTATAGGAGGACCATAACTAACTACCAGCTCCGCGCACTATAGCGTTAAAATGACTGGTACACGTTTCTATTTCAGGTTGTATTGTACATTCACAACAACAGCCCAGCAACCAGTCTTCACTCGGTACATACGAAACATGTCTATAGGAGGACCATGACTAACTACCAGTCCCGCGCACTATAGCGTTAAATTGACTGGTGCACGTTTCTATTTCAGGTTGTATTGTACATTCACAACAACAGCCAAGCAACCAGTCTTCACTCGGTACATACGAAACATGTCTATAGGAGGAGAATGAATAGTAAAAAAGTAGAAAGTACGATTCTTACTTTCGAAAACAGAGTAACTCCTATGAAAGAGATCTGGAATGAAATCTGGATTAGGCAATACATTGTCAGTATTATCAACAACTTTTCAACTCAGAATGCGCACAAGAAGACGAAGATAACCACAGGCACTCGGTTCCACGAATTACCAGAACTTATGTTGCCTTAAAATAATTATTACGAAAGCTTGTCTATTTAATATTCGAACACTCCCCAAAATTTTCTCGATGCATTTACAGCTATAGAATTAATAAGTGCTTAGTAAATATAATTTCTCCACACATAAACACACACTCCTAGATTTGGTCGTTTAAAAAAAGTAAGTGTAGGACTTATTGAAGGAAAAGGGATAGTGGCTTGTAACAAGCAATTACCCGTTTCTCCTAATCTTTTCTGCCCTATATGACATTGTTGATAATCTTAACACACTTTGAAGTGCATTCTTCCTCTTTTATTTTGACAAGATTAAGAATTTGTAGTCTGATAATGGGTTAGAAGTGTCGTTTTTAGAACTAAGATAATTTTAGCTGTACATCGTTGAAACAAATTGACTATCTCATTCGATAACGTCGATCGACGTCCAAAAGGTTTTAAATACAGATTGGATAACCTGTTGTTACAACGTTTTGGTCGACTTCGGACGATATCTTCTGTCTTAGTGGCTTACAATTCTACAGCGGATTACTTGCTAAATCTAATTATATAGCGCCAAGTCATATTAAATAGAAGAGGTATAATTTTGAAGACAATCAATTATTTAGTTAGGGATTTTACTACATTTCAAATCATTTGTTACTTCATGTTACCAAATAAACTTGATGTTTAAAGGGTCTAGAATTAAAACAAATCTCCAATACGTATTCAAGTTTTATTCTAATTCTTAGAACCGAACCTAGCCTTTTTCTGTTTTTTTTTTTTTTTTCAGTTTAATTTTGTACTGGGAAAATATGTCAAAAATCATTTGCATTTCAATGCCTTGAGATTATACCATAAAGTTTTAGGTTGGTAACAATTAAACGATGGTGCGAAATGCTTCCACATCCGAGTACAACAACAACCCCAAAACCTTTTTAGCCTGAGATTGCGTAAGCAATCTGAGGCTAAAGTTACAATGCTGAAAATTCAAACCCATGCAGAGTTTAATGTGAAAACATAATGTAAAAACATCTACCGCAATCAATGTGATCTTCTGTCGCATGAAAAGTAGATCGGATCTGAACATAAATTAATACGCCCGATTGGGGCGAGAAGGACGAAGGCGAGATATGACTCATTGAAAGCAGTCGGCTTGATGTACAGTACTTTCGTGTGAGTGTTCTGAATTTGGAAAATTATCAAAACTTGAGGAGTGAATGGAAAGAGAGAAAGGAGATATATAAAATATATTGGAAATTATTAAACATATATAATCATAACATATTGTTAAGAAAAAATAAGGTGTTTATTTCATACCAAAATAATAGTACCTATTCTAGAGTAACAATGTTAAAACGGTCCGGTTAGACGAACTTGCTGTATAAAGCTGATAAGCGAAGCTGTCGGTTTTACGCACGATTGGAATGTTTTGTTTAACAAATTAATTGGTCATTCATATTCGCACTGTCTGGAAACAGTTTGGTCGTGCTCGGACTTTGTGTCTATATATTTTTACTTCCGAATTCTACCAAAGGATGCAACGTCTACATACCGCTTTTGAGAGGTATACATAATCATGTTAACCTCTGGTAAACGACCGCCCGCCCTCTCTCGCTCTCTTTATCTGGAGATTATAAAGCGCATATTTACATAACGAAATTGGTCTGTGAGGTAGAATACTCACATCGCACGCAAGAGCCTCCTAGTTCAAACCTGGCTACCCGCTCCATTCCCCAATCTATCTCACTCTCTAGCTCTCTCTCGCTAGCTCCATTGGCTGAAAGCCAACGAGCTTTTTTCATGATGTGGTGTCCGTCGTCCGTCCACCCGTCCGTCCGTCCGTCCACTTTTACTTTAAAAATCTTCTTCTCAGAAAGAACTGAACATAATTCAGCCAAACTCAACCAAAATTCACAGGAAGGATCCTTGGTGGCCTTTATCAGATCCCTTCAAACAATTTTGATCGGGTGAAAAATATGTAACGATACATACATGTAAATATATCGTTACAATACCTCAACGGGATGAACATTATTGCGGGCATGTTGTGTCCCCTAGCGCACAAATTGGCAGATCTGCGCATAATCGACAGTAGATTTGGGTAGAAAGTGGCACCTCCGATAATCCGACCATCAAACTTTTTCTGCCCAGATTATATATCTCAAGTATACATATCTCAGGCTTTCAGCGCTTTGATTTTATTCAGCCTGCGCTATTAACACAGGATAATAAGATATTTTGTGTCGTGTTTGCATAAGCAATAAGCGGACCTAGGCTGTCAATCGAAGAATCAACCAACCAATCGAATCATTCATTTAGACTTAAAATTTACTTTGAACGCCGACATTGGCAGACATTTATGTGAAACATTTTATTTGGATTTTCGACTTTTGAATAAGCTGTAGTTACGACGTTTAGGTCGCAAAGCCAACACAAATATACTCACCAGAAATGCGGTCTAAATGAACAATTTGATTGGCCGATCGATTCTTTGATTGACAACCGAGATCCGTCAACTGCAAGGATTCTTCATATAATTCTTTAACTCACAGACAGCGTATATCATATCGACCTCCTGTCAGAATATTCCATACAAAGTTCACCAAGTATATTAAGCACACAGCATGGAGCCAGACTATATGTCAGGTCATTTCCTAGTTAACGTCACAGCTGGATAACGTTTGTAATTCTATAAATACCCATAACCACCATACAGAACCAAATAAAACAGCAATTAACGTGTCTGTGAGACGTGGCTGACCGGGAAAGATGCCAGAAATAGGCAAAATACAAGTGATCTCTAGAAAATAGATTGACCGTGCAAGATTCATAGCCTTTTTCGACGTTTATATTTTTTTTATCTCGTCCATTTCAACACAATGACGCTTTTTGAAGCCTATAAACAAACAAACAAAAAAAAAAAAAAAAAAAAAAAAGTGCAAGAATTGTATAAATGAAGATATCGTGATAAGCAATTACCTCATTTTATACAATGTTTTCAACCGAGAGAGTTGAGAAGTTTAGATTTTTTCCATTTCAAAGTGTCGTCTGTAACTCCTTTCAATTTGGACCAGTTCAAATATTGCCGTGCAAGGTGAGCTTTTATGACGGTCATCGTCCGTCCGCCTGTACTTCCGTCTATCCACAGTTGTTGTTTTTTGTTTTTAAAAAAAAGAAAATATTCTCCTCCAACTAATGGTAGCATAGTAGAGTGATATGCCCATTCTGATGTAGGGAATAGGATTTTTGATATAGATAATCTGATTAGGGCAAAAAGGTCTCCCCCTTGTTTGACTGGCTTAATATGTAATACAGAATGTTTTCTTTTCTAGTGGCCCCACTAATTTGCGAAGAAATGCCATTACAACACGCGTCATTTGCTTCTCATCGATGGAACCATGATAAGTTATTTTCCTATTAAGTGAAAAATGCTAGGAAGCAATGATTAGGCGCTTCTACCAACAGCGGTATTACTGAAATACTGAAAGTGAAGTTAAACCAAATTCACAGGCTATGTAGCTCTCCCTATTTATACTTTTTTTTTATCTTTTCCGAGATGATCATTTCATGACAGTCCACAAATAATTAAGATCATTTAAGAAGTTTGATAATTAATACTTATATGAAACAAATGATGGATTCCGTGTATCTTTTAAACTTGCGACCCAGTAGTTCCAAGAAACACCTATGAATACAAGTAACTTGTGTCCACTTATCTATTACATTTCTATGCAGAGAAGAATGGCTTATAACTACATAAGTAGTTTAATCAAAACCCTTTGGACCCTCTTGGTCTCAACGTTTCCACGCCATTTTTAGAAAGAAAGATAGAAGTCAAACTTAAAGAAGAACTTCTCAAGAAGTACCCAAAGGCCTACAAATTAGATATTTTGCATTTAGTATCATCTGGTGTCCCTCTACAACAGTTATCAAACACAAGTTTGAGGTCTTCTCAGAGTTCAACGAGTGCTTTGAGCAAGCAGTTTCATCATTTTCCACATTGTTTTCCAGAAGCATTCCCTTAATGGGTGTTAAAATGGGGGGGGTTGTGTTGGAATAGGTTACCCCCTTGGTTACTTTAATCTCGTTTATTTAGCATGATAACCTTTGACAAAGAAGATTTCTTAACAAAACCATGCTTTGCTAGCTTACAGTACTTTCAGTACTTTGATTTTACTTATGGGGTAGAAAACGTTGTGGTTTTCCATAATGTTTTCCAAAGCATTTTTTTCTTGGGGCGTCTAAGAGCGTCACTTTGTGGGTTAGATAGAAAAAAGGCTTAGAATAATTTTGTTTTCCTTATAGCTCCCCGTTTTCTAGGTTTCCTGAAAATGCAAATTATATTAAGATACGAGATGAGATTTGCTTTGTTCAATCGGTTTATCTGTCTTAAATAAACAAAATAAAAACAAAACAAAACAAACCTTCATCTTCTAAGATGGCAGATACATAAATCGATTGATTATTCAAATGACTAATTAAGATCCTGGAATTACAACGTTTAACAACGATATTAATTAAAACATTTCCGTTCCTGAACGCCTTAAACATCGTAACTACCGCAAATTCAAATCACAATTACAAATTTCAGGTCGTCCACCAACGATTTTTGTTAAGCCCACTACCTGAAAGCCAGCGAGCTATTGTCACGACGGAATGTCGGCCATGCGTCCGAAAGCTTTTACTTTTAAAATCTTATCAAAAAGTACTGAACAGAATTCAACGAAATTTCACAGGAATGATTCTTACTTGACCCTAAATGGACTCCTTAAAAAAATATCGGATGAATACAAGACTTTTATGGACGGGACTATATTCAATATATGAATACTTTGAAAACCTTTTTCTCGGAAACTAGTTGATTGATTTCAAACAAATTTCGCAGGAATGATCTTTGATTACTATTTATACTGGGTTAAAGAATATGGCTTTTATGGGCTGGGCTAATTTCATATATTGTATGGTATATTATGAAATATTGCTAAAATTTTGATAAAATGTTCTCCAAAATCGGAGGATGGTCTAGCGGCGACCCTATTTTGGATTTCTGAAGAAATTATGATAGTTTAATAATAAAGCTTTGGGGATTCGCCCAAAATAGGTAGATACCACAAAGCGATGCAATGGAAATAATTGTTACTACTTCACTGAGAATGTGTGTTGCATACAAGAAAGTTGTCTCCCTTAAAGCAAATTTAAAAAAAAGCTATCAGAGTTTTAGTGAGTTGCCTCCTATGTGAAGGAACTGAATTACCTAAAATAAGTAATATCAGACCTTAAGGGCAAACCAGGAGCTAGAACGCCTTAATCTTTCTATCAATACCTTATGCGAGCCCTTATGTCGTTCTTTATTTAGATCAAACTACCTTGTTGGAGGTAAGTGGGCGTGGCCAGCGATCCGTCAGCAAAAAATGGATCGACCAATCAATTCTTTCATTTGTATTGGAAGTCAACTTTGAACTCTGAAATTTAGTTTAATCAATTTGATGGTTTCACGACTTATACGTCGTTACCGCAGCTTATTCAAACTGAATTTACGACATTACGGTCGCCAACCAACCATTTTATCTTTTATTACACGTAACCGACCATGACTTTCAAAACTATAGCTCCATTTGATATCCAAGTCGAACTTCCTGTCGAAGGTAAGTGGGCGTGGCCAGCGATCTGTCAATTATCCGAAGTCAGTAGAAGTTTTCATTTTTACAATTTGACCATGATGATCAGCATGAGTCGACATTAAGTTTGTCGTCAGATCGGACAACAGCGCAGTGTTTGATATGAATGAAACTGTAAATTTCGCAACTAGGTCTCAATGAACATAGCAGGAGTGGTTCAATTACGTCACAAGCTCATTTGATGTATGTGAATGCAAATTAAATTTGTTACATAATGAAATTTTAAGCCTAGACAATCAAACGAGGGAATGTTTCTAGCAGATTTGACCCTTGATACCACTCTTAAATGAACACCACTGTCGTCTTTGAGTCTCTCGATAATTAACTCTGCACCGGAGCTCAATGATATTTTTGGCATGTCTTCCTTTACTAGACAACAATTCCCTTGTTTTTAGAACGGTCAGGAATTATTTCGTCTAGTAGAGGGTTTTAATTGACTTAAAATGAGTCGGTGACCCAACAATGATATTTTTGGCGTGTCTTGTTTAAATTCAAGCCTTTAATAGACAACAATTCCCTTGTTTTTAGAACGGTCAGGAATTATTTAGTCTAGTAGAGGGTTTTAATTGACTTAAAATGAGTCGGTGACCCCACAATAATATTTTTGGCAAGTCTTGTTTAAATTCAAGCCTTTACTAGACAACAATTCCCTTGTTTTTAGAACGGCCAGGAATTATTTCGTCTAGTAGATGGTTCTAATTACCTTAGAATTAAAAGTTTTAATCTGGACAGGTTGTCAAAAATTAACTCCATTTTTTTCACTATAATATTATGACCAGTTTGAGAACACCCAACTGTATACAATCTAGTGACATAGCACCGAAAACATATTGAGAGAACAAGTTCGAGTTATTTTGCTTAATAGATAGAGCAGTCGACTGCAAACTTCGAGATCGCGGTTTTGATCCAATCAACTGACTAATAGTGTATCGGATGAGACGTCAATGCGAGGCCCTGTTTAGCTTGGCACTTTAACCTTTTCCCGTACAATCCCTGAGTTTTAGATCCCTTTGATATTATACTTAAGAAAATATTGTGGAAAAAGAAGAAATGGCTTGTAACAAGCAATTTATTCTTTTTCCACAGTATTTTCTGTAATATAGGATGGTTACATTTTGAATTGTTTTTACTTAACAATGTCGTCTGCTACCTCCTTGAATTAGGGCAAATATCTATAAATTTGAAACACAGTAAACGGTTGAAGAATCAGATTGGGCTCAAAGTAAGTTTACTCACAAGTATAATCTCACTGCCTCTCGTAACAACGAATCGTTTGTCTCCCACCAATGGGTCGATAATCATAGACCTATGTGGGATAGCAGCTGGAGGCTAGGAAGGGATGTGATGGCGGTGCTGGTGTGAGAAATACCAGGAATCCATTGTTAGGTGCTCCAGCCGCCGCGATATAACTTAAAGATTGTTGAAAGCGGCGTAAAACCCCATTCAAACAAACAAAAACAACTAATCGGCTTCTAGCGACGTCGTTCATTATGACAAATGCTCGCGGAGATAAATGAATGGAAATACTCACGTTTTATTGTGCCAAATTACATTGTATACTGAATGTGGTTATACTGTCAAATTAAATAGACCTCTTCATATTGATCTGTGCCAACTTTTTTTCTTCAACATTTATTTCTTATTGAGAATTTCTGTAACACATTAGCAGACGAAACAAAAAAACTTGGTCTTTTCCATTGTCAAAGTCTATAATTTGAAATTGATAGTTTGAAAAAAAAATGCTTTTTTTTATGTTGTTGTTGGTCGAAATGCAGAAATGGCTAGTCACAAGTTATTTCTTTATTTTCCCCAATATTTTTCTCGAGAAAAAATATTTTTATTGACTGTCGTTAAAAAAAGAGCGATTGCATGGGAATTATTTAATATTGATGAAATATTGGTCAAATTGCATTTTTTTTTATTGAAAATGGTAATTTGGAAAAGTGTGAATCACGTAAGAAAGCAGATGATTGCCTTTTCCTTTTCAATTTATTTGTCTATTTTTGAAATTGGATTTATATTTTCTGATAACGTGCATGGGAACGTTGGAATGTGGAGATTTAAAGAACTTTCTCGATACACCTGTCTATATACGTTTTAAGTTTTTCATTTCACGATAGAGTGCTAGATGAACAAGCGATTGATTGCTGGCCCAGCCCCCCTGAACTCCGACAGGAAGTTCAAGTTAGATATTAAAAGTCGCTATTTTGCAAATACAGTCACATGTAAAAAAAACAAAAACAAAACAAACAAAAAAAATAGTGATCGGTTGAGACCTAAACGTCGTAACTACAGCTTGAATAAGCTGTAGTTACGACGTTTAAGTCGAAAATCTAATAATAATCTTCACACATATATTGATCAATATCGGGATTCAAAGTTCACTTCCGGTCTAAATGTTTCATCTGCTTGGTCTATAACGCTTTTGTTATTGACAGTCTCGGTCTGTCAGTAAGCCACTAATCGCAGATGTCTTTAACTTGTCAATCCTTGCTTAACAACTATCACATTCTGAGCTTGTTTGTGAAAATATAATGTACCAGGGATTAAATTTATACGCATTCACACAGTCTGATCGCGGTCTTCACTATGCATTCCTTAGATAACAACTGATTCAACAGTCCTACATATTGTTATTATTTAACCCATTCCCAAACCATGACTCTTTTGGTCGCCAACTGTGAAAATATTTTGTAAAATAAAGAAATTGCGTGTTTCTAGCAATTTCTTCATTTTACAAAATTTTTCCAAACCAGAAAGTTGAAAAAAATTTAAAATTTCATTAATTTTAAATTGCCGCCTGCAACTCCTTTCAATTTGGACCAGTCTAAAATTTTGCCGACTGGTAATGGGTCAAGTGCTGTCTTGCAGTTGAGACTGCCCGGTGCACGAGCTTCACTCACAGTTTGAAACTGTTGGAAATGTCACAGTCTGTTCGAATAGAGAAAAAAACAACAACAAAAAACAAACAAAAACAAACAAACAAACAAGACAAAGCAACAATAACAACAGCAACAACAACAAACAAAGCCCCAGTTAATTCGACCTTTTCCGGACCCGACTCATATACTCTCGATCGATTGTGGGCAAGATTACTAGCTGATCAGTTATAACATAGTATTCACGCTTTGTAAATAGTTCTCATAAGATTGACCAATCGCGGTTGTCAACCAAAGAATCAATTGACCAATTTAATTTATTGAATTAGACCGGAAGAGACCTTTGAAATCCCACATTGGCCGACATTTATGCTTAGCACTTTGTTGGTTTAGGGAAAATAAACGTCGTAACTACAGGTTTTTCAACTGCCGTTAGGGTCGCCAAGCCATTTTACTTTTTTGTTACATGTTACTGGCCATAAATTTTACAAAATAATGACGTTTAACATTTTCCTGTACAACCCGTGAACTTTACATTGTGTGAAAATAGAAATTGCTTGAAAAAGCAATTTCTCCCTTTCCCACAATATTTTCTATCACTTAAGATGGTTTTATTTGAAATCACATCCAATTTTCGCTGTAGTCTGCTGTCTCTTTCAATTTGGTTCAGTCTAAGATTTCAAAGAATTGGAAAGGATTAATATCGAATAGGAATTCATGTTAGAGTGAGTGAGCGTGACAAGCGGAGTCAGTGGGCGGGGCCAGTGAAATAAAGAGTACCTAGTTACTGTTTTCTGTCTAAAGCATTTTCAGACTGACCAATCGCTGACCCCGACAACTAACTTTATTAGCCCCGACCATTGACTCCGACAGGAAGTCCCGCTTTGATTTTAAACGGCGTTATTTTGCAAAATTCATGTCCCGTAGCATGTTACAATAAAGGACAATAGTTGGTAGGGAACCTAAGCGTCGTAACTACAGCTTGAATACGTTGTAGTTACGACGTTTATGTCGCCAAACCAACAAAAATGGTGGCAATTTTTGGTCTTTCAAACTTAACTCCCAGACTGAATGAATGATATGATTGGTCGACGCTTTGTTTGATTGACAGCCGCGATTGGTCAACTATTCTCTTAACCATTTTTCCAATTTTTTTTAAAAAATTTAGACTGGTCCAAATTGAAAGAGGAAGCAGTCAACATTCAAAATTGGATGCAATTTACATGAAACCATCCTTTGTGGTAGAAAGTATTGAGGAAAAAGAAGAAATTGCTCGTGACAGCAATTTCTTCTTTTTCCACAATGTTTTCTCAAGTGTAAAATCACAATACGTAATATCCCGGGTTTGAACTGGAAAGGGTTAAACTGTAAACCCGATTTTCAGGGAATCGATTCATCTTGGCTTAGTATGTTGTCTACGGCTAATATAAACTGTTTGCACAGCACTCAAACAGTCTAGAGATAAGCAAGGAAGGAAATTGAAATCTGGGAATCTACGAACGTATCTGTGTATCTTTTAACTTTACCATTCTCATCTCTAATTTGACATATTGGCTCTTCTAACATGTTTACAAGACATTTGCTTATTAACGAAAGGACCTGAACAGCTTTCGACTTCTGCATGGAACATAGAAAAGAGACGTCGCATAACTTAGTCACAATATGAAACGGTCGACCACCTGAGAGGGTGTGTATTTTGATTTAAATTGATATATCTTTGGAAGCCCTGCAGGAGGAAAGCAATGAAACTTTGCAGTACGATATATAATTATACGGTTTCTTGCCGGGGTATATTACGATTTATTCACGGCTTGAGAAAACGATGTCTGCTAGCCCTCGCCTACGGCTCGGGTGACATTATATACTCCAGTCGGGAGTTGTTCTTCATGCCGTAGGCCTGTGGGCGTTGTCAGCGAACGGTTTATTTCTGACAAAGAACGACAACTGATGAACATCATGGTTATTCTCAAAGCCCCCTTCAACACGCGTGCTTCATTCAGATAAACTGAACTTATTTTTGCAACAGCAAACATACATCGTTAACTATAATTTAAAGAGTAAATTCCCCAACTTTCTGTAATATCAACTAAGAAATTCAATATTTATAAATCAAACCTGACAAGTCCCTCGGTATGTTGCTGACTTTTTGTTTGTCATTTTTAAATTTCTATTGGTCTGAGGTCGTCTAATAGCACCTATAGTTGACAGGGGACGTAGACACATTCAATAAAGTGGGGAAAATTGGCCAAGTGGTGAATATTTAGCAAATCAGTGGGTCCTATAAAGTCCAATTTGCATATCGGAGTGAGATGAAGGATATCAAAGAACAAAGCTCTGGCGGATTACAGGATTGCCTCGTAGAGACATTTTCTTCAGGAAGTTTGTGTTACACATTTAATAAGGGAGATCGACTGGAACAAAAGCAGCACGGGAATATGTAAATAAATACTTTAAAAGAAGTAACAAGCATAACGTCCATAGGCGAACAAAACATCGTAACTACAGCTTTATTCAAGTTACGACAGCTAATGTTATAAGTAAAATCACTAGCACGTAACAAAAAAGTAAAATGGTTGTTTGGCAACCTAAACTTCAACTTAGATAAGCTGCAGCTATGAAGTTAAAGTCGCCAACACAAATACTTCACATTAATGTCGGCTAATACTGGAATTCAAAGTTCCCGGTCTAAAAGAATGATTTGATTGGTCAATTGATTCTTTGATTGACCACATGATCCGTCAATTATGATTTAAAATATCACTAATAAATCTGTCTTTATTCAGTTGAAGGGTGGCTGGCCACGCTTGCTAACCTCGCACATGGCTCTTCGACTGCATGTATTCAATGGTATTTCTTTGGCGCATAAAATAAAAAGTAAATCGCTGGTCTGTAGCTTTGACATAACCACAGCTTAAGTTAAGTTTAGTTACGTTGTTTAAGTTTTAAAATAAGTTTAGTTACGTTGTTTAAGTCGTTAAATCGCCAAAACCGTTCGAGATGAGCGTCAGAGGTCGACATGCACACCAAGTCTAAAAGTATGGCTTGATTTGTCAATGTACAACTGGTTACTTGTATAAAGATTATTGGCACTTACAAGAGGTTAGGAGAACGAATCCATATTTTTTCGCAAAATATTTATAGATTCCATTACACTAATTGAATATCTTAAGTCGATTAAAAAGAAAAATGAAAAAAGATTCAGTCGAATATACACCATCTCTGTTTGTCTCTTTCTCTTTCTCTCCACAAACCAACCAACCAACCAACCAACCAACCAACCAAACAACCAAACAATCAACCAAAACAACCAACGACCCAACATATCTGTCCGTCTCTTTCTCTCTCCACCAACCAACCAATTAATCAATCAACCAACCATCCAACCAACTAAATAGCTAACTTACTAACTTAACCAAGTAACTATTGATTGATTGATTGGGGTTTGACGCCATTTTTAACAGTATTTCAGTATATCGCGGCGGCTGTAGCACCTAATATTGGATTCCTGGTATTTATCACAACAGCAATACCACTAGTCTCCAGCTGCTATCCCACTTAGGTTTACGATTTTCTACCCATTGGCGAGAGACAAATGTCGGAAAGGGTATGTGCCGCCGCCATGGCATGCCATGGTTGAAGATTCGGAGTCTTATGCTCAACCGACTGCGGCTACTTACCAACCAATCAACTAACCAACCAACCAAATTTCATATATACCTATCTATTTCTATTTAATGGGTTTGTTTCGGATGTTTTCTTGTCTTTGGTGATTGCTGAGCACAAAGCAAATCTAGAGTAAATGAAATAATGTTTATAAACTATAGCCAGAATGCGGCTAAATCTTAATACAAGGTGTAGTTGATGAGATCTCGAAATAAACTGGCGAAATATTCAGTCCACATTTATATGGTTCTTTTTCATGGGTTTGTCTGATCATAAAAATGGAATAAACTTTGTCTCCAGTGGCTGTATAACACTTCACTCCATTCTAGGTCAAAATAATAAAATAGGGAATGGTTTTCTTGAGCTTAACCTTAACTTGAAACATAATTGTTTTTGCTTAATAACCACTGCACTATTCAAAATTGATTGAACGAAGTTCGTGGAATTTTGTCACTGCCATTGGTCTATTTTGTTTGCCGCTTATTTCTTGCCACAGATTGTACTTGGTAAGAAACAGAATATCGATCGGTCAAATGTTATTTATTCTGAATTGAAGGCATTTTCTTTTCGGCTTTCAAGTAATGGCATTTTGTGCTACAATTTAATTGAACACTCTTGCGGGTACATAACCTATTACAGCAAGAAGGGTTTTTTCTCTCGAAAAGAGAAATATACTCTTGGTGCGTTCTCTGTCTCAACGACTGATATCTCTGTGGCTTAAGTTCGTCAGCGCATTCATGTTTGAGCTTCAATGTGATTTATATGAAAATTGTTCAAAGCGGTGTTAAACCCGAAGCAAAGGTTCTTCGGTAATTTTTAATAATGACAGTATTAGTTCACTATGTCTATAAAATTAACTCGACCAAACGCGATAAAAAAATCTACATCGGTTGGTCCACAGTTGATTTGAAAGCAGTAATATGTAGATTTGGTCTTGTTGAAATCGGGGCAAGGTCGAGCATTAGTCCAGTTGGTCGGACAGACATCGTCAAATAATTGTGTATGAGTATGGATAATCGGCAAGAAAAAAGATTGTTTATAATATGACCTACGTCGCGAGAGCGAAATAAACCCGTCCGATATTTTTGATATTATAAGGGTGAGATGTAAATACGCAAAGGATCTTAAACCTATGGTAATCTACTTGAAAATGACGTCATTCATTACCAGCGTTATATATTTCGCGGAATATCTAAAAATCGTCTAATTTTCACGAATTTCATCGATCTAAAGATACAATGTCATATTATACATAGAATATCGAATGCATGTTTCTCGTTTTTATCTGTTTATATAACTAGTATAATAAATTCGGTATTTCATGACTACCCATTCAATATCCGTACAAAATAGTTCCCTACAAACCGTATCAAAATTTGTATAGTTTTTGCTTTTTTTCTCTCGATGCTATTTTATTATAAAAAAAATGAAGAGAATATTTTTGTTTTCATGGAGGTATGAGCTGAAAAACCTAATCACGCTTATGTATTAATCCGCTTCGCGGATTCAACATTGTGATTAGTTTTTGTGGTTCATACCTTCATGAAATAAAAAAAAAAATATTCTCTTCATCTCTTAGGTGCTAGATATAGAATTTAACAATAAAGTTAATGAATGAGCAATAAAGTGAATTATGTAGGCGGAGTATCACCGAAAAAAATATTATATAGCAGATATTCAAGCAACTCGTAACGTAAGTCAACAGAGCTACTTTTCAAACGAAATTTTTTGTGTGCAAGAAAATATCCTAAACCTTGGTAGTTCAATAAAAATGTTCCCGAGTTCTTTGGGATAAAACTAGAACGTACGATTTTCTTTCTTTGCAACAAATGCAGCAGCAATTGACCGATCCCTGGCCCCGTCCACTTACTCCATTGACACACACTGGAAATTCTACTTCAATCTTAAACTGCGTTGTTTTGCACAATTTGTGGCAAGTATAACATGTAAAAAGTGGAACGTTTGAATAATAGTTACGACCTTTAAGTCGCAAAAACAACAAAAATGCTTCACATAAATCGCGGCCCATGTTGGAGAATCCAATTACCAGACAACGTTTTAGACTGGTCGAAATTGAAAGAAGTTGCATACTATAATTCTTAGTTGTTGAAATTTAAATCTTTTTCTTTTTTGGGATTGCAAAACAATATTGACAGTAAAGAAATTGCTTGTTGCAAGCAATTTCTTCATTTTCCTCAATGCTTTGCAAAGCCTTTTCCTCGAGGGGCGTATGGGAATGGGCTAGATGTGTTTATTAACATTACTTTAGTAAGTTTATTAACATCGAAAGAATACTTTTTTAAATATGAATATAACATTCTAGATATATTTTGATATACAAGGTTAAAAATGATATTTGTCTAATTTATCAAAATATATGTTAACCTTGAAAATAAAGTGCAATTCCGGACCGATAAAAAATTCTTGCATAATGAAGTCGACTTAAATCAGCGCGTTTTTGATGCGCGTGACATTTATTCCCGGAAAATGCCTGTAATTCCCAGATTCGTCCGATAATATTCTCTTTAAATTCCGATAATCTGTCATCCTTAATATATAGCTTTCAAAAAGTTATGAAATTATGATAAAAAAAATCTGTGAGTACCACTCACGTTCTTATTAAAATATAAACGTTCTTGCATTTTTTCGGTTAAGATTGGCCAATCGCTGGTCACGCCCACTTTCTCATTTGGCCACGCCCATTGAACCCGACAGGAAGACACGCTTCGATTTTAAAAGGCGTTAATTTGAAAACAACAACAACAACAAAAAACTATGGTCAGTAGCATGTAATAAAAAGTAGAATCGTTGGTTGGTGACCTAACGTCGTAACTACAGCTTGAATAAGATGCAGTTAAGATGTTAAAGTCGCCAAACAACAAAAATGTTTCACACAAATGGCATCCAATGTCGGAGTTTAAATCTCAATTCCGAGCTGAATGAATAATTTGATTGGTCGATATATATCTTGATTGACAGCCGCGATTGGTCAATTGTGCGGAAAGGATATTCTTTTAATACAGTGATTGATCCCTTGGTTAATGCTAACGGGAACAAGGCGTGTTAATAAATATTCTAAGTCATGTTATACGTTCCGACCTACTTTTCATGGGGCAGAACATTGTATTAGTTGCGCTGTATGTTTTCACATCAAACTCTGCATTTATTTGAAATTTAAGTCCTATCTTTTGTCGGACATTGCTGTCGCAATCCAAGGCCAACAATCGAGATGGTTGTCTTGATCGTATCAGTGTTGTGACTGACCTTTTGTCTACCACATATGTATTCATTGATATATGGACGAAATACTTTCCTTTTGTTATGTCATGTATGAGCACGTCCGTGATATTTGTAACTTTTGAAAGCGAGCGCCAAGTAAGACTCGGATCAGCCTGTGCATTCTTTACCACGTGATCTGTGATAGTCAGTGAATAAAGGTATTGATCTGGCTGTCAATTCGAACAATTTCATAATTGCCATTTACCCCTATATTTGTCACCTTATTCAGAATATTCTTATGCATATGACAGAGACTGGTTAGCTCAGTCCGCCACACGTCGTTCTCTCGAACCTGGCGGTCATGAGTTTGAACCCCGATTCAGTCAACATTCTTTTCGGTAGCATAAAAGGTCATCACGACATGCACCAACGAGCGGATGATGAGCAGTACGCTTAACCTATTACCACACAATGTCTACTTTTTGACATCTTGAAGAAATAGGATCATGTAAACATTTTGAGAAAAGGTAAAACATTTTGTAACAAACCATTCCCCTTTTATCTCAATATTTTCTACCTTATTTGGTACTAATTTTCCATTTCTAAGTTAATTTGAAATGCCGTCTGCAACTTCTTTCAATGTGAACGATTCTGAAATTTTGACGTCTGGTAATTAGTTGGAAGTGAAGGTTGTGGGCTCGTTTTGTTCGTACTGGTGTTAGGAATGAAGGAATTCATGGTTAGGTTCAACAGTCACGGTGATACTACTGAAATGCTATTTAAGAGATGGAGAGAATATTTTATATTTTTTGTTTTTCATGGAGGTATGAACCGAAAAAACTAATCACACTGTATGAATACGCGAAGCGGATTCATACATTGTGTGATTAGGTTTTTCGGTTCATACCTCCATAGAAACAAAAAATATTATCTTCATTTCTTATAATTTAATAGTATCGAGCGAAAAAAGCAAAAAAACTACATCTTTTGATACATTTTTGTATGGGACTATTTTGTGTGGAAGCATACAAAATCACTGCGTGCTCAAAATTTTGTTCATGGAGGTATGAATTCAATTTTTCGACCAATCAGAACGCTTGTGTTTGATAGACGAAACTAACAATTAAATTATTAAAAGTTGAGTGGATGAATCTAATGGATGTTACATTATCTTTCTACTAAAGTTCACTGTTACTATGCCGAAATCAATCGGTGCAAGAGTTCGATATTTCGCTTTATAGGATAAACATATTTGATGCTAAATAGAAGAAAACCGCCTCTAGATAAAAGGCAGAGAAAAATTCTACGAAATATAGCCAGGCAAATGGAAGAAATTGTTCATTTCGGGTAGTGTCTAACCACTATCAACTATATATTAGCGAAGTCGGTAGCGCGTCAGACTCCTATCATGGGTTCAATCCCCGGCGATTGCACATATCTTTTCCGACATTTGTCTCTCACCAATGGGTGGATAATCGTAAACCTAAGTGGGATAGCAGCTAGGAAAGGATGTAGTGGTAGTACTGGTGGGAGAAATACCAGGAATCCATTGTTATGTGCTAAAGCGGCCGTAATATGATCGCATTACTGTTAAAAGTTACGTTTAACCCCAATCAATAAATCAATCAATCAACCCTAAAAACAACAACAACAACAAAAACAACAGCCAAAAAAAAAAAAAAAAAAAAAAAAAAAAAAAAAAAAAAAAAAAAAACATGAATATATCGCTAGGAAAATGGAAGAAATTGTTCATTTCGGACAGTGTCTTACCAGTATCAACTATATATTTCCTAAAAAAAGGAAGAAAGGAACATTCATGAAAATATCGCTAGGCAAATGGAACAAATCATTCCTTTCTGGAAATGTCTACCAAGTATTTACCACATGTTTCCTGTCAAGTGAAAAGGGACCTCATTGGAAGTACAGGAAGTATCGACCCTGGGTAGACAGTGTTTGCTTAGTCGTTCATTTACCTAATTTTAGTTTTGTTTATCAAAATCGGTAAGTTCTTATTGGTTAACTTTTTCAGACCCCAATGAAAATATACATATTAGTACAAACACTCAAAGTAAAGGTATGAATTGCCTAAAACTGGCAAAGACATTACCTTTCTACGTTAAACTTTTATCGTGTTTTATATATATAAAGCTGCTACAATAGTGTGATTCGATTGTATTTTCATGTCCCGGGGAAAGAATCCTTATTTTAATGATGTCGGCGTCTTATGGGAGATTGCCCCCTTGAGCAATATCAGCCACAATTGCTATTGTCCCTCCATTTTTCGACGATTCTTGCTCAAATCATTAACACACAAACCTGTTTCATACTAACAACTGGTTAGTTACATGATAAGTACCATTATACTATAGGACGATAATCACATGTTGTGCTATTGTTCGGTATGTTCACAATAGACCTTCACATGAATCCATTCATTTTGTATAAAGAAGGGGAAAATAAGAGAAAAGGAGCGACAACATTTTAACAATAATTGGCCATTAGGAAGAAAAAGGTTGTAAAAGGTAGTTAAAATATACCGAGCAGAGCACTGAAATTACCGAGGGTGTGCGTTATTTGATGCATTAAGCCATTTTCAGGGTGTATAGTAATCTTTACAAGAATTGAGCTTGATGTTAAGCTTTTTAAGACCTTGAAATGTGACCTGTATTAGTGATCTTTAACTTAAGGTTCATCAATGAATTCAAGAACTATTTTTACCAATTTTATACGGTTGAACAAAGGGAAATGGTATTTGAACTGATCAAAAATTTAATGACGTCACGCAAAGCGAGATTTATTATTATTATTAGTATCATTTGAAAAAGACGCCATGATGCGAGAGTTATTTTCGTAATTCGGGAAGTTCTTAATTTATTGATGATTCCATAAAATTCTAAATTTGCGGGAACTGTGCATGGGGTTTCAATTGACCAATCGCGGCTGTCAATGGATAAATCAATCAACCATTCAAATAATTCATTCACCCCGGAATTAACCTTTGAATCCCGACATTGGCCGCCAATTTTGAAAAACGTTTTAGTTGGTTTGACGACTCAAGGTGCAGTTACGACGTTTAGGTCGCCAACCAACCGTTTTACTTAATTGTAACGTGCTACTTGCCATAAATTGTGCAAAATAACGCCGTAAAAAATCGAAGCGGAACTTCCTTTCGGAATAAGTGGGCGTAGCAAAATGAGTAATCGGGCGGGGCCAACGATTGGTCAATTAACGAATTTCTATAATTTTAGCAAACCTTGATACGTCAGAAGCAGGCGACAAAGACTCTGTTTCAACACGGTTGGGAAGTAATCATAATTTAGGAAAGAATTATCGTTGGAATAGGAGAAATATCTTGTAATAAGCAATTTCTTTTTTTCTGCAATGTTTTCTTGAATATAGTATTTTAAGGTCGTAAAAAGGCGGGGTATTATGGCAATGAGTTAAGTCGAATTTATCATAAAAATATTACATGACAATATGGTCACGGTTTATTTCACAGCATAACGTATATATGCTGATTTTGTCAGCGTGCTAATTAAAGCGTGTGAAATCGTGAATTATTAAGTTTGTCTCGCTTCAAAGTGCCATTTTATAGATCTACGTGTGTTGGGTCGAGTTAACGACAGTTAGATCGTCTGTTTTATTGAACAGGCCTTATCGGTAGAACTCATTGATCTAGGATTTACACGTGATCAAGTTAGTAAACAGTTATAATTCAACATGGATAGATGGAATTTGTTCGTGTTTGATATCTATTTATTGATAACGATCGGAATTACAACTTGTTCTATAGTGACGGTTCAAACAAATCTTGGTAATGTTGAGGGAAGCGTAGAAACCGTTGTTATTCATGACGAAAACAACACACCTGTGAACTATTCATTCCGCCAGTTTTTAGGTATACCTTACGCCGATCCGCCTGTACGCTTCGAAAAACCAGTTGCAAAGCAGACATGGTCAGGTACACATAACGGGACATATTATCGCCCGATCTGTCACCAGGGTGCAGATACAACACCGATCTCTATCATAGACCATGTTCAGTCTGAAGATTGTCTGACGTTAGATATTTATACGCCGGACACACCTAGTTCTAACGAAACTTCCTATGCAGTCATGATGTTCTTGTATGGACCACTGGGTGGGTCAAGTGGATTTATTGGGGATGCATTAAGTGCCTATGGAGAAATTATAGTTGTGGTCATAAATTACCGTACAACATTTTTGGGATTTTATAGTTCTGGCGACAACTCTGCCCCTGGAAATTACGGTCTATGGGACCAACAGTTGGCTATCAATTGGGTTAGTGACAATATCGCTTCCTTCCAGGGTGATCCATCACGGCTAACACTCGCTGGTTACTCGGCTGGGGCTCAATATGCATTGTTACAGGCGATGTACCCGGAAAATAGGGGCCGGATTTCTAACGTGATATCTCACAGTGGTATACTTGTACCCACATATCGCAACTCACCGTACAACAACACAGGGTCAACAGCCGCTGTACAGGCTTTAGGATGTCAGAAAGAGTCGTCCGACGCCACCACCGAATGTCTTAAGTCTAAATCTCTTGAAGACTTGGATAATGTTCTCCATGGTTTACCTGTTACCTTCACTCCAGTTGTTGACGGGGACTTTATTAGACAGGACCCACAGACAGTTTTAACTAGCACAGACTCAGACACTCAGGATATCCGAAATACCTTCTCTTCTGTCAACCTACTAACTGGTATTACCAATATGGAAGGGGCCATGCACGTGGTACGGATGTGGGCTCCGCTGCTCAACCAACAGGTGGATACGTTTCAAATCAATTCAACGTCGTTCAGGAATATAGTCGTTAAGACAGCGTTGGATCTCGCGTTTGTGTCAAACTTGTCTGACGCCATAGTCGATACCGTAGCATTTCAATATAGTGATCTAAAGGACCCTAATAACATGACAAAAATACGAGAGGGCACAGTGCAACTGTCAACTGATATAGACGCTACCATACCTGCGGTTAAAACAGCCAATCTTCATTCTCAGTTAGTAGACACATCAAGTACATACTTGTTTCAATTCTCGGTGAGACTAGGAATGATGGTTAACCTGACCCCTTCATGGCTAGAAGGCGCAAACCATGGCGATGAAATCTATTTCTTGTTTGGATTCAGTAGTCGAAATCTTGAAGCCTGGACACACTCGAATAATTTTGTTCCAACATCCGACCAGAGAAATATATCTCGAAGCATGATGGAGCTATGGTCAAATTTCGTTAAACATGAGTAAGTATTGGTAGCCGAATTTCGACCCTTGGTGAAAAAGGACTTTCCTTGAAGAGTAGAAAGTACCGAACCTTACTGAATGATCGCTTTTGGCAGGTTTTCTGAATGCAGTATCACTAGAATGAGTATTCTACCTTACTACTGTATGCTTGTATATTATACACTCCATGTGCGGATCCAATCCCTGACACCCTGGAATCTCGGTAAATTATGGTGATCAGATCTAGGACAAACGGAAATCAATGTATCACATCGTATGTGAGCGAGAAAAAATGTCGTAACCACAGCCTTTTAGGCTGTAGATTTGAAATTTTACTCCCTCGCTGATCGTCACGATTACAAGACGAGTGCAATTTCGGTTGGACCCTGTCCACACCCACAAGAGAAAAAAAAATCTAGATCTGCGCATGCACTCTTCAAGATTGACCTTTTCTGAATCCAAACTATTTTTCAAATATTTGTTTGCCTTCCATTGAAAAGTAACCGCCCAGGTGTTCCGTAAAAAAATGAAAAAAAAAAAAAAAAAAAAAAATTTAGTCCAGCAGAGGTCAATTAGGGATAGTGTTTAGAAAATATATATAAATAAGGTAGAATGACCATTTTAGATTCAGATATTCTGAAAAGACAGAAAAAGATTTAGACCCGGGTCAGACTGCCCAGATCGCTCTGTCTGACTATGATCGATACTTTCAGTATCATCTGGAAGTCCTCTTTTTCGACCTTTACTTCGACAATTTACCATTCTACTTTTTTGTCCCATGCTACTGGCCATTAAATCTTCCAAAATAACGTTGTTTAAAATCGAAGTGGAACTTTCTGGAGGGGCGAACGGAGTAAGCCTCTTAAATGAAATTACCAGAGTGACCTTAACCGAGGACAACCGAAAATCTGTTTCAAAGGAAACTTTAACTCAATTGTACCGAGTTATATTGAAATCCTTCCATATTCTTAGATGTTGTGGTCCGGACTAAATCGGACGGGCGGGTAGACGGACGGATCAAAGGGAGTAAACAAATATCATTGTTACAACTATCTCTCGGCTCACAACAAAAAAGAAATCTGAATAGGAAGTACGATCTGTTAGAATCTATACCCTTGTATATAATTTCAACAGACAAACTTCGTAACCCATCCCTTATCGCATTTAATTTTAACACACCTGTCAGCCACAAGACATTGGCTTACAACCCTCACTGTGACAATTGTCTCTCACCAATGGTGGATAATCGTCAATCGAAGTGGGATAACAGCTGGAGGCTAGGAAAGGATGTAGTGGTAGTACTTGTGTGAGAAATACCAGGAATCCATTGTTAGGTGCTCCAGCCGCCGCGATATGACTGAAATACTGTTAAAAGCGGCGTTAAACCCCATTCAATCAATCAATTGTACCAGGGAGTTCGAATTTTTGATCAGAAAAAAAGGAAGAAAGAAAAAATCCAAGGTCTAGGTGGGATTCGAACCCGGGACCAACCGATCCAAAGTCCTGCCAATTTCTCCCGTAACTTCTTTTATACGTTACAACTCCTGTTAAAATCCAAGACATGTAGGCGTTAGGAAGCGTGTCAAGATGTATGACTAACTTGCAAATCATTAAAGATTGTGGGATCTGTCTTTGAACATTATTGAAAGTTTTCTTCAATGTTCGTTTGGTGGTTTTTTTCATTCAGAGTTACGTCGTTGCGCGGGGAAAATGTCCTTAATAAAGCTGTATTAAATCCGTATTAACTGCATTTTGCTCGCGCACCGAAGATTGTTTTTGTTGGGTTGTTTGAATCGGTTTCGACGCCACTTTTAAAAGTATTTCATTGATATCGCGGGATTCCTGGTGATGGATTTCTAGTACTTCTCACACCAGTGCTAGCACTACATCCTTTCTGAGCCCAAGCATAGGTTTACAACTATCCACCCATTACAGGGAAAGGATATAGGACGCAACAGGGAATCGAACCCTGGACCTCTTGATTGAGACTTCGACGCGTTACCTGTTGCGCTATGGCTACTAATGAATAGACGGATGACCGTTTGAATTAAAAATCTGATGACCAAAAAACAATTTTGTCATGGAAGAAGTGCAATGTTAAACTCCGACATTTATTGATATATTGTTGTGTTGTTTAACTGACAGTCAAATCACTGATTGGCCATTTAAATTATTCATTTGTCGCCGTCATAGCGCAGTCGGTAGCGCATCAGACTCCCAATCTTCAATCATTGGATGTCATGGGTTTGACCAAACTTGGAAAGGATGGAGTGGTAGTACTGATGTGAAAAGTACCAGGAATCCATTGTTAGGTGCTCCTGCCTCCGCGATATAACTGAAATACTGTAAAAAGTGGCATTAACCCATTCCAACTAAAGCCCCCATTTTTACGCCCGGAAGAAAACAGAAAGCAATTTCTTCATTATCCACAATGTTTTCTATCTAAAAGATAAAAAAAAAAAAAAAAAAATCAAATTCCATCAACTTGAAATTGTCGTCTGTAACTTCTTTCAATTTGGACGAGTCTAAAATTTTGTTGGCTAAACCCCATTCAATCAACCAATCATTCAAATTATTCGTTTATACCAGGAGTGAACTTCGAACTACAACATTTATGTTAAGCACTTTTTATTGGTTTAGCGACACAAACGTCGTAACTATAGTTTCTGTAAGCTGTAGTTTTGACGTTTAGATCACTAAACAATAATTTACTTTTAATTTTATGTCTATAACATCGTACTAAATAATGTCGTTTCTTATTTCAGTCGACCTCCGACAGATCGGAGTGCAGTGGGCATGGACGACCTATTATGATAATGATAACAATGATATCTTATTAAACCATTACCAGACGGAAAAAATTTAGACTGGTCCAGATTGAAAAGAAGAACGACATTTTAAAAAAACATGATTTTTTTTCAACTTTCTGGGTAGTTTGTTTTCAATTTTCTGAGTAGAAAACCTCGCCTAAAATGAAGAAATTGCTTGTCACAAGCAATTTTTCATTCTACACAATGTTTTCGTAGTTGTTTATCTTGAGGGGCGCCCAAAAGCGTTGTCTACATCGTCAGAGAGATATCTACATGCTAAATCTCGTAACTACAGCTTGAATAAGCTATAGTTATGGGCCCTTGGTATCCAAGCGACGATTCACTCCTGTATCTGAAAGCTAAATTACTGTGTATATTTATGGAAAACTTAAATAAGTAATGAGATTTATAAAAGTTACAGATGATGATCTCAAACACATTAATCTGTCATTCTCACCCAACCATGTCGACACAGAAGTTGGGTTATTACACTCGAAATGAACACTTCTCACCATTGCACTCACACCCTGTTTAACCCATTACTACACATCCCCGTATTTTTTCGCATCGAAGAAATGTAGTTTGGAAAACATTGTGAAAAATGATAAATTGCTTGTGACAAGCAATTTCTTTTTTTCTTACAGTGTTTTCTACATCATATGTCATTTATTTTTTTCACTTTAGACCAACTTTGTTTTGTTGTCTGCAACCTCTTATAATTTGGACTAATTCAAAATTCTGTCGTTTAGGTATGGGTTAAAATGATTGTTTGTGGTGTTGAAAAATTACACCGGGGTATCGATATGTGAACCAACAGTCGAAAGGAAGTTCCGTGAAGTATGAAAGTATCGCCCCTAGTTAGACTGCACAGTCCAACCAGAGAAGAAACTTCTCGATCTTGTTAGATTTTCTAAATTTAGAATGAGAATTCAAGTTAACTACATGGTTATACGCAAATTTAAAATTGACCTCTGCTGGATCTGATCTCCTTTCTAGTTCGCCGGGAAAGTGTCAGAAGGGCAATTGTCATACCCACGGATGTCGTTGTTAGCGTCGTTGTCAGCGTCCACTCATGTTTTTTATATCTCTTTTACAACAGGTGCTAGGAGGCTCATTTTTCACACTTGCATTCATCAAGACATTGACTTTCATTTGAGACAATTGCCTTGACCCTGTGACCTTTAACCCGTTATATAAAAATCTTTAACCAAAAACATAAACCTTTTGCTATATTGGTCATTTTTAGCTCAGCTGAGCACGAAGTGCTCTGGGGGAGCTATTTCCATCGGCCATCGTCCGGGTCCGTCCGTCTGTCCGTCCGTTCACAATTATAAAAAAAGTTCTCCTCCTAAACCTACCATGGAATTTCGACAAGACTTGACAGGAATAATCCTTAGGTCATGCTCTTTCAAAATACTTCAAAGAATTGAAATCCATGAAGAACTCTGGTTGCCATGGCAACGGAGTAAAAAAACTTAAAAAATCTTCTCCTCCCAAACGGTAAGGCCTAGAGCTTAGATATATGGTACAAACCATCATCTATTGACCCTCTACCAAAATACTTCAAAGAATTACCGTATTCTGAAAATTAGCCCTTTTCTGGACTATCCCTGATTTTACATAGAAATAAAGAAGGAAATCTTTAAAAATCTTCTTCTACCAAACCATAAGGCCTAAGGCTTTGATATTTGGTACAAATCATCATCTTTTGACCCTCTTTGAAATACTTCAAAGAATTACCATATTCTGAAAATTAGCCCTCTTCTGGGCAATCCCTGATTTTATATAGAATAAAAAAAGGAAATCTTTAAAAATCTTCTTGTCCCAAACCATAAGGCCTAGAGCTTTGATATTTGGTATACATCATCATCTATTGATCCTCTTCCAAAATACTTCAAAGAATTACCGTATTCTGAAAATTAGCCCTTTTCTTAATGATCCCTAGTTTTACATAGAAATAAAGAAGGAAATCTTTCAAAATCTTCTTCTCCCAAACCATAAGGCCTAGAGCTTTGATATTTGGTACAAGTCATCATCTATTGACCTTCTACCAAAATACTTCAAAGAATTTATCGTAATCTGAAAATTAGCCATTTTCTTTGTGAACTCTGATTTTACATAGAAATAAAGAAGGAAATCTTTCAAAATCTTCTTCTCCCAAACCATAAGGCCTAGAGCTTTGATATTTGGTACATATCATCATATATTGACCGTCTACCAAAACGTTTCAAAGAATTAACATACTCTGGAAAGTAGCCCTTTTCTGTGCGATCCCTTATTTTACAAATGAATAAAGAAGGAAATCTTCTTCTCCCAAACCATAAAGCCAAAAGCTTTGATATTTGGTACATATCATCAGTCATTGACCCTCTACCAAATTACTTGAAAAATTAGCCCTTTTCTGTGCAATCCCTAATTTTAGTTAGGAATAAATAATGATATCTTTGAAAACCTTCTTCTCCTAAACCATTAGGCCTAGAGCTTTTACACTTGGTATGTATTGATGTCTAGACTTCAAAGCAGTACCATATTCAGGAATTTAGTGCTATATGGTGGGATCATCAATATACCTAGGGTTAAAAGAGAAATCCGTAGAAATCTTCTCCAAAATAATTAGAGAGAGGGCTTTTCTATTTTGTTTATATCATAAAGCCATGAACCATCATACTCGGGGGAGCGATTTAGGACCACCATGGTCCTCTTGTTCATACTATAATATCCAGATTTCAAATATGGTATTATCAGGAGAGGGGATTTCATTTAAGACAATGACTTTGACCCCATGACCTTGATATTCAACCTTTCAAAAAAAAAAAAAAAAAAAAAATAACTTTTTTTTCGAACTTGGTCATTTTCATCCTGTTATAATCATGTTTCGAAAGTCGCCATTTTCTGCATGGTGCATATATATTTAGCTAAAACTCGTGCTATCTATTTTCCAGGAAACCAACAAACAATAAGACAACAGATGGTATCTCGGAATGGCCTGAATATACAGAGACGACATCAGCTTACATAGATATTAGAAGTGAAGGATTTATTCCAAGACAATACTTTCGAGAGCCTTTCGTCACGTTTTGGACTAAAATAATTCCACCATTAATAGACCTAGAATCGAGTGAATCTTTGCAAAGTGAGAAGAACGACATGCCACAGGTCAAACATTTCAGTAATCGTTTTGATCTTGACAGTGTTACCTCTGAAAACATTATAATAGCTCTAGTTACTATATCTGGTAGCCTTCTTATTGCTGTACTGTTAGTGTGCTCGCTGGCTGTGATTAGAGGAACCTACGAAAAATACACTGTGAAAAATGTTTAGCCCTGTGATGTTTTTCAAAATTTTTGGACTTGTTCGAAATCAGTAGAGTAGCAGACGACATTATAAAGTGGGTATAATTCAAAAAGTAACCACCCTATATGATAGAAAATATTGTTGGAAAAGAAGAAATTGCTTGTTACAAGCAATTTCTTCTTTTACCACAATGTTTTCTCAAATACAATATTACAGGGACACAAAATCAGGGATTGTACGGATAAGGGTTAAGCATGTTTGTATCCAATCTTTAAACGGTTGTTTATTTTTGATCGGACTATATTTCTCACATTGTAAAATGACTAAAGGTCATCTCGGTTGTGAGTCGGTTTTGGGAACCGGATCACATACTTAGATGGGCGACTTTCAAAAAAACCCCGTTTAGTCCATACATTACCAGATGACAAAATTTTAGGCTGGTCTTAATTCTGAAAAGTGGCAGACAACAATTATTGGTTTCGCGAATTTTGAAAAATTATTGTCTCTTTGGGTAGAGACCATTGTTGATAATGAGGAAATTGATATAAGCAAGCAATTACTTCGTTTTCCACGTTTTTCCCGCATTAAACCAATTCGTTTGTACGAGCGATAATGTTAGTGCTAAATTCCCTTTTCATTGACGGATCGCTGGCAACATTTTCTGCTCTCTGACAAAAACGAAAACAAACAAACAAACAAACAAACAAACAAAAAAAAAACGGATAATTTTCGAGACAGCGTGAAACAAAAATAGCAAATCGATTGTTGGCGATTAAAAACGTCGTAGTTACAGCGTCGTCAAAAAAACAAAAAAATAATCAATAAATGACGGAGTTCAACATTGCACTTCATGTCTAACATGATGGTTTGATTGGTCATTCGTTTTTTTTATATTTAGAGAGGCGATCCGTCAATTCTCAAGTAGCTTCTTTATACAGTGGCGACCAGTCTTGTTCCTGTTATTTTATATGCGATGTTGTGTAAAAAGTATAGACTCCTCTTTATACCCAGTTTACGGATCGCTTGACATCCCACCAGGCAGTTCGTCCGAAACTAACTAACGACGTTCGTTTGCAAAATTTATAGTCATAATATTAATCTAATTAAGCTGGACGTTTTTGAACGATCTTAACGAATAGCATGTACTTACTACATCGAGTTTAAGGTCGTCCATGAATGAAAATGTTTTAAATAAATGTTGGAGGTCAACATTTCACATCCGGTTCCAATGAATGATTTGATTGGTCAAGCGTTTTTATTGACAGCGATAATCCGTCAATTGGCATGTTTTGATGATCACGAATTAATTATTATAGATTAGATATATCTATTTATTAAATTATGTAAGGCGATTAAAATGTTAAATAAGTAGAGTCTTTCACAATCTCCATCGATAACTTTCTTTGGGGAGGGAGGGGTCAATTTTAGTGTTCGTCCGTCTGCATGTCTGATCTAGGCGAAAAGCCACGAAACCCCTAGACATTATCTAATAAAATTTAAGTTTGCGCAAGACACTTTACACATTAAATGAACCGCTAGCCACGTCAATTGACCTCCGAGTCTTTCACAATCTCCATCGATAACTTTCTTTGGGGAGGGAGGGGTCAATTTTAGTGCTGTTCGTCCGTCTGCATGTCTGATCTAGGCGAAAAGCCACGAAACCCCTAGACATTATCTAATAAAATTTAAGTTTGCGCAAGACACTTTACACATTAAATGAACCGCTAGCCACGTCAATCGACCTCCGATATGATTATTTGAAAGAGTTAATAAATGATATCATTTTGACAAAAAAAAAAAATTGTCAGGGACATAGAAAAAGGCGAACCTTCGCTTGGTTAGCCCATTACCAGTTGGCAAAATTTAAGACTGATCCAAATTGAAAGGAGATCAGACGATAATTTAATGTTAATGAAATTTCAGATTTTTTCAACTTTCTTAGTAGAAAACATAGTGGAAAATGAAGAAATTGCTTGTAACAAGCAATTTCTTCATTTTCCAAAATATTTTCCCGATTGTTTTTCTTGATGAGCGTCAAAAAACGTCATTGAGTAGAAAATGGGTTAAGCTGCATAAATGTCGGGGTTGAAGAATCATTTTCCGTCAAGGTCAATTGGTTGAACGGCTAATTTTTGATTGACAGCGGCGATTCTTTAATTTCATTCAGAGTCCCATTAACCCTTAACCCTTTTCTGTTCAAACTTTTTCACGTCCCTGTGATTTTATAATTGAGAAAACATTGTGGAAAAAGAAGAAATTGCTTGTAACAAGCAATTTCTTCTTTTTCTACAATACTTTTTTACCCTAACGAATGGTTATTTTTAAATTAAATCCACTTTAAATTTTCGTCCACTAAACCTTTAAATTTGGACTGGTCTGAAATTTTGCAAACAGGAGAGGGTTAATCTCCAACAGCCTATTTCAATTGACTGAATGGGGTTTAACGCCATTTTTGAGAGTATTTCAGTCATATAGCGACCGCTTGAGCACCTTGCAACGGATTCCTGGTATTTCCCACACCAGTACTACCACGACATCCTTTCCTAGCCTCCAGCTGATATCCCACTTAGGTTAACGATTATCCACCCATTGGTGAGAGACAAATGTAGGAAAGGATATGTGCCGCCGCCTGGGATCGAACCCATGACATTCCATGATTGAAAATTAGGAGTCTGACGTTATGTCGGCGGCTCAAAATATTTCGAACGATAACAGTTTTACGTCTTACAGACAAGATCCAATCAATCAAACTGTACATAAAAGCTTATTCAAGCTGTAGTTATCACGTTTAGGTCGCTAAACCAACCGTTTTACTCTTATGTTACATGGTCCTGGCCGGTCATTTCAAAATAACGCCGTTTAATATCGAAGTTAAACTTCCTCTATGCTCAATGGTCCTGGTCAGATATCCCTCAATTGAGAGATGAAGCGAATTGTTTGAATTTGGGCATTAACCCATTACCTGCCGGCAAAATTTTAGACTGGTCCAAATTGGAAGGAGTTACAGACGAGAATTTAAAGTTTATGAAATTTTAGATTTTCAACTTTCTTGATAGAAAACATTGTATAATATGAAAACATTGCTTGTCACAAGCAATTTCTTCATTTTAACATAATGTTTTCTCAATTGATTTTTCTTAAGGGAGTCCAAAAGCGTCATTTTGTGGGAATGGGTTAAGCTTAAAACGTACTCACACTGTATGAAGTCGTGGTGTTTTAGGTTTTTACTTTCACCGAAACATATACAGTACTTTGTTTAAGATCGGGACAGTTATTTGATTTTTTGCGCACCATACTCAAAGCCTGTCTCGTTCTTGCTTGTTTGCGTTAATAGGGTTTGACGCCATTTTTTTAACAGTATTTCATTCATATCGCGGCGGCTAGGGCACCTAACAATGGATTCCTGGTATTTCTCATACCAGTACTACCACAACATCCTTTCCGAGCCTCCATCTGCCCATCCCACTTAAGCTTATAATTATCCGACCATACATGGGAGACAAATGTTGGAAAGGATATTTGTCGCTACCGGGGTTCGAACCCTGGACCTCATGATTGGGATTAGAACTTCGCTATGGCCGCGGTCGTCTCGAGAAAAACAAAGAGAAAAAAATCCAAGGTCCAGGTGGGATTCGAACCCGGGACCAACCGATCCAAAGTCCTGCCAATTTTTGCAACTTCTTTTATGCGTTACAACTCCTGTTAAAATCCAAGACATATAGGCGTTAGGAAGCGTGTCAAGATGTATGACTAACTTGCAAATATTTAAAAATTGTGGGATCTATATTTGAATATTATTGAAAGTTTTCTTCAGTGTTCGTTTGGTGGTTTTTTCATTCAGAGTTACGTCGTTGCGCGAGGAAAATGTCCTAAATAAAGCTGTATTAAATCTGTCGTAACGACAATTTGCTCGCGCACCGAAGATTGTTTTTAGTTTGGTTGTTTGAATCGGTTTCGACGCCACTTTTAAAAGTATTTCATTGATATCGCGGGATACCTGATGATGGATTTCTAGTACTTCTCACACCAGTGCTAGCACTACATCCTTTCTGAGCCCAAGCATAGGTTTACAACTATCCACCCATTACAGGGAAAGGATATATGACGCAACAGGGAATCGAACCCTGGACCTCATGATTGAGACTTCGACGCGTTACCAGTTGCGCTATGGCTACTAATGAATAGACGGATGACCGTTTGAATTAAAAATCTGATGACCAAAAAACAATTTTGTCAGGGAAGGTGTGCAATGATAAAACTCCGACATTTATTGATATATTGTTATGTTGTTTAACTGACAGGCAAATCACTGATTGGCCATTTAAATTATTCACTTGTCGCCGTCATATCGCAGTCGGTAGCGCATCAGACTCCCAATCTTCAATCATTGGATGTCATGGGTTCGACGTAACTTGGAAAGGATGGAGTGGTAGTACTGGTGTGAAAAATACCAGGAAACCATTGTTAGGTGCTCCAGCCGCTGCGATATGACTAGAATACTGTTAAAAGTGGCATTAACCCATTCCATCTCAAGCCCTCCTCTTTACGCCCCGGAAGAAAAAAGCCTTCGAAAACATTGTGGACAATGAAGAAATTGCTTGGAGAAAGCAATTTCTTCATTATCCACAATATTTTCTATCCAAAAGATTAAAAAAGAAAAAAAAATCGAATTCCATCAACTTGAAATTGTCGTATGTAACTTCTTTCAATTTGGACGAGTCTAAAATTTTGTTGTATGGGAATGGGTTAAACCCCATTCAATGAATCAATCAATCAGTCAAATTATTCGTTTATACCGGGCGTGAACTTCGAACTCCAACATTTATGTTAAGCACTTTTTATTGGTTTAGCGACATAAACGTCGTAACTATTGCCTCTGTAAGCTGTAGTTTTGATGTTTAGATCACTAAACAATAATTTACTTTTAATTCTATGTCTATAATATCTTACAAAATAATGTCGTTTCTTATTTCAGTCGAACTCCTACAGGTCGGAGTGCAGTGGGCGTGGAAGACCTATTATGATAACGATAACAATGATATCTTATTAAACCATTACCAGACGGATAAAAATTAGACTGGACCAAATGAAAGAAAGAACGATATTTAAAACAAAAAATGATCTTTTTCAACTATCTGGGTAGAAAACCTCGAGTAAAATGAAGAAATTGCTTGTCACAAGCAATTTCTTCATTTTACACGATGTTTTCGTAGTTGTTTTTCCTGAGGGGCGTCCAAAAGCGTTTTTGTTAAGGAATGGGTTAAAAGAATGTTACATATTACCTATTTGTTAGTATAATATTCTTTTGAAGAGTTTGGTTGAATCATTTTCGGCAGATACATATCTAAACATGCTAAATCTCGTAACTGCAGTTCGTATAAGCTGTAGTTATGGGCCCTGGGTATCCAAGCCACGATTCACTTCTGTATCTGAAAGCTAATTTACTGTGTATATTTATGGAAAACTTAAATAAGTAATGAGATTTATAAAAGTTACAGATGATGATCTCAAACACATTAATCTGTCATTCTCACCCAACCATTTCGACACAGAAATTTGGTTATTACACTCAAAATGAACACTTCTCATCATTGCACACCCGCCTCGTTTAAACCATGCATTACCACACATTCCCGCATTGTTAAGCATCGAAGAAATATAGTTTTGGAAACATTTAAGAAAAGAAGAAATTGCTTGCGACAACTACATGTATTTCTTCTTTTCTCACAATGTTTTTTATCTCATATGGCATTTTTTTTTCAATTTAAACCGACTTTGTTTTGTTGTCTGCAACCTCTTTCAACTTTGATTTGTTTAAAATTCTTTCGTTTTGGAATGTCTTAAAACGTTTTTCTCACAGTGTTTTACCTGATATGTCATTTATTTTTCTATTTAAACCAACTTTGTTTTGTTGCTGCAACCTCTTACAATTTGGACTTGTTTAAAATTCTTTCGTTTAGGAATGGTTTAAAATAATTTTTTTACGGTATCGAAAAATTAAATAGGGCTATCAGTATGTGACCAAACAGTCGAAAAAGACTTTCCGGGAAGTACGAAAGTATCGCCCCTGGTTAGACTGCACAGTCCAACCAGAGTAGAAATTTCTCGATCCTGATACATTTTCTATCTCTAGAATGGGGATTCAACCTTTCTACATTTTTATATGCAAACTTGAAATTGACCTCTTCTGGATCTGGTCTCCTTTTTTTTGAGCTCCCCCGGAAAGTCTCGGAAGGGCTATCGACGTCAGTGTCGATGTCGTCGTCCGCATTTGGTTAAAGTTTATTATATCTCTTTTAAAACAAGTGCTAGGAGGCTTATATTTCATACATGCATTCTTCATGACATTGGCTTACTTTTTGGGAACATAGGCAATCAAATAATGACATTCGCCATTTGACCTCGACCCTTTGCCCTTATGAAAAGTTTAACCGTTCAAAATTCTTGTTTGCTCATACTCTACACATGCATTCATATGGGAATGGCATTGACTCTGTGGCATTGTGCCCTTAACTTTAATCATGTTGTAAAAAGCAACCGAAGGGCGAGCTATTTTTGCCGCGGACGTCTCTTGTTAAACATTTGTTTCACGGAGTACTCGAGGGATATATTTTCGAGGTCGTTTACCAAATCAAAGAACAAAATATATTCGCATGTGTAGACAATATAATGATAATTAAACAAATACCCCTTTCCCTCCAAACAATACAAAACACAACAAAAACAACAAAGTCACCGTCTCTCAACCCATGATAAGACACACTCACACACATATATATAATAAACTGATCGTGATTCAAAGAAGAAGCAGACGAGAGTTTTTAGAAAAAAAAGTTACCAGACGGTATTGTATCGGTTAAACGCGGATCGCAAGATATTGCCATCGCCCGTTTCTGCTTGGTACGTATATATTTTGCTAAAAATCGTGCTTTCTGTATTCCAGGAACCCAACAAACAATATGACAACAGATGGTATCTCGGAATGGCCGGAATATACAGAGACGACATCAGCTTACATGGATATTAGAAGTGAAGGATTTATTCCAAGACAATACTTTCGAGAGCCTTTCGTCACGTTTTGGACTAAAATAATTCCACCATTAATAGATCTAGACTCGAGTGAATCTTTGCAAAGTGAGATGAACGACATGCCACAGGTCAAACATTTCAGTAATCGTTTTGATCTTGACAGTGTTACCTCTGAAAACATTATAATAGCTCTAGTTACTATATCTGGTAGCCTGCTTATTGCTGTACTGTTAGTGTGCTCGCTGGCTGTGATTAGAGGAACCTACGAAAAATACACTGTGAAAAATGTTTAGCCCTGTGATGTTTTTCAAAATTTTTGGACTTGTTCGAAATCAGTAGAGTAGCAGACGACATTATAAAGTGGGTACAATTCAAAAATTAACCACCCTATATGATAGAAAATATTGTTGGAAAAGAAGAAATTGCTTGTTACAAGCAATTTCTTCTTTTACCACAATGTTTTCTTAAATACAATATTACAGGGACACAAATCAGGGATTGTACGGATAAGGGTTAAGCATGTTTGTATCCAATCTTTAAACGGTTGTTTATTTTTGATCGGACTATATTTCTCACATTGTAAAATGACTAAAGGTCATCTCGGTTGTGAGTCGGTTTTAGGAACCGGATCACATACTTAGATGGGCGACTTACTTTCAAACAAAAAAAAAAAAAAGTCTAGTCCATACATTACCAGATGAAAAATTTTTAGGCTGGTCTTTATTCTGAAAAGTGGCAGACAACAATTATTGGTTTCGCGAATTTTGAAAAATTATTATCTCTTTGGGTAGAGACCATTGTTGATAATGAGGAAATTGATATAAGCAAGCAATTACTTCGTTTTCCACATTTTTGTCGCATTAAACCAATTCGTTTGTACGAGCGATAACGTTAGTGCTAAATTCCCTTTTCATTGACGGATCGCTGGCAACATTTTCTGCTCTCTGATAACAACAAAAACAAACAAACAAAAAAAAAAAACGGATAATTTTCGAGACAGCGTGAAACAAAAATAGCAAATCGATTGTTGGCGATTAAAAACGTCGTAGTTAAAGCGTCGTCAAAAAACAAAACAAAAAAAAAATCAATAAATGACGGAGTTCAACATTGCACTTCATGTTGGTAGCGCGTCGGACTTTCAATCTAGAGGTCCCGGGTTCGATTCCCGACGGCGGCACTCATCCTTTCCGACTATTTGTCTCTCACCAATGGGTCGATAATCGTAGACCTATGTGGGATAGCAGCTGGAGGCTAGGAAAGGATGTAATGGTAGTACTGGTGTGAGAAATACCAGGATTCCATTGTTAGGTGCTCCAGCCGCCGCGATATAACTGAAAGATTGTTGAAAGCGGCGTAAAACCCCATTCAAACAAACAAATGCACTTCATGTAATGGTTTGATTGGTCATTCGTTTTTTTTATATTTAGAGAGGCGATCCGTCAATTCTCAAGTAGCTTCTTTATACAGTGGCGACCAGTCTTGTTCCTGTTATTTTATATGCGATGTTGTGTAAAAAGTATAGACTCCTCTTTATACACAGTTTACGGATCGCTTGACATCCCACAAGGCAGATCGTCCGAAACTAACTAACGACGTTCGTTTGCAAAATTTATAGTCATAATATCAATCTAATTAAGCTGTACGTTTTTGAACGATCTTAACGAATAGCATGTACTTACTATATCGAGTTAAAGTCGTCCATGAATGAAAATGTTTCAAATAAATGATGGAGGTCAACATTTCACTTCCGGTTCTAATGAATGATTTGATTGGTCAAGCGTTTTTATTGACAGCGATAATCGGTAAATTGGCATGTTTTGATGTTCACCAATTAATTATCATAGATCAGATATATCTATTTATTAAATCATGTAAAGCGATAAAAATGTTGAACAAGTAGAGTATCCATTATCTCCATCGAGAACTTACTTTGGGGGGGGGGTCAATTTTAGTGCTGTTCATCCGTCTGCATGTTCGATCTGGGCGAAAAGCCACGAAACCCCTAGACATTATCTAATAAAATTTAAGTTGGCGCAAGACATTAAATGAACCGCTAGCCACGTCAACTGACCTCCGATATGATTGTTCGAAAGAGATAATAAATGATATCATTTTGACAAAAAAAAAAAAAAAATTGTCAGGGACATAGAAAAAGGCGAACCTTCGCTTGGCTACCAAAAAGCTTGATTAGCCCATTACCAGTTGGCAAAATTTAAGACTGATCCAAATTGAAAGGAGATCAGACGATAATTTAATTTCTATGAAATTTCAGATTTTTTCAACTTTCTTAGTAGAAAACATAGTACAAATGAAGAAATTGCTTGTAACAAGCGATTTCTTCATTTTCCAAAATATTTTCCCGATTGTGTTTCTTGATGAGCGTCAAAAAACGTCATTGAGTAGAAAATGGGTTAAGCTGCATAAATGTCAGGGTTGAAGAATCATTTTCCGTCAATGTCAGTTGGTTGAACGGCTAATTTTTGATTGACAGCGGCGATTCTTTAATTTCATTCAGAGTCCCATTAACCCTTAACCCTTTCCTGTTCAAACTTTTTTACGTCCCTGTGATTTTATAATTGAGAAAACATTGTGGAAAAAGAAGAAATTGCTTGTAAAAAGCAATTTCTTCTTTTTCTACAATACTTTCTACCCTAACGAATGGTTATTTTTCAAATTAAACCCACTTGAAATTTTCGTCCACTAAACCTTTAAATTTGGACTGGTCTGAAATTTTGCAAACAGGAGAGGGTTAATCTCCAACAGCCTATTTCGATTGATTGAATGGGGTTTAACGCCATTTTTGAGAGTATTTCAGTCATATAGCGACCGCTTGAGCACCTTGCAACGGATTCCTTGTATTTCTCACACCAGTACTACCACTACATCCTTTCCTAGCCTCCAGCTGATATCCCACTTAGGTTAACGATTATCCACCCATTGGTGAGAGAAAAATGTAGGAGAGGATAGGTGCCACCGCCGGGGATCGAACCAATGACATCCCATGATTGAAAATTAGGAGTCTGACGCTATGACGGCCGCTCAGAATATTTCAAAGATAACAGTTTTACGTCTTACAGACAATATCCAATCAATCACACTGTACATAAAAGCTAATTCAAGCTGTAGCTACCACGTTTAGGACGCCAAACCAACCATTTTACTCTTATGTTACATTGTACTGGCCGTTCATTTTGCAAAATAACGCCGTTTAATATCGAAGTGAAACTTCCTCTAAGCTCAATGGTCCTGGTCAGATATCCCTCAATTTAGAGATGAAGCGAATTGTTTGAATTTGGGCATTAACCCATTACCGGCCAGCATATTTTAGGCTGGTCCAAATTGAAAAGAGTTGCAGACGAGAATTTAAAGTTTATGAAATTTTAGATTTTTTTTTCAACTTTTTTGATAGAAAACATTGTATAAAATGAAGAAATTGCTTGTTACAAGCAATTTCTTCATTTTACACAGTGTTTTCTTAATTGTTTTTTTCTTAAGGGCGTCCAAAAGCGTCGTTGTGTGGGAATTGGGTAAGATAAAAACTTACTCACACTGTATGAAGTCGCGGTGTTTTAGGTTTTCACTTTCACCGAAACATGTACTTTATTTAGGTTGTCTCCTAAGGGAGAAGTTTACAAGCTCGGGACAGTTATTTAATGTTTTGCGCACCATACTCAAAGCCTGTCTCGTTCTTGGTTGTTTGCGTGAATAGGGTTTGACGCCATTTTTTAACAGTATTTCAGTCATATCGTGGCGGCTAGGGCACCTAACAATGGATTCCTGGTATTTCTCACACCAGTACTACCACAACATCCTTTCCGAGCCTCCATCTGCCCATCCCACTTAGGCTTATAATTATACGACCATAAGTGGGAGACAAATGTTGGAAAGGATATTTGCCGCTACCGGGGTTCGAATCCTGGACCTCGTGATTGGGATTAGAACTTCGCTATGGTCGCGGTCGTCTCGATATTTTAGAGGCTATATGATGACAAAGAAGTACCAATAGTTGGTCTGTTTATATTTCCCGGAAAGGAGCGCAGAGTTTTCATGGAAAACTAAAATTTATCACACTAGAAAGCTCTCTAACGGGACACGATCTTTCTCAAGATAATACTCCAAACTGTCACTTTATATTTTATAATGGAAGAGCTTCTTTCGTGGCTTCGAACAAATAGCCTTTTTTTATACCACATGTACACGCCATAAATAAGTGTCAAAAAGTTCTGTAAATTGACGGCGTTATTTTGCAAAATTTGTGGCCAATAAAATGTAACAAATGGTTGGCGACCTAAACGTCGTAACTAAAACTTTTTCCATCTGTTTCAGTTGCCAAACGACAAAAATGGTTCACATAACTGTTGGTTAATTTCGGAGTTCAAAGTTCACTGGCGGTCTAAATGAATGACTTGATTGGTCGATTGGAGCTTTGATTGACGATTGTCACATAGATTCTATTAATTTTTGTTCAGGTTTATTCAGAAGTAGAGAATCTGTATATCTTAATAGCAAGCGCACTGTTTATTTCTGCATGAGGTCTTTTAAAACCTTCAGAAATATTTCAACTTAAGCTTTGGAATGTTAACTGGTTTTCTGGACATAAAATTGAGTTGATTAGCAATTGGCTTCTTACAAGACATGCACGTGCTACTCGTGAGATGGGTCTCTTTCCTTTTAAGGTATGCCAGACTGTGTGGCACCTCAACACCGAGATCGCGCATCCGCTTCTTTCGTACTTGCATACCATGGCCGTCTTTCATCAGTTTTGAAAGTTTGGGGTAGATCAGCTTCTCCGTGGATATGTTGATTGTTGGGAAAGACATGTGCTGTAATTGTTCCCCAATAAAACGGTTCGTATTTTCGATACAAATTTGACAAGCACTTGGACCGAGTATTTCGCAGAATTCATCACTTTCCGAGCATCTGATTGGTTCCTGTAATGTGGGGTAGTTCCCTATATAGACAACACTCGGCTCTCTTTTCAGACCGTCCATCACGACTTCAAATGGCTTCTTTTTGGCCGTTGGAGGCCGGGGCATTCCGTACGAGTTTTTATCATCTGTGTCGGACAAGCGGTGAAACTTTTTTAAGATGACGTTTGGAAACTTCTCCGGGATGGAGTTCGGAAGTTTACTGTTGATGATGTAGTTTTTCTCGATGAGATGTTCAATGTTTGAGGTGGCTGGGAGATCATGGTGACGGGGACTGCCAGGTAGAAAAGCTAGCTCCCGACTAGCAATGTGCTCTCGTTTGATGGAATACAGAGACCTGGTGGTGGAGAAATGATTTGGTTTAGAACAAATACAGCAAAACTGATAAGTAGCGACCACTTATGGGACGGTCAAGATGTGGTCGCTCAAGAGAATGGTCGCTTAATACAATATTTGAGACAAATATGAAGGGTGAATTCCATACCATTCAAAGTTATTGTAGAATTCTCACTTAATCCCCTGTTATTCGAACTCATTAGATAAGTTCCAATAACACATGATTTAGATGCGGTAATTTTCTTTTATCAGAAAACTCCAATCTTTAAGAGATATTGGTTTTGAAAAGGAAAATATGGTCGCTTAATGAAAGTAGTCGCTTAAAACAGGTGGTCGCTATTAAGACTGACTGTACATGGACATGTTTGTAAGAAAATGTAACGTCTGGATATTTTAGTTTGGTCCAGGGGATCTAAATATATTTGGAACTTGAATTGTTAAGAATTGAGGGTGTATTGGTAACTTGAATATTATGGCAGTTAAAGGAAATTGGTAAATTCAAATGATTAAACGAACACTGGTGGATTAGTAAGCCCAAAAACTACCTATGCAGCGACCAAAGAAATGGTTCTTTTTGTATACATGTTGACGCATCAGAAACCTGGACCAGGTTGTATGTATACGACTGTAGAGACTGCTGGAACAGCAGCTGGAATTTGTTTGAATGGGGTTTTACGCCGCTTTCAACAATCTTTCAGTAATATCGCGGCGGCTGGAGCACCTGACAATGGAATCCTGGTATTTCTCACACCAGTACTAGCATTACATCCTTTCCTAGCCTCCAGCTGCTATCCCACTTAGGTCTACGATTATCGACCCATTGGTGAGAGACAATTTGTCAGAAAGGATGAGTGCCGCCGTCGGGGATCGAACCCGGGACCTCTAGATTGACAGTCCGACGCGCTACCAACTTCGGTATGACGGCGGCTGGAACAGCAACTGGAGACAGGGATCATGTTTGACTCGTAAACCAGGGCTTTGATTCTAAAAGAACCGAAAATATCCTGTTTTGACCCCATGAAATTTTTCTTAAGGGTGGTATTTATACCCCCTCAAGAAACATATCTAGGGGTAAATAAGGGGTAACTGAAATTTTCGGTGGTGCATCTATAGTGCTATTTGAAACTATATAGAACATAATGAAGTCTGTCTGGTTTTTGACCTCTTCAAAATCATTTCGACCCCTTGGATTCCATGTCCAAGGGGGTCAATGACTCAAGCTAGCACTAACCCTATGGAGTGTTCTGTAGCTAGTGTATTTGGTTTTAGAGTGATACTTATCTCTTAGTCTAATCAATACACATCATACGGCTGTTCGTTTGCTCCTTTGCAGTGTCGTTGTTTTTCATTTTCTGAAGGAAAGGGTCTTAAAATAGGCACCAAATGTAGGCACCATATTTTTAGTTGGATAAGCTCTAGACGAATAAAAATGTTTTGAACTTAACTACTCTGTACATTACCTTTTATCTATGACATTTGCGCTCACTTTTCTTTCACTGTCATGGGAACTAGCTACTCCGGGAGACCACGTGTGCTCGACACTCAACAGTTTTCCGCCAGGTGGAAGTCCGGTCAACAGACTAATGTTACTCTTACTGGTGGAGAGTGTATCCGTTCTGCAGAAACTGGGTCGTCTCCCCTTGCTCATACGTCTTGTAGATGACGTGTCTAGGAGAGGATCATCGGTCTGAACTATACTGGTTTTACGACCAGTTATACCAGCAGATAGCTGCGGAAGTCAAGAAAATGTAAAATCTTGTTGTGGACGGAATAATATCTCTCTATGCGTTTTGACTATAGAATAACTGTTATTGTCCATGTATATCATGGCTTCCGTTACCCATGAGTCTAAACTGGCCTAGATCTTTGTCTAAAGTACAGTTTAGCCACACTGTTTTACTTTATGTATCAGACGAGCGAGGATAGGCCGCATTGCGATGATGGCACTTAAGAAGTGTTATATGCAAGAAAGTTGCTTAACTTTGAAGTTTATTGATTTTTTTTTTTAATTTCAGACTGGTAGAAATTGAAAATGAAGAAACTGCTTGTAAACAAGAAATTTTCTTCATTATCCACAATGTTTCCAAGCCAAAAAGATAAAGAATTTTAAAATGTCATCAAATGAAAATTATCGGTATATGGTATATGTCTATCAGGGTAGAGATTCAATGTCGGAAACGAACAAATTACTTTATATAAGCGATTTCTTTATTTTCCACTTCTTTCGCAAGCTTTTTTTCGTGGAGGGCGTAAAAATTGGGATTGTGGGAATGGGTTAAGGAATATTATCATTATTGATATTTTATTTGTTTATTTATTTTATTCAATCTATTTATTGAACATGCTGAAGCCAATCTAACATGATTTGGACTTGCATCTTCATCATCAGAGAAAACGAAAATATCAAATGTGATCCATAAAATCAAAATCTTGTATTTTGTTATACTGAAGGATTTTGACAATCGAAAACATTTATACAAAATGCGAAATGTTCTATACACATTTTGAAATATCGTTATCAGCACCATTTAATTTACACCAGTCTAATTTTTTCTTGTCTATGTTAATGTTATAAAATGTGTGTTTTTTCTCAGTGTAAGAGGAACAAACAAACAGATGGGAAGACAGACAGACAGACAAACAAACCACAAAACAAGCAACAACAACAAAGACAAAAATACATACGCAAATATATGCCTATGTTTAACCCATTCCCACACATTAACGCATATGGACGACCAAAAAAGCTAAGGCAAACGCTGTGATAAATGAAGAAATTGTGTGTTACCAGCAATATCTTCATTATCCAAAATGTTTTCTACATCAAAAATGTGAAATCCACCAAACAAAAGATGTCGTCAGTTTTTTATTTGGACCAGTTTAGATTTCATCGTCTGGAAATGGGGTAAATAACGTAATATTACCTGAACCGGTGAATCCATATTTTTCAAAATCCTTCTGCTAGTCTAAAGACTTTGTTACACCAAAATAAGAAATTCTATGCTCTCACTTTTCCAGACGGATTAATTAGATAATCCCTTTTTCGGTCAGAGTTAAAAAAACACACACACAAAAAGAGAAGAATTGCTGTTCATATAAGATTTAAGACAATGGAAATCTGTAGGACGGGATGTTTGTCACAACACTGAGTACAAAATTCATGCTTTTATGTGACAGTAGATACAATGAGTTGTTTCATTTCCACCCAACTTTGTATATAAAACCATCTCCATATCTGGATGTTTTAGGGCGATAAGGGATAATCTCGTCGGATTACGCACAATTAAAAGCCCCATGCTATTATACGATAACATTAATCTCTTTATTATAGATCATGGATATTTAGATGGAGGCTTTCGTTCCAAAAATAGCAAAAATGCCCCTCAAAGCAATTTCTTCATTATCCCCAATGGATTTCCACAATGTTTTTTTTATTAAAAAAGAAGAAGAAGAAGAAGAAGAAAAATGAAAATTGAATCAATTATAAATTGTATTATACATTTTTTTTTTTTAAATTTGGATCTGTCTTAAACTATGCGTTGTTGTAATGGGTTTACTCAATATCTGATGCATTACTATACAGATTTGGTTGATTTTTCTCATAGGTTGTTATTGGACTTAATATTTTATATAGAAGGAGTATTGATACAAAACGAGAATCTAATGCAAGGTTTTGTATCACTTCTTCAACACAGTATTTCACTTATTATATACCAACGAATTTCGATTCTTAAAGAAGCTTTTGAAACTTGTCTAAAATTTACCCTGGTAGTACTGGACCCGGAATATCCCTGTTTGGCAGGAGGTATAGACAAAGATCAACCTGCACATAAGTGCAGTCTGATCTTAGTGTACACCACCTCTTTGTCCCCTTTCAATCAGAATTGTTTGTGATATTAATTTTCAAAAAACGTATTCATCCACAACCAATGACTCCAGTGCTTTCAGTCCTTTGATTTTAATGTTATTTTGAAAAGGATCTATTCAGCATAAAATGGGTTAAAATCCTATACATACGTTATATTCTCGGAGCGACGTCATTTTATCGGGAAAATGTCGTCATCTAACAATATTCACGTGCCAGTTAAGTACAGTCCGATATAGATTTATTTCATTTTTTTCTGCGTCCAATGAAAGTATCATGAAAGGTAAATTGATATGAATATAACAAAATGTTTTACCAGGCAAAAGGAGGACTAAAGGGAACCGTTCTTGTGCCTACAACTCACGCTATATCTGTTGCTGGGTTCTAATTGAATCATGGGAATGATATGGGTTCCATCCGTGGTGGCGGCACATATTCTTTCCGACATTTGTCTCTCACCAATGGGTGGATAATCGTAAACCTAAATGGGATAGCAGCTGGAGGTTAGGAGATGATGAAGTGGTAGTACTGGTGTGAGATATACCAGGAATCTTTTGTTAGGCGCTCAAGCCGCCGCGATATGACTGAAATACTGTTAAAAGTGGCGTTAAACACCATTCAATGAATGAATGAATTTGCAGCCACGTGACAATGTTTAACACGTGGGTAACACTCCTTGCCCCGCCAAATGACTCCGCCGGTCTCGCCCACCGACTCCGACAAGAAATTCCACTTCGATATTAAATGGTGTTATTTTGCAAAGTTATGGCCAGTAACATGTAACAAAAAATGGTTGCTTGAGGACCTACACGTCGTAAATACAGTAATAACAACATTAAGTAGCAAAACCAACAAAAATGCATCACATGTATTTCAAGCAAATGTCGGTGTTCAAAGTTCACTTCCGATCTAAATGGATGATTCAATAGATCGATTGATTCTTTGATTGACATTCACGATCCGCCAATGAACATTATGGAACAAAAATCAAATTTCGTGATATCAGGGTTCTAATAAGTCATCTTGTGATTTCCTATTCAAAATATCACACTTCCGGTGACTCTTGGCGCAGACTCTTGTAAGGGAAAAACTTTTCTTATATTTGGTATTTAAAAGATATTAAGAGTTGCTTTTCTTTGACCAAAAAGAGACCTAGATTCCAACCTAATGACTACTACAAATTGATGATCAAGACTATTGCTTAACCAATTCCCACACAATGACGCTTTTGTACGCCTCTTAAGAAAAACAAACGGGAAAATATTGTGTGAAATGAAAAAAAAAAAAAAAAAAAAATGCCTGTAACAAGCAATTTCTTCATCTTGCACAATGTTTTATACCCAGAAAGTTGAAAAAGTTGAAAAATCTAAAATTCCAAAAATTTAAAATGGTCGTTTGCAACTCCTTTCAACTTGGACCACTTTTGAATTTTGTCTTCTGGTAATTGGTTAAAAAGACACTGACTCAAGTAGTTAGTTTGTAGAAAAAAGGTAGCTTCATAGATTTTCTCCTCATTTCTTAACGTTACTCTTTTTATTTACAAAGCTGGTAGTGGTGAATTAAAGCACTGGGTGTTGATAGATTGAACTTTATTGTGTGCACTTCTTTTTCATAGCCCACAGTAAGAATAATACAGGTTTCTCAAAATGTACTTGAAACATTAAAACTGGAAGAGGAGTTATTTTTAAAATACTAATGTCCCCAAAAATACTTTGTCCTCCAAAAATGAAGTGAATATTTTATATTTTTATTATTTGCTTCGAGAAGATATGAAATTAAACTCTGACATTACTTCTGTGGAAATTTGTTCTTTTGTTTCATGCAGTGTTACTGACCAATCGCTGTCCATTTACACCGTTTGCCCCGCCAAGTGACTCTAGCAGGGAGTTACACTTCGATTTCAAACGGTATTATTCTGCATAAATCATGACCAGCAGCAGGTTACAAAAGGGAGAAGTTTTGGTTGACGATCTAAACGTCGTAACCACGTGATTGTAAGCTGCAGGAACGACGTTTAAGACGTCTAACTAACGAAATGCTGCACATAAATGTCGGACAAGGTTGGAGTTCAAACTTAACTTCAAGTCTAAATGAATAATTTTATTGGTCGACTGATTATTTGATTGGTGTCGTGATTGGTCAATTAGATTTTTAGTTTCAATCCTCAATGAAAAAGAAATTTGTTTAACTCTAAAATGAGTATAACAGCTATCGTTACCAACTTGTTCTATCTGTTTATGTAAAACTCTTGTCGGACTAAATAACCAAAGTTCTCGATGCGCCATAAAATTCCAATCAAGCATTGGACCAAAACCATAAAGGCAGTCCTGTAAAGTCAGCCTATTTAACTAGAACATGTTTAATCCCCGGTTTTTACATTCTGTGATCTTATACTTCACTAAACATCGTAGAAAAGGAAGAATTTGCTAGTGACAAGCATTTTCTTCTTTTCCCTCAATGTTTTCTATCCTGTAGGTTGGTTCTTTTCAAATTGCACACTCTTTTAAGTATCATCTACGACATCGTTTAATTTGGACGACAGGTCTAAAATTTTGAAAGCAGGAGATGGTTAACGATGGCAATATAATTTTCCTTCAATTATCGCACACATATTGGTTCGCAGCGAAACATTGAATTAATGCGATCTCCATAATTGAGAATAGTTTTCTGACATTATTCCTGAGTTACCGTCTTTATTCACTACCAGACGGCAAAATTTTAAACTGGTCCAAATTCAAAGATGCTGAAGGCGACACACTTTAGATGATGAAGTATTGGATTTTTTTTCTTTTTGGATAGAAAAAATTGCGGATAATGAAGAAATTGCTTGTGACAAGCAATTTCTTCATTATCCACAATGTTTTCCACAGCTTTCTTTTCTAGATGGCGTCAGAAAGCGTCATTGAGTGGGAATGGGTTAAAATACACAGTCGCTGTAGGTGACTCTTATCGTATTCAAACGCGCACAGTGATCCCGATACGGGGACTATAGCCCATTCAAACACAATCCCTTTTTTAAACTTAATTTTTTTAGAAACTTCGTTGAAAATTAGAAACAACAAGCAATTTCTTTATTTCCTCCAATGTTTTCTACCTAAAAACGTTGGACATAAATAAGTGATTAAATTCAAATGAGTTTTAAATTTGAAAATGTCGTCTGCAACTTCTTTCAAATTGGACCAGTCTAAACTATTGTCGTTGGGATCTCTAATGGGCGTAATGATATGTCGTAATTCAAATTCAACGGCGTTATTAATTCATTTCTCGGAGAAGTTTTGCGCATTTAAATTGTTTGAATGTTAAACCAGTAGGCTGATTACTCGATGTCGATCTTTTAAATGAATAAACAAAACCCGAAGAAACGTTTGCAATTGGTCCCAATTAGTTTAAGCAAGGTCGTAAAATAGGAAATATCAGATCAGATAAGTAATGCTATTCCTTTTTTAACCCATTATCACACGCCAAAATTTCAGACTGGCCCAAATTGAAACAAGTTTTGACGACAATTCAAATTTTATATTTCGGATTTTTTCAACTTTCTGGGTAGAAAACAGTGTGGAAAATGATGGAATTGCTTGCAACAAGCAATTTCTTCATTTTCCACAATGTTTTCCAAAGCTTTTCTTCTTTGGGGCGCCTAAAAGCCTCACTGGGTATGAATGGGTTAAGTTTTGTACATACCAATCGAGAATTGAAAAAGGACGTGCTTTAAATAACTCGTTCACACATAGTCACCTTTTTCCTCGACAGGGTCATAAATCACACCAATGTAAACCAGGTAACATGATGACTTATATTCCGTTAATCCATTCCCACTCAGTGACAAGGCTGCAATTTCAATAAGCCCCTGATACTAAGTTTAAAGTGGGCATAATTCAGGCAAAAATCAATGAACCATAAAATCCTTACTTCATGCATATCAATTAAGGTGATAACATTGACCAAGTTTCAAAAAGATCCAAGCAGAAACTTAGGAAGAGTTGCGTTCACAAGGCTGCAATTTCAATAAGCCCCAGATACTAAATTTAAAGTGGGCATAATTGAGGCAAAAATCAATGGACCATAAAATCCTTACTTCATACACATCTACCAATTAAGGTGATAATATTGACCAAGTTTCAAAAAGGTCCAAGCAGAAACTTAGGAGGAGTTGCGTTCACAAGGCTGCAATTTCAATAAGCCCCTGATACTAAGTTTAAAGTGGGCATAATTCAGGCAAAAATCAATGAACCATAAAATCCTTACTTCATGCACATCTACCAATTAAGGTGATAACATTGACCAAGTTTCAAAAAGATCCAAGCAGAAACTTAGGAGGAGTTGCGCTCATGAGAAAAGTGGACGTACGTACGTACGTACGGACGGACAGAGAAGATGACGCCAATATACAACCGCGTGCGGCGACGTATAAAAAGTAAATGGAGTGAGTCAGGGCAGAGCCAAAATATGACCAAAGATCCTTTATATAAACAATCGTGGTTGAAATCCATTGTTAGATCCTACATGCCTAATACCAATGCTCTATGCCCTTTGGTTTTGGAGATGATTTTTTTTAAAAGATTTTATTTTTTCGCCTTTTTTGTTGCCATGGAACCGGAGTTATGGATGGGTTTCTATTATTTGAACAGCTTTGGTAGAACTTGACAATAGGAACATCGCTGCCAAATCTCATAAAGATTGACTGACTGATTAAGATGAAATTGTGGATGTTGGATGGCAAATAGATGAGGCGTATTGGGGTATCAAATTAGCTCACCATGAGCACTTTGTGCAAAGGTGTGCTAAAAAGAAAGGACAGCGTATATTTTAGGAGTATAAAAGAAAAAGAAAAGTCTTTTCTGATAGAAATTTTTCATCCTTTGTAACTGATAATATCAAATTTAAACCATGATCACATTCGATAACAAGAAAACAATAAATAATACAACCTCTCTTACTACTTTAACATCAATATATCATTTAACCCATTCCCACACAGTAACGCCTTTGGACGCCCCTCTAGCAATAAGCTATGGAAAACATTGTGGATAATGAAGAAATTGCTTGTTACAAGCAATTTCTTCATTATCCATATTGTTTTCTACCCCAAAAGTTAAAAAAAAAGAAAAAAATCATAAACTTTTAATAGTCGTCTGCAAATCATTTCACTTTGGACCAGTCTAAATTTTTGTTGTCTGTTAATTGGTTAACGGGTAATTTTGACGACATTCTTTAATGTTTTCCGGTAGATTATCGGAACAAACCCACTGTTTTGCTAGATTTAGCCCTGCTTTCAGTCACCGTGCACTACTGAATGTCGTCGAGGCGGGTCAAAAGGCACTGGTAACATCGTCAGCTTGCCACATATTTCAAGTGCGAAACTTTTTTTTTGGAAATTTTTCTCACAAAATATTGATTTTGTCAATTTTTTTCATTTAAAAAATAGAATTATTGTTTGTTTTTCATGGAAGATCGATTTATCTTTCATTTCATGAACAGCAGTATATTTCCACTATTCCTTAAATATTGCTTTTGATGTTCACTCAATGAAAGATAAATTGATCTTACACTGAAACAAACAGTTATCCTCTATTCAACCCATTCCCACACTATAAAATTTTAGACTAGTCCAAATGCAAAGAAGTTGCAGACAACAGTTTAAGGTTGGTGGAATCTTTAAAGTCTTTGTCTATGTGGGAAGAAAATATTGCGGACAATGAAGAGATTGCTTGTAATATTTTCCAAAGCTTTCATATTGAGGGGCAACTAAGCGTCATTGTGTGGGAATGGGTTAATGCCCCAATTTTTGTGGGTAATAATGGACTATGAATTTTGAAGTCAAAAGTTTCACATTATTCTAGTGAAGTTGACAGATTGTTGCCACGCCTAATGATCTACCATTTTTAGTTGGGAGTTATAAACAGCTTTAATTTGTAAGATACATGGTCAGAGGCATATAACAAACTGAAAATCAAATGTTTGTTACCTAAATGTTGTAACTACAGTTTTAATATGCTGTCATTAACGCATTTCTGTCAAAAAATAACAAAAAAGCCACAATTACATGTAAGCATTCACTTTCAATCTAAAGAAATGATTTGATTGGTTAATTGAATTTTTCAATGCCATTGTAAATCTGTCAATCATATCAATTTTATCCGGTAAAGAGAATCTGTTTAACCAATGAATGTACTATTTGATACACACTGGTACATAAAACAAATCAAATTACAATCACAGCTTGTTGAATTAAATTATACACATATTGATAATTAACCCATTGCCACTTAATAACGCCTTTAGATACCCCTGTAAGATAATACTTAAGAAAACATTGTGAGAAAAAGGAGAAATGGCTTGTGACACAAGCCATTTCTCCTTTTACGCAACATTTTCTACCATATTCAGTCATCATTTTTTGAATTACCTACTCTTTGAAATCTCGTCTGCGTCTTCTCTCAATTTGGGCCACTCTAAAATTTGTTGTGTGGTGATGGGTTAATGAATCATAGACTTTAACACAAAGGTAACTCTGTAAGTACTATTTTATAATCTATAATGCTTGTTTTTTAAAAGGAAAAAAGGGGGAAAATTAGAATGTGATTTCAAATGCTTTTGCCAAAAATGAAAGATTTGTTTGTTTGAATGGGGTTTTACGCCGCTTTCAACAATCTTTCAGTTATATCGCGGCAGCTGGAGCACCTACCAATGGAATCCTGGTATTTCTCTCAGCAGTACTACCATTATATCCTTTCCTAGCCTCAAGCTGCTATCCCACAGATACGATTATCGACCCATTGGTCAAAAATAAAAGACAAAAGGTTTTAAGATGTGGACTTACTATTAAAAGTTTCGATGGTACAATAAAAAACATTTATGGGAATGGGATAAAACTTTCACATTTATCGTCAAGACATGCAACAAACATCTCCTATTAACCCATTCCCACACAATTGGCTTTTTTGCACCTGTCGAGATAAAGGGCTTTGGGAAAAAATGTGGAAAATGAAGAAAGTGATTGTATCATTGTCCAAAATGTTTCCTACACTGAAATTGTTGTCTACACTTCCTTCAATTTGGAAAGGTAAAAAATTTTGTTAAGTGGTATTGGGAGAATTTTCAATAAGTTGTAGTTTCAATGTTTTTGTTACTAGATTGATTGATTGAATGGGGTTTAATGCCATTTTTCAACAGTTATTCAGTCATATTGTGGCTGGAGCACCTAACCATTTATCCTAGTATATCCCACACCAGCACTACCACTACATTCTTCCTGAGCCTCCAGCTGCTCATCCCACCTAGGTTTACAATTATTGACCAATTGGCGGGAGACTAATGTCGAGGATCTAACCCGGGACAATGTTTGTAACCAGAAGAGTATACACTATTGATTTAGAAATTTTCATAGTTAAAGAATATGCTCTTGACAAGCTCAAATTTTGACATCTGTCCTTGAAGTATGACATTGAAAAAAAAAAACTTCATAAAATTTCATTCATAACAGCACATCTACTCCAGACAAAGAAGAACTTTTTTAAATCAATTCATAAACATAGGGTTAATGCCCAATATAATGAATAGTTCTATGAATTTCAAAATTTTAGCTAGATAAATTAAATGTGATAGACTTCTTTAACCCTTTCCCGTACAACAAAATTTTAGACTGCTCCAATTTGGAAGAGGCTGCAGACAACAAATCAAAGTGCATTTAAATTGAAAAATAACCACTGTAAAGGGTAGAAAACATTGTAGGGAAAGAAGAAATAGCTTGTTATAAGCAATTTCTTCTTTCCCCGCAATGTTTTCTCCAATACAAAAACCTATGGGTCGTGAAAACAAGTGATTGTACGGGAAAGGGTTAAATTAATCGCATATTTACTTCACCCATTCCTACAGTGATGCTTTTGGACGCACCATAAGAAAAACAATCAGGAAAACATTGTGAAAAATGAAAAAATTGCTTGTAAACAAGCAATTTGTTCATTTTGCACAATGTTATCTACCCAGAAATTTGAAAAAAATCTAAAATTTCATAAACTTTAAATTGTTGTCTGCAACTTCTTTCAATTTGGACAAGTCTAAAATTTTTCCATCTGGTAATGGGTTAACATAGGGTTAATGCCCAATATAACGAAAATGTTTATACTAATTTCAAAATTTCAGCTTGAATAGGTTAAATGTGTTAGACTTCTTTAAATTAATCGCATGTTAACTTAAAATGGAAACAACTGTGTAAAACTATTTAGAAAACCTCCCATAAATGAAAAGAAACGCCTCAGCCAAAGTTTGGAGGGAATAGCAGACTGACGCAGGATATAGCCACAACAATATCTCTCTTTATACAGGAGGAGAATATTAAGGAAAAGAGCACCAAATTTTTGAATCTGTAGTATGTTGTCCAACAAGAGCACCACATGTGGATGCCAACAAGCTTGGCTGTTCAAGTGCTTGATAATGGGTAAAATTTGTTAAAAGGGGGCATAATTCATTAAAAATGCATTTAGAGTTATCCCCCTTGTTGGTATGGATAGCTCTTTTGATAATTACCGGTAACATATGTTCCAAGTTTCAAGTGATTGTGGTCAGTAATACCAGAGATATTGGAATCTGTCAAAGTTTTAGGACGACAATGCAGACACAACCTGGCCCTAGCAATACCTCAGGTGTTCTCCAGGGAGACCAGAGATAAAATGTTTATATGTAAGATATGAGTGCGTGTGTGACATTTCCAACCATTACACATGTGCGCTAGATAAAGACTCAGATCAGCCTGTGCATCCGCACAGTCTGATCAGAGTCTTCACTCTGCGCTCTGTAGATAGATACTGACCCAAAGCTTCTTTAAGCATTCAGCGAATATTCTAATTGCCCCGAATGGCTGTCCGGGGTGCTGAATGTGTGCGAGTCATGCACCTGAGAAATTGTTGGAAATGTCACGCACAGGCTCATATAAAATGTACAAAGAAATGCTTCTCGCATACTTTTAGATAAATTCTTATGTAACCTGTCAAACAAAAAGGGACCATCAAGAAACTCTAAAAAATACAAACCCCAATCAGCCTGCTTAACTTTCCAAAATTTTCAGTAGCAGATTTAAAAATTAAGACCTTAATGTCACTCACTCTCAGTAAGTGACTATAATTACTTTCAAGTGAATGCCTTTAGTAAAACCAGGGATATCACAAAATGTCAAAGCTTTGCATGACAAAAACGATGACAACAATACCAAGGCTATAGTAATACCTTGGGTTTTCTCCATAAACAGCCGAGCTTAAAATAACCCTTATCAGTCGGAGCAACTAGCTCAGACTGATCAGCACCATAGATTTTTGCATATATATCAACCTATTACTAGGCGGTAAATTCTATAACTGGTCCAAATAGAAAGGAGTTGCAGACAACAATTTAAAGTTTGTGAAATTGTAGATTTTTTCAACTTTTTCAGTAGAAAACATTGTGAAAAATTGTGAAGTAATTATTACATGAACTTTCTTCATTTTGCACAATGTTTTTTCCCAATTATTTTTCCTGAGGGGCATCAGAAATTGTCATTGTGTGGGATGGGATAAATTCTGAAATACAAATCATAATGACCTGTGCTGCAACTGTTAGTTTTAAAGAATTTCTGGATGGTCACTGGTCACAGGTCAAATTCAATTACAGATTTTTAATGATGGTCCCTTTGTCCATTGATAGGCACACAAATCATCAACTAAACCTTTACCCACTCCCACTCAGTGATGCTTGTAGATGCCCCCCCAAGAAAAAAAGCTTTGCAAAATATTGTCACAAGCAATTTTATCATTTTCCACAATGTTTTCTTTCCAAAAAGACGAAAAAATCTAAAATTTCATAAAGTTTATATTGTCGCCTACAACTTCTTTGAATTTGGACGAGTCTAAAATTTTCTTGTGTGGTAATTGGTTAAATAACATGTTTCATAGTTGACTGATTGCTTGCAACACCCGCTAAACTCTGAAATTCCAGTTTGGCCAAGTCATTAAACTGCATAATTTTGTATAATATGTTGTCTGGGACATAAAATAAAAGGCAGATCTTTGGTTTGCATCCTAAACGTTAAAACTACATCCTGAACAAGCTGAGGGTATGGAGTTTAAGATGCAAAATCAACAGCAATGCTTAACATGAATATGGGGGATCAAAGTTCACTTTGGTAATAAATGAACAATTTGAATGGTCAATTTATTTTTGGCTGACAGACGCACACCATCAATTGAGCTTCTCTTAAAACAGATATCACAATATTCACAAAATTGAATTAGAATTCATGAAACAATCTGACAGAGGTTCAACCAAGGCACATTGTTGCCAAATAAAATAAACATCAAACATTAGTGTTCACAACAAATACATTTTTTAACATCCTATTTATGAGCTCAACAATCGGAGGTTGTTTTTCACCTAATTGGATAAAATTTAAGGAGGAAATCTGGAAGAGACGTCTGAATGTAAGGTTAACATAATGCATGTCTGCGTGTAAATACGGATTGAAAGCCTTGACAATGTCCTTGCTGTCCTTTGACCTGTGGAGCTACTAAAACCAATAGACATGATTTTCCATTAATTGGGTAATAAACAGATAAATGCTTTATATGCATAGAGTAATTAAAGACTTATCCAGATTGAAAGAGGTTACAGATGACAAACAAAAGCTTATGAAAATTTTAAAATTACCAATTTCTCTTTTTTCTGCAATATCTTACAATGTCAATTTTCTGTGTCACATGAAATGAGAATCAAGGATTGTGTAGTAATTGGTTGAAGATATACATGAATTAAGTCAAAAATTTTGTTTAGGATTAGCTAATGCATACAAGACCAATAAATACAGGTGTTAAGTTATAGATTAAAGGCGTTAAATGTTTTTTCTGGGCACTAGAACCACTTAACCACATTACACAATCCTAAATTTTGACTGAAGAAAATTTTCTATTGGAAACCTTGTGAGAAATGAAGATATTTTTTGTTACAGGCAATTTCTACTTCACTCACAATGTTTTCTACCCTCTATTTATGTCACATATTTTTCAATTTAAATAAATTTTGATACATTAACAAGTTTTTTAAGTTGATGAAATTTTGAAAATCATTGTCTATCTGGGAAAGAAAACATTATTGGAAATGAAGAAATTACTTAGTTACAAGCACATTTTTCATTTCCCATATTGTTTTCTAAAGTTTTTTCTAGAGGGGCATAAAAATACAGGATTGTTTGGGAATGGGTTAAACAAGAGACAAAATACTCCTGAGTTGTGATTCTCAAGCATTTAGAATAGGCAAATCTTCCAAAGATTCATCAAAAACATCTTGGAAGGTAATACCCTCTGTTACAGGGTTAGCCAGGTTGTACTCCTTGTTATTATCATTGCTCACTCTGTATTCACAGCTATCCAGACATTCGTCTGTTACTAGCTCTATGTTACCTCCCGCACCCGTCACACTCTCTATCATACATGGCAGGGATGTACATTGAGTACCCAGATTCTGGGTGCTACACTGGCTAGCTGGATTTGATGTTACCGTACTCGGACCTTCAGGAATATTCAAAATAACGTAGGAGCCTTCATTGTAACTGGCTGGATTTGTGTTGATTTGGGACTGTCCATTGGAAACTGGTGTAGCACTAATATCGCCAACCACGGAACTAGCATTGTTGTCAAACACGGGGAGTATATTTGTTTGTTGTGTTTGATAGGAAGGCTGTGCACCAACTACACTGTTAGGAAATATGGGGGTGCTTGCACCATTTGGAGCTTGATTTTCTTGCGTCTCTGTATATGGCACAATGGCACTTCCAGATTGAGCCACGGAGTCATCGACTTTTGGTATAGTTATTGGCTGTGTTATAAACTGACTGGTTTGTTTACCAGATGGCGAATTCGTGATGATGCTAGTCAGTAAATAATGTTGGACGGTGATCTTCTCCCCGTTCTGATTCAACACTTCTACAGACTTTGGCTCTCCCTGATCTGGTATTGCAGGAGGTGTTTCCACAGGTAGGTTTGTAGACACTGGTGTTGCCAGCGGAGCTATTTCAGCAGTGAGATTTGGGAAAGGATTTACATCTGATGTATTATTTGTTCCTCCATCACTTCCTATCACTTCCACCAACTTATAAACTGTGAAATATTGACAAACATATACAATTATTCTAAAGACAAATTAAAGACTGTTGAAGACCAGAGTTTAAGGTTTCAATTCTTTGAAAAATTTTGGTAGAGCTTCACCTTAGAAACATACCCACTAAGTTTAAGATTGGCCCTCTAGTATAGAAGATGAAGATTTTTAACTCTTTCTTGTCTTTCATAAATATTAGACTGGTCCGAATTGAAAGAGGTTGCAGACGACAATGAAAATTAATACAATTTGAAATTAAACCATCCAATGCGGCAGAAAATATTGCTCAAGTATTAATTACAGCGTCGTAAAATCCAAGGTTTGTACAATTAAATAGATAATGGTCAAAGAAAGACCATTGGTGACCAGACATTACAAAGTTGCAATAATTTATTTCTCTCGTCTAAATAAATGATTTGATTGGTCAAATGATTTCTTAACCCTCATCTATTTTTGGAAATATTACACTTTTCTAAATTGAAAGAGGTTGCAGAGGACAATGAAATGCAATTTGAAAATGAAAGATCCTATGTATAATTTTTCCTTTATCAACAATGTTTTCTCAAGTATTTAATCAAAGCGACATAAAAACCCGCGTTTGTACAGGAAAGGGTAAATTAACTGCTGTGATAAATTAAATTTAGACCATTTTTAAATTCTGTTATCTAGAAATGGATATTGCGTCAATATTGTCTACTGCAATGTCTTTTGTATTAGTAAATATTAAGGACTTACTTTACCAAGACCTCTAAAATATAAACAACTTTAATGATTATGAAAATTTTAAGGTATCAACTGAAGAATAAATATCAAATAATAATCCTGAAATCAAAATGACCCCTTCTTTCGAAGCTCAGGATAGACTATCTTGACTTGGTAGTCAGTTGAAGGATTGTTGGTAACTACAGTGAAGTCCCACAATGGTGTTCTACTGAGGTAATAAACATACAAATAAAAGCAGATAATCATCTGGCGACCTAAACATCATAAGTACAGCTTGAATATACTATAGTTACAATGTTTAGGTCCCCAAACTAACAAAAATGCTAAACATAAATACTCAAATCAAAGTACACTATGGTAAAAATGAACAATTTGAAAGGTCAATCCATGTTTTTGATTGAGAGTCATAATCTGCCAATGAAGATATTATAATTTTTTGTGTTTTAGCTCGTTCAGAACTATATTACATCCTCTATCATATTACAGTGAGGTGTTTTTACATAACATTACAATACAGACTGAGAATGTTTCTGCACTACAATAATCAGTAACAGCTTCTACATAGAAACTATATAAACTAAGTATTCAGTCATGTGAAAAGGGGCGGAGTAGTTCTCCATTAAACAAATATTTGTTTAGAATTAAGCTGTAGTTACAATGTTTAAATCACCAAACTGAGAAAAATATCTTAAATAAAAGTGGCCAAAGTCGGAGTTCAAAGTTCACTTCCAATCTAATTGATTGTTTTGACTGGTTGATTGATTCTTAGATTGACTGCCAAGTGTGGTCAATTATAACATACCTGTAACTGGTTCATCTGAGTGTGCTCTAGCCACTGTTTCGTTGTCATGAGTTCCCTCAAGTTTCTGACAACAAGGCTGAAAAGCAAAAATGAACCCAAAATGATTGACAAGATTTATAATTTTTTCATCTTCATTTACCATTACATGAAAGTCTTATGTACTTCCAACTTTTCAAGTTGGTGAAGTTTCAAAAAAAATCTTTGTCATTTAAGGTAGAAAACAGGGACAATGAAGACATTGCTTGTACCAAGTAACCTCTACACTGTCCATAATGATCTTCTAAGTATTTTGCTTGCTGGTCGTGAAATTGCTGAATTGAGTAGGAATTGGTCACATACATGTCACAAAGGCCTTGTACAGGTCTGTGGACCATAAATCAAAATAATAGAGCTTTAAAACAATAAGACCACTTCCAGGCTTCTAAAGAAGCCTAAATTGTTACTAAAACCTGATTAACACATTAACTTTTTCCTGTTTTCAAAATTTTGGTCTTGCCCAATTTGAAAGAGATTGCAGACAACAATTAAAAGTGAGTGCAATTAGAAAAGTAACAGAATTACCCTGTGGGTCTGTTACTTGTTACAAGCAATTTCTCTTTTTCCCAAAATATTTCCACAAGTATAAAATCACAGGGTCTTAAAATCCTGTAGTTTAGCAGGAAAGATTTCATGTTGATGAAGACCCTTTTGTGGCCTATTGTCATAAAGTGGTTGGAGATATTTCACAAATATATTTCAAATTACTGTAAAGGTTGTCCAACAACAACTTGCATAGAGCCACAAACATTTGACCTTGAGCTGTGAACTTGACAGGGTGCCTATCTACATAAGTTTCAAGTAGCACATCACTGAATTTTTCTCTTATACGATAATATATAAGACTGGTCCAAATTCAAAGAAACTTTAGGTTGAAGAAATCTTTTTGTGTATTTGTGTGTGTCTTTAGAGGTTGAAACCATTGTAATTTGTTGAGAAATTACTTGTAACAAACAATTTCATCCTTGTTTGCCATGTTTTCCCATTTTTTGAATTTTTTTTCTTCAAAAATCAATATTGTTAGAGATTTGGTTAGTATGCACATACAAATGGTATAGACTCAGGGACAAAAAGCAATTCCTTCATTTACAAAATGTTATCCAAAGCTTTTTTCCGGGGAAGGGGGTCCAGTTGGGTTGTGTGGAAATAAGTTAATGAATTGCCACCAATTTTGAATCTTTTTTATCTTGTTAACAGTGCCCATTTAGATGGGATTTCAGAATTTTGGACATTACTACTAACCGCTTTTGCATCTTGTTTGTTGTTTTGTTTACTGTGCCTATTTAGATGGGATTTCAGACTCTGGGACGTTGTAAAACTCTTGTTTTCGCATTGGTTGCAATGATAAGGCTTCTCTCCTAGAATGAACAAAGATAAAAAATTTTATTACATTAATCCTAGAGAATTCTAAGACGACAATTTCAGATTGGTGAAGTTTACGAAAAAGCTTTGTCCTTTAGGTAAAAAAAATAGGAAAATGAAGAAACAAGTGTATTACTTGTTAAAAGGAATTTTTACGCTTTCCACTTTGTTTTCAAAAATCTGTTTTTTGAGGGGTTTAGAAAAGCAACATTGTGTGGGAGTTGATTATTCTATTTCGACACAATCCCTTTTTAACCCACACTCACACAATCTCTCTTTGTTATGCCCCTCAAGAAAAAGGTGGTGAAAACATGGTGGTAAATGAAGAAATTGCTTCTATCATTTATTCCTTATCCACAATAAATGTTTTCTTTCCATAAAGATTATGAAAAGATATAAAATTCCATCAACTTGAAATCGTTGTCTGCAGCTTCTTTCAATTTGGATCAGTCTAAAATCTTGTTGTGTGAGGATGGATTAAGTTAGTGTGTTAACTGGCATACCATCATTTACAAAAACCTTCATTCATTTTTTCCTTCAAAGGTTTAAAAAGAAATCTTCGGTACATTACCAGACAATAATAATCAATACTGAACTTGACTGAAAGACACTGTAAACATCTCTATATAAAATGTGGTCAAATTAGATGAATTCACATCAGACTGGGCAGAAATTCTTTTGGGAGGAAAGCCTTTTCCTTTTTTTTCCCAACAATATTTTTGATTAAGTATCTCAAAACATGGTAATGTGTGGAAATGGTTTAGATATCAATGGATGGAAATTTAATTTCTTCTTGAAGAGCAGATACACCACAGCAAGGTTCACTAAATCATGTGCAATCTCAGTATCACTTTTACATGACACGGGCTCTGATCCTGTGTCCAAGGAAACACCATTGTGACGAGTCAGCTTGGACTAGATACTGTCTACACCTCTCAGATAACAAGTCAGCCATCCTAACCACTGAACCATGCAGCAACCTTAGATAATCCCATTACCAGCTGACAAAAATTGACTGATCCGAACTTACACAAGATGATGACTGAAATTATAGAGTAGATATAATTAGAAATATCTATGGTTTTGTTTAGGTAGAAAACATTATGGAAATGAAGAAAATGCTTGTAGCAAGTAATTTCCCTTTTTTCATTATTTTCCAGAAAATATTTCTTTAGGGTCATAATACAAGGGTCGTGTGGGAATGGAAAAGTTGAAATACTGTGATATCTTACCAGTATGAATAAGTGTATGTGTTTTAAGATGATGGCTTGCTGCAAAAGCTTTTCCACACCCGTCCGCTTGGCACCTGAAGTACAAAATGAATGAGGGCCAATGTAAGAAACTGGTGATTTTCCTTCAATGTATATTTGTCAAAAAATAAAAATCTATTGGTCAGTACAAAACATTTTATGGATCTCTGACCATTCAAACTGATCTCTGAGTTGATAGTTTTACTGGAACATCAAATTACATTTTTTTATCATATACCTTGCTGTGAAATCTTGGGATTTCTCAGTGTTATAAATTTTGATAACGTCACTGGAGTGACCATATCAATTTTCAGTTTCGCTCTCAGTTTCACTCTCTGCCGTAATTTAGGAACTACTTTTTTTCCAATCCAGTGACATTATAAAGAGTCTATAAAAAAGATTGGTTTCGATATTTTAATAGAAAAAATAAATAATAAGGTATATAATAAATAGAATAATCAACTGGTTATTCCAGATATGAAAAAATATTTCACTCGGATGCGTGGTAAGGTGTTAAAAAAACTCGTGCTGTGCACTCAATTTTTCAATGCCTAACAATGCATCCTCATGAACTATTTTCTAATATCTTGAATAACCAGTTGATTATCCTCTATGTAAAACATGTGGTCAGGGACATAGAATAAAAGGCAAATATTTGATTGGTAACCAAATGTCATAACTACAGCTTAACCCATTACTGCTCAAAAAATTTAGACTGGTCAAAATTTAAAGAAGTTGCAGACGACAATTTAAAAAATAAGATTAGAAATATCAGATTTTTTCAGCTTTCTGGGTAGAAAACATTTCCGGAAAATGAAGGAATTCATGCCCTTTCATGCCCCTCAAGAAAAACAATTTGGAAATTATTGTGTAAAATGAAGAAATTGTTTTAACATTTCTTCATTTTCACATTTTCTTCCCATAAAGACAAAAAAATCTACAATTCCATAAACTTTAATCTGTCATTGATTTCTTTATACTGCTACACCGTTTATCTTTCATCCTTTCCTATGATATTTCTATGTGCTAATTTAAAGTTAAAGTGTAATTTTTCAGGGATAAATGCTTTAAGATTGAAATTAAATTAACTAAATTGGGGTGTCACCATGTTAATTGAGAAAATTGCATATTTTCCACCACACAATTTGCAAAGTCGATAGGGGTAGAAATTTGCATAACTTTATATATCCATTAAGCTCAAGTCATAAATGGATTGAAAACTTTATTTTGTCATGCAATTAGGTCTACAATAACCAAATTAGAACAATCGACATTGTGAAAGTCTTAATGTTTTACCTTAAGCATTGAATAAGGGGTAATTAAAGCGATGTGTAGATTTGACGTTCTGAGCAGATGTATAATGTTATGATGAATCAATGTCACTTAATGATATCCTCCGAGTTGCGTGTAGACTGTTTCAAAAATACTCATAGAAAACACAATTGCAGATCAATTTGTTTGAATGATTGAATGGGGTTTAACGCCACTTTTAAGAGTATTTCAGTCATATGGTGACAGCTTGAGCACCTAAGAATGGATTCCTGGTATTTCTCACACCAGTACTACCACTATATCCTTTCCTAGCCTCCAGCTGCTAACCCACTTAGGTTTATTATTATCTACCTATTTGTGAGAGTCAAATGTTGGAAAGGATATGTGCCGCCGCTGGGGATCGAACCCATGACATCCCATTATTCAATTTGTTTTAAACTTTCAACATATACTGAATATGAGACTTCTTTGTGTGAAATTTGAGGAGATCGCATATGCCCTTATCACTTTATAGGAGATTTTTAATGCTGCACAAAATGAATGCACAAAATGTAAATCCGAATATTGTCATTAAGACATATCTTATAGCTGGTGCAGGATAAAGAAACAGGCATTTCTGACTTACTTGAAAGGTCTCTCCCCTGTATGTGTTCTGATATGTTTACGCAGGTCGCTCAACGTTGTGAAATATTTCGTACATCCGTCTTCTGAACAGTTAAATGTGTTTCCTGTATGTAGCCTTTGGTGTGCTCGCAATCTGTAAAATGAATAAATTACCAAAGATATAGATCAATATGATCAATTATCCAAGAAAATAGGCTAAAATTACAAAAACTTTGATTATTTTTTTTTAACCCATTCCCACACAATACAAATTTGAGACCCGCCAAAACTGAAAGAAGCTGCAGACGACAATTTCAAGGTGATGGAATTTTAAATTTTTTCGACTTTTTGGATAGAAAACATTGTGGATAATGAAGAAATTGCTTGATACAAGCAATTTCTTCATTTTTAACAATGTTTTCCAAAGCTTTTCCAAATCTTTTTTCTTCAGGGGCGTAAAAAAGAGGGATTGTGAGGGAATGGGTTAATCCTTTTTTTTCCAAGTTTTAGCTTTTTCATACTATCTTTCACAATTCACAATTTAACCTATACTCTGGCTGAATAAGCTGTAGTTATGGCATTAAGTAACCTAACCACATCCTCTAATTTCATATTCAAAAAGTTTACTCGCCTATATACTGTGTTGAACGTTTTCTCACAGCCCCTCACTTCACATTCAAAAGGTTTCTCCTTCGTATGAACTCTAACATGAATCCTTAAACTATATGATGTCAGAAACTGCTTGCCACAGCCTGGCTCATCACAAATGAAAGTGTATTCACCTGACAAAAAGAAAATATAGAATCAGATTGTGAAACACTAATAGAGTAATTCTTTATAAACTGCTGATAAACCCAATTCATTACCCTGGTGAAATTTAGCATAATTTTAGACTGGTCCAAATTCAAAGAAATTGCAGATGACAAATTTCAGTTCTTGAAATTCTAAAACCCTTTGATAGAAGAAAAATATTGTGGAAAATGTCAAAATTGCTTTTTTATGGGGTTGTCTGTGTTAAATAACGATTAAAATAAGAAGGTACTTGTCTTTATGAAGAAATCGTTTGATACAAGCAATTTCTTCTGTTCATTTTCAACAATATATTCCAATGTTTTTTTCTTGAGGGGCAGAAAAAATTGGGATTGTGTTTTAATGGGTCAAGAGAAGAAGATTTTTGTAAGATTTTAAAATTTGTTACCAAGAAGTACAATAAGCTCAACTGTAAAAGTCAATACTATGAACGCAAAATTAATTTCATGTCTGTTGCTTAACCCTTTCCCGTATTTGAAATTTTAGACTAATCCAAATTGAAAGACGTATGAAACAACAATGAAAATTGGAAGCAATTTGAAATGAAACCATCCAATGTGGTATAAAATATTGTGAGAAAAGGAGAAATTGCTTGTTATTCTCCTTTTCCCACAAATTTCTTCTCAATAGTAAGATCACAGTGACTTTAAAATCTAGGTTTGTATAAGGGGGTAAGTTTTTGGCAGACAGATAAACAAGCTGAAGGACTGACTGATAATAGAGAGATAATATTCGTCCAATCTTACAGCCGCTGAGAGATAATTTGAGGCACTTGAGCCCCTAATCCGCTGAACAGGCCTTATATACTTATGATACAGGCAATTTAGTTTTCTTGTACTATTCCCACATTCACATTTTTTGATACCCTTCAAGGAAAACAATTGGGAAAATATTCTGTAAAATTACGAAATTGCACATTTTACAGAATGTTTTCTACCCTGAAAGTTGAAAAATCTAAAATTTCATAAACTTTAAATTGTCGTCTGCAACTCCTTTCAATTTGGACCGGTCTGAAATTTTCTTGATGTAATGGGTTAATCAAAGGAGGCAACTCATGTAAGAAGTTACTTTTTTTAATGAGCCCGCTGTCTGTCTGCAAGTTGTAAAACTTAACACATAAAAACTTGGTTTGCCCTTATACAATTGTGATTGAAGATACATGGCTCATATTTGGGATATAGGTATCTTGCATTGATGGGCTTCAGTTTTTTGTAAGATCAGGCTCATTGATCAAGGTCAATGTTTCTTGCATTGATAAGTATCAGTTGGTTGTAAAGTTAAGGTCATCTGTCAAGGACAAACTTACTTATCAAATTTCCAAAAAGAAGGTTGAACAGGGGCATGATGTTTCACACACACACACATCTTGTTTCAAATCACTTAAAGGCATAAAAGAATCTTGCTTATCTGAATGCTTATTTTCATGTGACTCAAGGCATTATTTACATAAAGAAGAAATAAACTGTATAATTGTTTAACCTTACATAACGTTACACATGAGTGCATGACTGCATGTATATTTGAATATATTTATACCCCGACATGTGATGATTAAAGGCAGTAATGTTTTATCCCCTTTTCACTTTTATATTGACTTAATTCTATCCTGTACAAACCCATGATTTTACTTTGCTGTGATTTCATACCTGAGAAAATATTGTACCATCTTATTGGATGGTCCCATTTAAGATTGCATTAATTTTCATTGTCATCTGCAACCTCCTTTCGATTTGGAACAGTCTGAATTCAAACAACAAGAAATGGTTAAATCATGACAAAGGTTTTGTAATTACCAAACATTACCATTGTTTAACCGAATTGGTTACACTCATATCCAATTTTCACTTATTAGAATAGAGTGAAATGGTTCAGTTTTGGCAGTACAAAGCTCTTTTCACAAGTTTCAAACCTAAGTTCATCTTAACCCATGCCCAAGGAGAAGGAGAAACATGAAATTTTAATGGAACTACTTTAGAATACATTGGGTCTAGGCTAAAATATGGAGTGGAGTTTGACCAGTTGACAAATCGCTGGTCACACCAACAGACCGTACACATGGCAGACTGAGGTAATAAAAGAAATTATTTTGTAAAATATGTGGTCTGGAAAATAGAATAAAGAACGAATCATTTGTTTTAAGACCTTAATGTCTTAACTACAGCTACAATAAATTGTAGTTATAACTTCCAAATTGCTAAACCAACAAAAATACTTGACATAAATGTCAATGTTCAAAATTTACTTTGTGTCTAATAATTTTTAAACTCAATTAAATCTTAAAAATGAGCTTTGTAACTGTCAACCAATAGAATGATTTGATTGGTCTTTAAACTTTGATTTACAGTGACCATTCATCAAATGATGGATAGTCCTCAGCAATAAAGATATCTTTGACCAATCAGATTACTTATTGATTCCAGAGCTGCCATGTTTTAATCTCAAATATTCAACTCATTCACACACAGTGACACTTTTGAAGCCCCCCCCCCCAAAAAAAAAACATTTGTAAAACATTGTATAAAAAGAAGAAATTGCTTGTGACAAGCAATTTGTTCATTTTACACAATGTTTTACTAATAAGAAAGTTGAAAGAATCTAAACTTTCATCAGCTTTGAATTGGCGTCTGCAACCCCTTTCAACTTGGACCAGTCTAAATTTTTGCCATTTGGTAATTGGTTAAGCAAAACATTTTGTCTGTGAGCAATCAATATCACTGAATTTTGGCTTATTAATCAACCACAAGACAACAATAATCTAGACAGGTCTAAATTCAATGAATTCAAAGAACTTCCAGGATTACAACTTCAAGTTAATGAGATTTTGAAAATCTTTGTCCTTTTGGGAAAAAAATCATTTTGGACTTCACAAGCCTCCTTCTTGAAAGGCATAAAAAGGGGATAGCGTGATGATAGTGTGATGATTAGTTAAGCCATTACCACACAATCTCGCAATTTGATGCCAACAAATAGTCAGCAAAAACATTGAGGGAAAAGGAGAAATTACTCTCTCCTTTCTTCAAAATGTTTTCTAACCTATTAGACTTTCATTTTTCATTTTAATCACACTTTAACTTGCTGTGTGCAATCTCTTTCACTTCAAAGCAGTCTAAAAGTTTGGCAACTGGTAATGGGATTCAGCTATTTTTGATGTGTAGGTGGCTTGCCAATCATTTACTTTATATTTTTCTTCTTCAACTAGAACATTAGATAATTTTATGCAGATCGATGTCAAAGTGACAATTAATGCTAAGTCGAGTGGAGTTTGCATGGATAGCCCTAACCAAAAAACTGACAAGGTAATCAAGCAATCTATTCGGACAGAGGAGAATGATGACCTCTAACAATAAGACAAGTATTTCTGTTGGTTTGGCAACCAATTATTCATGATAGAGTATGACTTTTATGTTGCCTGACCATGATTTATGCAAATCGTCTTCATCTTTTAACTCAATCAAATTGCCTTGTTGGAGGTTAGAGTAACCCATAAATTCTAACATCAAATTAAGTACAGTAAATCTTGGTTGAGCAACCCCCTCTATCAACCCTTGTCATGCTGAACTCAGAATATTTCTTCATTTACACAATGTTTCCTATTAAGAAATTGAAAAAATCTAGAATTTGAATTGTCATCTGCAACTTCTTTCAATTTGGACTAGTCTAAAATTTTGTAGTGTGGGAATGGGTTAATACAAGAATTACTCTTGTTACTACCTTTATGAGTTTTCTGGTGAGTCTTCAAGTTTCCGTGTGTAGTATACGCTCTGTTACATCCAGCAAAACTACATTTAAATCTGAAGAGATGAAAGCAAGTCTGATAAACCTTGATGTGCTCACTGAGATAAAGATTTTCTACTGTAAGTATTAACCCTTTCCTGTACAAACTCGGGTTTATACTTTGCTGTGATTTTATACTTGGGAAACATTGTGAAAATAGAAGAATTGCTTGTAACAAGCAATTTCTTCTTTTCCCACAACATTTTCTACCACATAGGATGGTTTCATTTCAAATTGCATCTAATTTTCTTTGTCGTCTGCAAACTCTTTCAATTTGGACCAGTCTAAAATTTCCAAAAACGGGAAAGGGTTAAGTAATCCAGTTTAGTGTTTATTTAAGAATTATGTTATAGATTGGCCTAAGTGCCTGACTCCCTAGTAACTGTGGCTCTGTCCCTGGGGACCTTAAGGCCATGATTTAAGAAATTTCATTGCGGTCTCTGCTGATGCTACATAGGCCTTCTGGGTAAGGATTTTTTTTCTTAATTTTTCACTTTTGATGCCATGGCAAGTCTTTCAGGAACTTCCATATAGGCCAACCAACTGAACTTTCCAACAAAATTTGGTTATATTCAGCAGGGTTTGAGGAGATAGCATTTTGAAGAAATTCTTATCTTATGTATATATAGGCTTCTTTCCCCCACCCCCCACCCGCCTTCTTCTTGGTTACCCAAAAGTCATGACCTCAACAATTTCAATAGAGGTAGATGATTTATGCTTCCTGTAAAATATCAGTGATCTAATCTTAAACTGATTTCATTTCGTGTAGAAATTTTTTTAAGGTGACCACCCAAGGAACATTCCTACAAAGTTTGGATGAAATTGAAATTTTGAGTAGGTTTTGTTTGAAGAAATCCTTCTTTTTGCCTATATAGACCTGACCCCCTACCCTCTGTCCCTTGGGACAAAAGGGTAATGTTTCAAGCAATTTTAATAGACATTGAAGAGATAATGCTCGATGCCAAATTTCAAGGTTCAAGGCCCCCTATTTCTAAGAGGGCCACCTTAGGAACATTTTCGCACTGTTTTCCATCAAGATTAACAATTTTCTTTCAACTTCATCATTCTTAAATTGTTGTCTGCAACTTATTTCAATAATAAGTTTAAGTTAGTTATGAAAAACATTTACTTTGACAAACACCATAAAAATTCAGAAAGTAGAAAATGAAATCTCATAATTCATGAAGTCTGGAAAACTCTCAGGACGTGAATTTAGCCCATAACCACACAATCCTACATTATGATGCATCAGAGAAAAAGAGCTCTTGAATACACTGTCCTAAAACATAGTTTGCTACAAGCAATTTCTCCATTTCACAAAATTTTTCTACCCTAATTGGCAGGTTTTCATTCCTTACCTTGTCATGCTGAATAAATTCTTTTTCAGAAAAGGACTGACAGCACTGGAATTCCTGATTTAAGGCCAATATTTCTTTTGAAAACTAATTCAAAACACAACTCTAGCATAACCATTTCCACATACAAAATCAAAATTCAAATAAGTTGCAGATGACAATTTCAAGTTAGTAGAATCTAAAAAAGTCTTCACCTTTTAGGGTAGAAATATTGTAGACAATGAAGAAATGGGCCCCTATCAATATAATTATGTAGTTGTCCTCAAAATTGCCCTTAAATTAACTACCTTGACTAGACTGGGTAGTTCTAGTTTAAATTTGCTATAAAGAATCTATAGGGGCAGACACTAAATGCTCTTGTTTTGATCAGAATCAGATATTTTTCATGATTTCATACAGAGAAATGTTGAATACTCTTGTAATACTCTTAGAATATGAAATTGTCATCGTAGATTATATTAACGTTGACACATTCAAAGCGTTGTCCTTTCCAATGCAACCAATTTCATTCTTATTGGCTTGAAAAGACTGATTAACCCTTGTCATGCTGTATTAATTACCTTACTGACATTCTGTCAAATCAAAGGACTGAAAGCACCGATTGAACTTTTTGTTAAAAAGTCAATACATGTATTTATTTTAGAAATCAACTTCATAAACAACTCTGGCCGGAAAAGTACAAGCAGGAGGTGTAGACTAAGTGCAGTCTGATCTTAGTCTACACCTCCTGTCAAAACCGGAATATTCCGGGTTCAGCATGACAAGGGTTAAAACAAGCAAGCCATACAACAACAGCAGATAAGAAAAACATGACGATAAAAGGAGTGTTTTTACACAGCTTTTTTCCAAATCTTGGAGATCTGTTATTTTCGATACACATGACTATTAAAATTCCGTTTGTATTCTCTTTCGTTCTGTGATTATTTTTTTCTGTAGAGGGTTAAACAGTATGTCAGCTTCAAAAGTTATTGATTTCCTTCCATAAACTCCTATTATAATCCAAGTTCCTTACATGCTTCTAATCGGTATCTTTGATTGTGCAATAGCCCATGAGTGGCATTTTGGATATGCATCGGATATGTATCAAACTGATCAGAAGTTGAGTTTTAATATTCCAAAAAGGATTATGAACTCAAGAGGGAAGGGAACTGCATTTTATAAGATTTTCTCTTTTGAAAATATGGAAAAACTTTTTTAAACACTTAGAAACAATCTCTTTACATTAAATGTGTAACATTTGAAAATATTTTTTATGAATATATTATATTAACTTATTGGATAAACACATTCAAAATGATTGTCTTAGTTTTATCTTCGTAACACTTTTTACAGTTCATCTTTATTCAAATAATTTCCAGTTTCTTAATATTTCTCACATTTTCTCAAATAGATAAATACATGTACTGATATCACAAATGATTCGAAAGCTTATTAAATCATTTTGTAGATGGGTGAAACAAACTTCAAAGCTGTACCTTATAATAAGCTGTACATACGAGTTGCGGTTAAGGCAGTACGTTTTGTTCATTAACAAGGTGTCAACAGCTAGTTACCCCTATTAATTGGATTGATTTATGATAATCTTGTCATATAAAGTGCTTTAGCTTTCAAATTAATTGACAATGGAATAGTGTATCAATACAGACCGAAACTTCCCAGAGTTCAAGGGAAGTAACTGGTCAAGGGGAGTAGCTCCGTATATTGGTAGGGACCCATTGCTTGTTAACTAATTTCTTCGCATATATGCAGGCTGATTTTTGTCTAAGCCACCTGCGAAAATAGACATAAATCCAGGATTTACACACCTTGATTTGTCTGCATATATATCTTTCAAATGGAGACAAATCTTTTTTTTTCCTCTTGAAACAATCTGATTAAGATTTCTGTAAATCTCACCTTTTAATTTCCTTTGTTTTTGTGTCTGGATTTTGCGATTCGATAGTCAATGTAACATGAGAAGGGTTCTCTGGCATGAGATGTTCTCCTGGATTGAGTTTCATCAAAATCTGATTGTCTGACAGGGTGTGCTGAATATAACTGAAAGCAAACATTAAGTCATACATCAAGCTGAATAACCCAAATCTTGATTGATCATATGCCAGGGATTGAAATCAACTTTGCTTTAATGGGATCCCACAGGAATCCCTACTTATTACATCAGGGTTTCCTCTAGATATTAGGTATCCATCCTTGATGTACATTAACTCATTCCCTCACAAACCTGCCCTTTCAAGCCCCACTTGAAAAAAAGCTTTGGAAAACATTGTGGAAAATAAAGAATTTGCTTGTTACAAACATTTTCTTCATTATCCTCAATATCTTTTACAAAATAAGAGGGCCGTTGGCCCTGGGGCGCTCACCTGAGATAAAGGCTCTTCTTCTTTCAAAAGTCTAATTTAATGTTAGGGTTAGGACTATGATACAAGTGGGCTGACCATTCTTTATACATTTATACCATTAGGCTCTGTACCTGGGATTCCCAAAGTCTTAATGACAAATTCCAAGGCTTTAGGACTAATATTAAAGGAGAACACTTTTTCCTCCCACTGAATACATGGGTAATAATTTTAGAAATATGATGTAAGTCAATTAACTGATGCTTTTATTACTAAAAATCAAGGCTGAAGGCCAGCGTAGTCAGAAGGAGAAGATTTTTAAAGATTACTTAAAATTTCACTTTCACTTTGTTGCCATGGCAACCAGAGTTTTCAACAGATTAAATAGTTTTAGCTATTTACATACTGGGCCAGCAAAGGAACATTTCTGCCAAATTTGATTCAAATTGGCTTTGTGGTTTGAGAGAAATTGTCTTTTAAAAATCATTCTTCATTTCTATGTAAACCCTGTGTCTCAGCCCTTAGGGACCTGAGGGTAATGATTTTAGCTATTTGAAAGAGGTCAATATACTGATATTTCATGCAAAATATCTAGGCTCTATGCCTTCTGGGTCAGGAGGAAAAGATTTTTAAAGATTATCTTAAAATTTCACTTTTGTTGCCATGGCAACCAGAGTTTTCAACAGATTTACATGCTGTTACCTTTTTTTAAAGGGTACAACCTAAGGAACATTTCTGCCAATTTTGATTCAATTTGGCCTTGTGGTTTAGGAGGAGACATTGTTTAAAGAAATTGTTGACAAACAGCGCATTACAGACAGATGCCAGACAAATAGTGATCACAATAGCACACTTAAGCACAATGTGCTCAAGTGAGCTAAAAAAACAAGCCCTTATTATCCTGAAAAAGTGATCTGCAGCTTCTTTCAATTTGGACCAGTCAAAAATTTTGTTGTCTGGTATTGTAAGGTTTCAATTGGTACATGTAATTCCAAAATTAAATAAAATTAACAAATGCTCCAGTTTTGTGCAAAATTCTGTGTTGGATTTCTACTCAGGCAGTGATTGGCCATGGGAAAGGATATTTACAAGCAGACACTGTCCCTTTGGTATAGGAAAATCATTGCAACATTTTAAGAAATCAATACCACAATCTCAATGACACAAAAATTTTCACTGGCTCATGGCTTCATTTATCTATGTAAAACCAGAGTTTTCTATGACACACACACAAATCACGCATAATTGTCGCAGTTTCAAAACAAAATTTAACTAGAGCTGTCGCCCTCAAGGGCTGACGAGAATACCCCCCACACCGCTAAAAAGGCTTTTCTATGAAGGAGTGGAATTTGAAGCTGTTTAATCACATGCATGTCATGGTGGATGAACATTGCCAACCCTCCACCTCTTTCTGATTTTGTGTTTGTTGCTAGAGTTGACTGATTAGGAAAGGTTGGTCAATATGAGCCTATGTTAAAGAAAACTGTGTGAGGAGATGATGACACAAAATTATATCCACGAAAAGTCAATATGAGCCTATGTTAAATTTTTGACCCCCGGGGGGCGGGGTCAAATTTGACCTCAGGAAATAAACCGTTCGATATTTTGTAAAGGTCAACAAGATGATGTTACTTACCAAATTTGGTAACTCCCCTTATGGTTACTGAGTTTTGCAATTTTAAATTTTGACTACTCCCCCCCCCCCCCCTTAAAAAGTTCAAAATGGCATAACTCTGAAACTAACGACTGGATCAAGATGAAAATTGCAGGTGCACAACTTCATATGATAGGAAACAACCTGATAAAATTTCAGCAAAATTGGTCAAAAAATGTGGGAGGAGAAGAGGACACAAAATTATGTCCACGGACTGATGGACGGACAGACGGACAACCTGATTCCAGTATACCCCCCATAACTTCGTTGTGGGGGGGTATAATGACAGTATAATATTTGTCTGTGCATCATTTAAGGCTCAACTTTTTTAAATCAAGTGAACAAATCCCAAACACAATCATTTCACAGTTGATAGTCTGATCTAGATTGTCATCATTTTGAGTGGGAGTCAGTTTTGGGAGCAACTTGTTCTGTGACAGAAACTACTTATTGAGCCCTGGTCTTTTGGCAACATTTTTTTCCCGGGCCTTTTTATACTAGACCGCAGCTGTTCTATATGAAGTTGAAAGGTTAAAAAACTTGATGTTTTTCAATGCTGATGTTTAATCTTTCTAAATTTGACATGTGAACCGAACCCATATTAATCGAACAAACTATTTCTAATTTTGAGAGCTTCTTGAACAACAATACATACACATATTTTCAATGAATATTTTAGGATTAATGTTTTGTTATTGTCACATACATCTACGCCTCTAATTTTCATTAAGAAGGGCTGCCGCTGGCGATCGCCATTGTCGCTAAATGTGAATATTAAAGCCAAGTGGTGATAAAAATTGAACCTGGCGAAAACGATTGCAATAAAAAAGTCCATGGAAGCTATATCGATTTTCATATAAAGTACCATCCCTATACCAAAAAGTTGTATCAGACAGCAATCAAGGCAGATTATCGTGGTGTAGGTGTTTAAACTGTTATAATCATGTCAAATTTCAATAAACATGCCAGTGAGTCAATAAATGCAATGTGACAAAAAATAAACCAATGTATGACCTACGATACAAATGACAATTTCTGACCATGATTGTAAAGACTTTTTACATTACGTAACTTAAATTCAACAAATCAAAATCTGATTATCTTACATCAGTGGGTTTAGAGTAAATTCAGATGACTTATGTCCAACAAAAAAATCTTACACTGACTATATTATACAAATAACCAATTCTAGTGCACAAATCTGAGTCTAAATTCTACTCTGTCAGACCCAACATTTTTGTGACATCAGCTGTGATTTAGCATCAAGAGAGGAATATTTGAGGGTAACTGGTTGCCAGAAAAACGCAATGACTTTGATCTCAAGTCTTAAAAAACACAACTTTGGATAAAAAGTTTAGGAAATGAAATTTACAACAAAAAATAACGCCATTTAATCTCCATTTCACTTTGTCAAATTGATTCATTCAACAATTGATAGGGTTCAGAACAGTAACAGAAAAACGTGTTTGCGAATCCTCGTGGGTGGAGTACTGGGGGGGGGGATACAAATTTTTAGTGAAATATCCCGAAATTGCTTGATAAAATCATGGGTTGTCTAACTGAATCAGAATGAACAAGATAGATCAAACATTAAGTATTATGTTTTTGTGTGTGAGTGAGTGTGTGTTTGTTGAATCTTTTTTGCAGTCAATAGTCTCCTAGCTTAGCGGATTTCAGTGGCAAGAAACTCAGCAAATAAATTTGACTTCTCATTTGGCTCTTTGAGAACAGATTTGGCTCCAGTTTTTGTCAATTCGGCAAAAGTGATGGTGTAAAGAAAAATCAGCCTAGAGAAGGCCCTGATTGAGTGTCTAATCTGCCTATGATTAAAACAGATTCATCCAACAAAGTTTTTGTTCTTTTCATAATCAAACATTGAAATGGACGCAAGCAAACCCATTAAAAAGCCAATGTGACATTTCTTATTTTATTGTGATAGTGATTCATGGTGCAAGACTCTCCCAGTCACTGCTCAGGGAAAATTGTGTAATGCATTGACAACTAATTTTTAAACTTTGATATTTAAACTTTACTTTATAAACTTAATAGGGTCAAATAGGTCAAGCCTCAGGATAATTTCTCTATAAATCTTTGAAGTTTTTACCATAATGATTTTACCTGCCACTAATACCCGAAAGGGGAGTTGGGCAGTATATATAGATAGATAGATAATGTCCCAGAAATGCTCGAAAAAACTATGGCATACCTATGATTCTTACAGTAATTATTTCTGTTAAGAAGTCAAGCCAGGCAATCTTGAGAGGATACTGAAAAGCTATCTCTTAAAACCCCATCTGTTTTTTGTCTAGAAAAAGGGTAAAAAAGAAACTCTCAACCAAATCATTCTATGAAAAAGAAACTAGACCGACCCGACTGGAACTGTTGTTTACTACATCGTCGATTGCTAGCAGACAAGAAACGTGAATTGCAAACATCAATAATTCTTCAATTGTCCATGAGGACTTTATAAATCAAAAACTTCGACAAGGAGTTCGAGTTACGTACCCGGATTCACTGGCTGAATCTTGAAGGATATTTGGGTCACCCTGTATTTCCCGTTCTGAACTGACACTTTCATTTATTCCCTTTGTGAAAATGTCATTACTCGTATCAAATGAAACATGAGTAAAGCATGAATAGTCACTATCCTCGGTTTGTTCATTCATTGGGCTAAATAGTTGCTCGTTCATGGCTCTTTTTTGACAGTTCTCTTCGTACACGAAAACTGACGAAATAACTATGAATACAACACATATGTCTGGGGTTTTGTCATTGGATCATAACATCGAGGAGTGTAAAAACGACCAATGAAATCTTTTTTAACACATTAAACGAAAGTTTAGTTTCCAGTCTAAAATACGCAATGGACCCTGTGTTTTAGAAACGATAAAATGAAGGTCTGCATCAGCAAGAGTCTGTTCATTAGGCTTTTAAATTTGTTAAAATTTGATTTTGTACTAAGATAGGTCTAGCAGTTTTTTCCAGAAAATCCAACGAATCGAAATGTTAACACTGGTCATCCATCCTATCCGACCAGAAACTATTATAACTTTAGTCTTGTCCCTTAATTTGCTTGGTAGGTAATCCGATAAAGGTTCGTTGATCTATCCGGAGCTGTCAAAACTTTTTTCAATCAAAGGATAACCAATATGCAATTATTTTAGCATTATGGGTAACTTTGATATGCACATGAACTCCACAGAAGTTCGATTGTATATGTAAAATAATGTTGGTTTTTTTTGTTTGTTTGTGTTTTTTTTTTTTTTCTTTTTTTTTTCAGAAAATTAGCATTGGCTATTTTTTGTTTGGAAATCGATTACAGGGATACATCAACACCCCTTATGTGAGGGTCTGTGGATATACATTGTTGAAAAGTTGAAAAAAAGAAAGAAAAGCCCCCACTTTTTAGATTAATTGAACTTACTTTCGAGGCTTGAATTTATTCAATATAACCTATTCGATTAAAAAAAATCACACTGTAAATGTTTCAATAACCGGATGATTTGCCTTTTAAACTATTTCTTAGGTTCTATGGTTCTAAGAGTTTACTATTTCGATAAGATGCGATGATGATTCATTTGTAAGATATACAGTTTCAACTTCATCGAAACGGAACGAAATGATCTAGCTTGGACGTATTTACGATGCTTTCGCAAATGAGATTGGTAGAATGATATTACCATCTCCATGCATAGTGCATACGAGCACAACTGTAGAAGAAAATAGAAAAAATCTTTAAGTATGCAATAATTATCGACAGTGCGAAATGAATCTCGTAACTCAAGCGTCATTAAGCCTTAGTTACGTTATATATAGGGTTTGGGAGCCCACTGACAATCAGCTCTTCAATTGTATTATATGTTGGTAAAAGGCCATGAATATGTGATTATGTTTAAGTAGAAGAATGATATAAGATTAATTGAAAGAGAAGAATAAGGTATGGAAATACGACATGGAAAACCTATAAGTACAAAACTTTAGGTAAAGAGGCAAAACGTATATGCAATTGTTGAAAACGAAATAATTCAATTATCTGCAGGTCTTTTCCACGAGATTAAAACTACTCCTCGACTGTTCTTCTTATTGTTCTGTTCATATACAAGAGATAAGTTGTGCTCTTAAAGTAAAGATAGAAATCGGTGGAATCTAAAAATAGCTTAAATACGACTTGAATAGTCTATAAATGTAGAATTTGGACCCGTTTCGATTATTTCGAAAAATGTACCGACTTGACACAAGATAGTTTTTAAAACTTCGAATATATATGACTGATCCGTTAAAGAAAACCAGAAATGAATAAACAAAGAAAAGAAGAAGAAAAAAAAAAAGACTTTAACACCTTTTTATTGGTGCATTCATAATAGTTAAACATTGATCGATCTTTATCTCTTGTCATTGAAGCAGTAGTTTAATTAAAGTTTTGTTGCTGTTTTTCCAATTTATCCCATCTTACAATTTACTAATATATCAAATTAAGTATAGAGTTAAACATTGTGTAAACCAAAACTCTCAACTAACAATAAATATTTGAAATTTACTAATGACTCATTCTTTTTAGAGAAAAATAGGCACTTTTCGAAAGATGAATTATGTGTGGCTATATCACATCTTTTGATAATTCCCGAAAAGTTGTAAACAAACCTTAAAGTGTGGTGAGTCACAATTTAACACATTGATACGTCTTTCGTGAATTGCAGGCTTACTACGAAGAACTATTTTGATGCGATACTTTCAATCGTCATATTTATTTATGCTTTTAGGCCTCGACTTTGATATTCTTATTACTTTTGTTGTGTGTTTTAAGGGAAGATTTGGCTTTAAGATGCAGATTCTGCATTATGATTCAGTTGTCTTTTCTCTTAGAATTTATGAAAAACAGAAATAGTAAGACTGATCCGAAGTGATAAGTAAAGATTTCATAAGTTGGAAAAAGGAGCATCAGGAGATCGGAGTAAGCTTACTCGTTTAATGTAAATAGAAAAAAACAAAGAAGCGAACTCTATGTGCTTATAAGCAGCCGTCAAAGCGCAGTCGATAGCACGTCAGACTCCTAATCTGTAATCATGGGATGTCATGGGTTCGATCCCCGGCGGCGGCACATATTCTTTCCGACATTTGTTTCTCACCAATGGGTGGATAATCGTAAACGTAAATGGGATAGCAGCTGGGGGCTAGGAAAGGATGTAGTGGTAGTACTGGTGTGAGAAATACCAGGAATCCATTGTTAGGTGCTCCAGTCGCCGCGATACGACTGAAATATTGTTAAAAGCGGCGTTAAACCTCTATCAATCAATCAATAAATCTATGTGGTTATAACCCAAAACGAGAAAAATATTGTTTCAACACTCAGCTAAGGGACGCTTCAATAGAAAAAAAAATAAAATAAAAACAATAAAAAAAACCCTATTTGTAACAAATAATTTCCTTTTTTATTAACATTTTCCTTGCCTACTGTCTAACAGGTGTGAATTTAATTGCACTTACGTTTTTGCCTTTCAAGTCCACACCGAAACATGTAGCATGATAATAAACTTACCCTGAAAGGACCCAAAGAAATTTATCCGTTTCATGCAGTAGTTACTGTCTGGGATATTCAAATTATTCAGAAAAACAAAAGTTAACTTTGAATTCCAACTATTTGCCAAATAACCACATCTTGTGCTTGTGTGTGAGAGCGTGTTTTAACCTCAATCAAGTTTTAATCTAGATAGAGAAATGATAGTGAAGAATAGTTTTTTTTTTTAAAGTTTAGTTTGAACATATTTTATTGCCACAATGTTACATCAATGTACATTAGCAACAGTTACAATTACAATCAGCAAAGGGGTCGAGCTACAGTTTCAACAATCTTACATACGGCCATTCCATTTTGGTTACTACCTTCAATTCTTAAGTTACATTTGGTCTTAAATCAAAATGTATTACACCTTTCAGTGAGCAAAATTTTGGCAGCACAGCCTTATTTAAACTACATTTACTACATTTTGGCTGCCCACTGACGAATTATTGAATACAGTGATGTTCTGATTACGGACTCTGGTACCTCCTAGGATGCTAGATTGGGTGGTATTGAGGAGTCGAAATACATTCGACAATCTTTTCTTGTCCACTTTTCTTTCCGTTCTCTCCTATCATCTGATTTTTTCTGCTTCCCTATTTAACCTCTCTTTAGCCTAAAATCGCACCCAAAGGCGCTCGAACAGTGACGAACGGCTCGTATACGATAAATATAGATGCAGATGAGAGTGTTATGGTAAAAATAAAGGTAAATAAGACTTAAATACGCTCCAATTCGAATGAATAGAAAACAGATATTGATCATCGCTGCATTCTAACATTATAATGAACCTATTTAAAGGAGTTTAAGATTAATGTACATTTTTATAAGCCAGTGTAATACACATACCGCTGATAATGTCAATCATAAACTGATATGTATAAACAATACGTGACAATTTGTCTGCTTCTCTTCAGACAGTATAGGGACACCCGACACGGTGAGAAATACCGTTTTTCTATCACTGGCAAATGACGCTGGACGCTGATAACCAATATACTGGTTTGCCACGTACCGAGAGTAAAAATAAGCCAGGTAAACTTCTGGGTAGGAAACGTCCAAGATTGAAGCCTTCTAAAAAGTGAAATATTTAATACGGGAAAAGTTACTCAAAGCGATTGTCATTAGTAACGATGTTTCGTAACATTAACAAGCACGTGATTTCACTTTGCTTTGATGACGTCATTCCTTCAGGGAAAAACCCATGACGTCATGTCGATCGGATGTTGTTAAGGGTATCCTCCAATTTAGACAGTAAACCTCTATGCAGTATTAAAATTAACATATGAAAGAGTTTAAAGAGTCTAAAAACAAATTGCATCGAAGGAAAATGTAACCAGAATGACTCTTATCCCGAGATCTAAACTCTCACACGCTCTATCCTCCCCTCTCTCTCCCTCCCTCCCTCTCTCTATCTTTCTATCTATCTTTATCTCTATATCTTTCTTTCAATCTTTATTTCATCCTCTTGTTTTTTATCTCTCTCTCTCGTTCCTGCTTCTCCTCCTCACATTCTCCTTTTATCTGTCAAAACCTCCCTACCCCTCCCTCTCTCTTGTTAATGAGAGAGAGGCACGGAGATAGGAAGTACATTTGTATTTTGTAGATGAAAAATAGAAAAAAATAGCAGATCTACCGATGCTACGAGAATACATGTACATTAAATGCTTCTTGCATCGGCGGTTTCCAAAAATCCTTTTGTCATGTTGTAATACTTCTTCCTAGGTTCACCAGTCTACTGACAGGTCTGGAAGTGTACCAGTCTAAAATGTTGGTACCCGATTTCAAGTTGGAAACAGCCTCACTAGAGTCTTTCCTTTTCCGGCAAGGCTGCCAAGATGGTAGGATGCTTTAATTGATAACAACACTTGATCTAAGCAAATCCAGTAAAAGCATGTAACCAAAGACAAAAAAGTTAATCAAATCATTCTCATAATGAGTAATTCCTCTCATTCTGTGCTTGTCATTCATTTCAACATTATCGTCCTTTGGAAAACAAGCCCCGATTTTCTTCAGGATTAGAATTAATAGAATGTATCGGAAATTTTGTGCATGGAACTTTGGTCCATGTCTGACATATATCTAATGAATTTCTTTTTCATTGCAACGAAACACTTCACCACCACCTAAGTAAAATGGAACTCATTAGAAAAATTGAAAAGGCTCGCTGAATTTCTAAATACGGAATTCAGGGTGCCCATTCACGTACTGCAGTACGTAATTCACGTACAACTACGTCGGTTCATGTACAAATCTTACACCAAGACGTGCATGAACATATAGAAAAATAAATGAACGTAGAAACAAAAATGCCATTACGTGTGTGTTAATTTGTAATGATTAGCGTATAAAACGAGAAACCCTAGGTGCATTTTTATCCCTAAAACCCCCAAAAACTGCAAGCAAAGTAGAACAAAACGCATCTTGAGCGAGTGATTTCCCTTTCATGCGACAGGAACCAGCTGGTTTGTTTTCATATAGAGAATCGGGAAACCAGCAGTTGGAAAAGTTCGTATAATGCGGATCCAAATGGCCTCACCAGTTTGTTTTGAAATAGGCCCTAAGTTGCGCTATTTTTCAAACTAAACACAAGATATTCACGTGTTTTTGGGCAAGATTGACAAGAACTCATCATATAGAATCTGATTTTGAAATCAGTTCCTCTCGTAAGTTCCGTTGTACATGTAAGTCAGGCGGGACAAAATTGAGCCGTTTGTTTAATGTTGTAGTTTTGTTTTGGCTACGTAAGTTGCTGTCTGCAAAATGTGCCAACAAAACCTATTCTATTTCTCCACAAATGGTGACTTTTAGACACTTATAAGACCATTTGATATTTTCTGTACCAGAATCGTTTTAATACCACAGTTTGATCTAAAAATGAGCAGACATGCCTGGTATGGCCTGCTCCAAGATGACATTCCCACCCTTGTTATTAACTTGCCATCACTCTCATATTCCATTCAACCCGTCCAAAATCCAATAATTAAGAAAAAGTGAATTGTCAAAAAACAGGTTTTCAAAGAAAGCTTATTATCTTTCCCTATAAATTCATCTGAAACTTTCACATGTCGTGTGGTACTTCTTTACTGAGTAATAACAAACTATATAACTACAACATTGTCTGTCATTTGGTAAAGGGTTCAGATTCGTATTGTGTACCCTTAAATCTGAAAGTAAAGGGTACACTGTACCCCCAGATTTTTCTTTGTACCCCCACTTCAAAACCTAGGGGGTACATGTACCCCCAAAATAAAAACCCAGTGGGCACGCTGGAATTCTTGCAGTGAATTTTGAAACTCTGGAATCTATGGGACATGATTTTATGCATTTATCATGATTGTTTGGTTTTTGAGTATATGCATAATGAAGAATTGTTGAAGCATGTCAATTATGAAACAATTCTTCAGGTTAGGGAAATGTCAGGTTCAAGGTATGATACGTAGATGGTCTGACAATGTGTTAACCCTTCTCATGCTATATATATTACATAGAGCCAGTTGTGTGAGCTGAATATTTTTTACAGAATTAAGAAATATTGGTCTTATAGTTTTGAGCTTCTATGGAATAAAATGCCTTTGTTAAATATTGTGATTCAATATACCATTGTAAAGGTATTATAATGAACTTTATTTTTCTAATGGAAAAAAAAATATTTTGTAACTAGTTACCTGATTAAATTACAGGTAAAAACAGGTAATTGGAACAAAACTGATAAACTATGTTTAAATAACAATAGAACTAACCAAAACTGTAACATTTGTTTACCTTGTCATTTGCTGTACCCAATTACTTGATATTAGAGTGAATCGGATCAAGTCGGTGTCTCGGGTAAGCACAGGTAAGTATTGTTTACCTAATCAATTCAAAGCTATATAAAAAACAAGTTCTACAACAAAGTTTCAACAAGGAAACTTTTAAATTGAATGATAAACAATTAATTGATAGTTAGATGATACTTTCAGCATGCAGGATACATTACCTTTACATACAATGACTTACCTGTACACTTAATTACTTACCAGGCCTTTTCTCGTTAACTTACCTGTACACAGGTGTGACAAAATTTGAAAAAAACTAATTATTTTCGGCAGCTATGTGAGATTTGTAGGCTGCTTTAAAGTCCTTTTGAGTGTGATACAACTTAAAGCAGACATCAATACAGAGTGCAGTTTTACACTTGTCACACTGATATGAAGATTCATGCCCAGGCCTTTTTCTCTTTTCACCTACCTTTTCTAGAAGTTCCCGCATAGCTAGAACACACACAACACAAGACCTTGTAATGTTTTTCTTTTTCCCAGAGTTAGCTATTTTCTCTGGAAAATGCTGACCTTGAAGTCTCTGTAAAGGCTCTGTTGCAGTAGAGGGCCTACCTGGGCTTCTCATTGACATGCCTGGCACATCCCCCACTGCAACAGACCGTACAAGATCCTGGACAAGTTTTTTACGGAAGTTTCTCTGCAGCATTACGGTAGACTCACCAGTTGCAATTGATTTATACAGCAAATAGGCATTCAAGACTGATAAGGAAACAACATGGAAAAAGACTCTTTTCCACCACTTTAATGTTCTACCATTGAAGGTAGCATATGACACCATTTGATCAGATCGATCTACCCCACCCATAAACTTGTCATAGGAAACAACTAGGCTTGGTCTTAGAACAGGCTGACCATTTTTGGGGTTTACCTTACCTGTTTGTACAAAGGTGGAGTTTTCTACTGTACTCATTAAATAGACAATTTTTCTGTCATGGTATTTACTTATTGTTAAATTTCTATTTTTCATGGTGCACACCTGACCCTTGTCAACCTTTTTTTCTTTCAATGCTAGGGGGACACCTTTTATATTAGCCCTCAAAGTACCTGTGGCTGCAACTTCAAGGTCAAAGAGATCAACATACAATTTGGGGAGCTATAATAGTTATCCATATACAAATGGTAGCCTTTTCCAAAATAATTCCTCATCATATCCATTACAAGATCATATGTGGCACCATTTTCTCCTGGCTGCTTTAACGACTTACCTGTATAAAGTTTGAATTTAGTACAGTAACCATTTGTAGCATCGCATATCATATAAGCCTTAATACCATATTTGTTTGGTTTGTCAGGGTTGTAAACTCTAAAAGACAAATTACCACGCCAATGAACCATACCTTCATCTAGCGATAGCTCTTGGTGAGGTGTGTACACCTGGTGAAACCTGGTAATCAAGCTCTTGTAAATGGTACCTAGCTGAAATAAAGGGTCATGCCCTGGTTGCCCTCTTCTTACGATCTCATCATTGTTTGCCAGGTGAAAGAAACTCATAAGTAGCCAGAATCTGTCCCTAGACATTAAATTTCTAAAAAAAGGAGTCTCATTGACTTCGTTCGTTGTCCAGTACTCGGATAAATCAAGTTGTACACAATACCCATAGCGAGCGTCATGCCAAAGAACACCTTCATTTCCTTGGGGGTTGTTTCCACCCATCTAGCAAATCTTGAATGGGGTTTTAATCTATTTTGTGCTAAATATTGAGCAGCATATCGATTAGTTTCATCTGACATGATCAAAAAATCATGATCTGTGACGAAAAGATTGACAAAATCAAGGGGGGTCGGATTTTCTGGCAGACGAATTCTCGGATCGATTCCCGGCCTACCTGTGAAGGGCATATTCTGCTTATTACGATCTCCCTCAAACCAATGACGCATGAAATCATCATTTATTAATGTACCTGGATTAGGCTGAGTGGTGGTTTCCCCCTCATCCGACGAAAAACCTTCAAATTCTTCGTCGGAAGAATCATCTTGCATGATTTCTCGAAAGAAGTCGGCCATTTTGAATGACGTTTAATTGGGTCGCGTTTAATTCCCAGGTATCCAATGAAAAAACCTAAATAAAAGGTCAAAGTGGGGTTAAATCGGTTACTTGGTGACTACTTGAGGCTTTCCCCGAAAGATAGAAAGTGATTGGCTTAGTTTCGACGACGCGGGGATCGTCGGTATTGGGAAACCCCCAAACCCGGAATATTCCGGGTTCAGCTCACGGTACTCTGCGAGGTACCCGGAATATTCCGGGACCCGCACGACAAGGGTTAATTATGTTAGAAAAATAATAGAAGATGGGGACTAATGGGCCCCTACCGATATACGGAGTTCTCCTGAAAATTGCCTTTTAATTAACTCCCTTGATTCTACTGGGTAGTTCCGGTTTAAATTTCAACATATATCAGTATATAAGGGCTGAGACTAAAAGCGTCTAACTTGGAGATAATTATTTTTTCGGTATTTCACACATAAGAATATTGAGTACTTTTGAAATACTTATAGATTATGAAAATGTTTTGGAAGTTTTTAATTACGTTGACACTTATAATCGTCTTCCCGTCCGAGTTTCATCCAGTATTCATATTCTACTTCTCATTTTCAAAATAAAATTAGCCAAAGTGTCCTTCATGGTGAATTGTTGCTTTTATTTCCTTGGCTTGAGAATATGTATTGAAACATGCAAGCAGACAAAACAACAACGGGGGAAACAAAAGTATTGTGATAAAAGGAGTATTTTTACAAGGAATTTCTCCAAAACTGAGCGATCCGTTATTTTTGATACAAATGAATTTTTATATTTCGTCTGCATCCTATTTAGTTTTGAGATTTTTTTTTATCTACAAAGGTTTAACTTAAGAATTATCGATGTCCGTCCATAATCCAAGTAACTTACATGTTTTGAATGGTATCTTTGATTACGCAATAGTCCACGGGTGGTATCCGGATATATCTCATAACGATCGGCTATTTGCTTTGATTTTCACACGACTTCCCAGATGTCCTTCTTTTGACTAATCAACAAGGGAGTCGGTTGACTTATATTATTTGGAATTTATCTGGTTCTAAAGATTAATCAATGTTTTATCTTTCTGTCCATATATTATATGCAAAATGATGTGGTTGGGTCCCTAAGTAAAAGTACACTATCAGAGAATAAATGCTCCTATTTTGCATAGAATCAAATATTTTTCAGAATTTGATGCAGAGGAATGTTGAGTACTCTTAAAATACTCTTGGAATATGGAATTGTTGTGGTAGTTTATATTAACGTTGACATGTTTTAATCGTTTTATCTCCCGACCTAGGAACCAATTTCATTCTCGTCCAGTTTTTATACGCCCGTCGAAGACGGGACGTATTATGGGATCACCCGTGGTGTCCGGGCGTCCGGGCAGTGTCCACTTCTTTGTCCGGAGCATAACTGTCATCCTAAGTCCGATTGACTTTAAACTTGGCAGTTATATTCTTCTTATCAATAAGGAGTGCAGTGCGCAATAACCATAACTCTACCTGGCCAATTTTTTGAGTTATTCCCTTTGTTGTTTTTTCATACTTGAATCTTGTCCGGAGTATATCTCTAAAAGTATTATAGCTAGGATCATGAAACTTCATGGGTGTATAGATCTCACCAAGGGGGAGTGCAGTGCACAAGAACCATAACTCTACCTAGCCTATTTTTTGAGTTATTGCCCTTTGTTGTTTTTCATACTTGAATCTTGTCCGGAGTATATCTCTAAAAGTATAATAGCTAGAATCATGAAATTTCATGGGTGTATAGATCTCACTAAGGGGGAGTGCAGTGCACACAAACCATAACTCTACCTGGCATATTTTTTGAGTTATTTCCCTTTGTTGTTTTTCATACTTGAATCTTGTCTGGAGTATATCTCTAAAAGTATATTAGCTAGAATCATGAATTTTCATGGGTGTATAGATTCCAACAAGGGGGAGTGCATTGGACAAGAACAATAACTCTACCTAGCCTATTTTTTGAGTTATGGCCCTTTGTTGTTTTTTCATACTTGAATCTTGTCAGGAGTATATTTCTAAAAGTATAATAGCTAGAATCATGAAATTTCATGGATGGATAGAGCTCACCAAGTGGGAGTGCAGTGTACAAGAACTATAACTCTACCTGGCCTCTTTTTTGAGTTATTCCCTTTGTTGTTTTTTCATACTTGAATCTTGTCCGGAGTATATCTCTAAAAGTATAATAGCTAGAATCGTGAAATTTCATGGATGGATAGAGCTCACCAAGTGGGAGTGCAGTGTACAAGAACCATAACTCTACCTAGCTTATATTTTGAGTTATTGTCCTTTGTTGATTTTCATACTTTGTTTGACAAAAAATATTCATTCAAAATAACCTCAGTTCTATTCAAACCCCCAGCTAATATTAAGCAGTGTGACGGGCGTATCTTGTGACAGTTTGGCACCTTGTTTATATTTTATTTCTCATTTTCGAAAAAAAAAAAAAAAATAGCAAAGGCGTCCTTTGTAGGAAATCATTTCCTACAAAAGATCCATCATTTTCAGTACACATGGCTATTAAAATTTCGTTCGTATCCTCTTTCGTTCTGAGATTTTTTTTTGTAAAGGGTTAAATAGTAAATCAAATTTAAAAGTTAACGATGTCCTCTCATAAACGGCTGTTTTAATCCAAGTAACTTACATGCTTTTGATTGGTATCTCTGATAGCGTAATAGACCACGGGTGGTCTATTATGCTATCACTGGATATATCTCATAATGATCGGCTATTTGCTTTTGATTTTCACCCGATATCCCCTTATTACAAATAACAAAGGAAGTCGTTTGCTATTCCCTCTAATTCTAAGAAAATTACGAGTCTGTACATTTTAGATAGGATTATAAATACAAAAGTCAAAGGAAATCTATCTTAAAACGTTTCTCATTTAGAAAAAATTGGAAAAAATGTTTAAGTAAGAAAAATCTGAAAAAAAACATGTTTAAGATCACTTTTTTACAAAAAGGAGATTTGAATATTCAGTATATATACATTGTATCATATATGTCATTGCATGATATATCTCAATATAGTAATAAGAATTTGGTATCAACTAAATGGATTAAAACGTTCAAAAAGATTGTCTTAGTATCTTTGTAACATTTCTTACGGTCATCTCTTTTATATTTCCACTTTTTAATTTCTCACTTTTCCTCAAATACTTAAATACATGAAATGATATATAAAACAATAGATTAAAAAAACATTCAGCAGGGTAGAAATACTGTGGAAAAGGAAAAAAATGAAACAAGCATATTCTTTTTCTACAATGCATTCTTAATTTGAAAGCCACAGGGACGTATATATCAGGGTTAACCAGAATAAATTTCATATGAAAAATATAAATTTGTGCACACATCTAATATCAGATGCTAAATCTTGTCCAGGTTGATTGAATTAAATTGGTTTACCCATTCCCACACAATGACGCTTTTAGGCGCCCCTTAAGAAAAATAATTGGGAAAACATTGTACAAATTGACAAAATTGCTTGTAACAAGCAATTTCTTCATTTTGCCGAATGTTTTCTGCCCAGAAAGATGAAAATATCTTCAAATCCATAAACTTAAAGTTTTCATGTGCAACTCCTTTAAATTTGGCACAGTCTAATATTTTGCCCTCCGGTTATCGGTTAAACACCACTTTCAACATTAAATCAGTTACTAAGCATAACCGACATTTCATCTGAATCACCAGCTGCTCACCCTACTTAGACCTTATCATTTGCCGATTGGTAAGAAATTAATGATATATCTTACTTGCTATTGGTAAGAAATGAATGATATATCTAGGGAGGACCTACAGAGGCAACAATTTTCACAAGCCTCCAGACACTTTACAAAGTTTGTTGAGGATCATGCAGTGAAATTCTGATAAAATTTATTTCATATTCATCAATGAAAAGGGTATTTGGTAAATTCCCATGGTCATGAAACGAAGACGTATGGATAGCTTCTTTGTAACAGTTCCCGTTTGTAAAATGACAGATAACTTACAAATTCAAAGCCCCACTTGACATGTGAAACCATTTTTTAAAAAAGTAAAGAACGGAATGAATTTCCGTGAGTATCATTGTATTTAATCAATCAAAAAAGCTCTTTTGATGGTAATTAATACGTATATCCGGAATTAGGGTATATCCGAAAAATACACTTTCATACCGGCTCATTTACGATTATAAACACGTAAAACGTCACTTAGCTTTAAAATTAAGCTCAGCGGTTACAATAAAGCAGTCTCTAGATCATCTAGGGTTTCAACATTAATGACACATAGTGAGAGCTGGCAACAACCTGTTAATGTTTCCGATACCGATATCATCGATTTTTTCACCGGAACTACCCAAAGATTTAAGGGAGGTCACTCTAATACCAAAACTAAGCGGAGTAACTCTGGATATCGGAAAGTGATAAATGCAAGATTCATGCATCATTTTTAAGATTTAATGATAAATAACTATATTTAAGGATCTTATCAGTAATAAAATGAATAGAAATAATAAACAAATTATGAAGAAATTAAATCCATATTATGCAAAACTGTAATTTTGGTAAGTTTCTCTACCGCAAGTTGGGAAAATAGAGCCTTTTTTGCATTGGGAAGTAGCCTTTTATAGGCCACTGTTAAAGAACGAAAAAAAGCCCTGTTTTAAAATATCAGTCATGCAAAAGTACCGTAGGAAATGTCTGATGATAAATGCTTGAGTGCAGCAAACTTTATCATTTGGCTGAATGTCTGACACATTTTTTTGTCGAGTCCACTTGCAGTGAGCGAGAGACAGTTGTCACTATGACAAGTCGGTATATCTGTCCGAATTAGTCCAGACAATTAATCCTACATTTATGAATGGATTTCAAAAAACTTGGCACAATTATTCTCCTTGTAGATGTGCCATTTGAAAGAATTTTTGGGATAGTTGTAATGTCAAGGTCACGGCTCAAGGCCAAACTCTAAAAGTCCGTTAGTCCGTCCCTCCATCCCAATTCGTCCGGACAATTACTCCTACAATTATGGATAGATTTGAAAAAGATGTGGCACAATTATTCTCCATCATGAGTAGATGTGCCATTTTTGGGATAGTTCTAATGTCAAGGTCAAAGCTCAAGGTCAAACACTAAAATTGTGCTTGTCCAGAGCATGATGCCTAAAGAAACTTTGCAGCCTCCACAGCAGTTGTCCTTGGACAGCCATCTAGTTTGAGTTATTCCCCTTTGTTGTTTTTCATACTTTGATATTGTCCAGAGCATATTTCTGAAAGTATAATAGACTGGTACCACTGTTGACTTTAATAAAGCCGACAGGTATACATAGATTTTTGGTACATACACGGAAAGCCTGGCTCGTTAGGCATTTTCCTTACTAAGCTTACTCATGCGCAGCAAATTTTGTTGAAACATTTGGTCCCATCGCGGGATTTCCATACAATACGATAAAAATCTTACTTTTGTAGTTTTAAAGTTAAGTTGTTTTATTGTTAAAACATTTCTCACGTGAACAATTGAAATTGTGTGTAAGAAAGACCTTGAAATGTCATCCTTTTCATGTAAAATATATGAGGAACTCCGCGTCCCGCTTCCTCCATATTGTTTACAAACAATCCATCACCCAAATTGGCCAATCAGATTTGAAGTTTGGGTATACGTCATTAAATGCCTATCAGCCAAACTCTTGGTGCAGTCGATTGGGTTCTACCTGTCGGCTTTGTTACAGTTGACGGCGGTACCAGTCTAAAATTAAAATGGCTATGATCATGAATCTTTATTGATGGGTAGATGTCATCAAGGGGAAGCTCAGTTCACAACAACTGTAACTCTACCTTGCCTATTTTTTAAGTTATTCCCATTTATTGTTTTTCATACTTGGATTTTTTCCAGAGCATATCTTAGCGCGTCGGACTGTCAATCTAGAGGCCCGGGTTCGATCCCCGACGGCGGCACTCATCCTTTCCGACGATTTGTCTCTCACCTATGGGTCGATAATCGTAGACCTATGTGGGATAGCAGCTGGAGGCTAGGAAAGGATGTAGTGGTAGTACTGGTGTGAGAAATACCAGGAATCCGTTGTTAGGTGCTCCAACCAGCCCAGATATAACTGAGAGATTGTTGAAAGCGGCGTAAAACCCAATTCAAACAAACCAGAGCATATCTCTGAAAGTATAACAGCTATCATCATAAAACTTTATGGTGGGATAGATATCATCATGGAACATATCTTTTTTTATTCAAATCTCTTATAGTATAACAGCCTATGGTTTTCAAAACCTCATGATAACAAGAAAAAAACCCCAGAGCTATTAGTTATCATTGTGAATTGTTACCCTTTCTTGAATTCAGACTTAAATTTTAATCCCCTTCCACAATCAACATCCAGCAGTGTGAAGGGCGTATTGTGACATTTTGCCTCTTTGTTTCTAATACAGTTGTATTGGGTAATCCTGAGAAAAGGAGAGGAAAATAAGATCAGATTGTTTGTAAGGGTATGCTTAATCAAAGGCGGAGTATCACAACAAACCTTGAAGAGGAGATGCTGCATAATAAAAAGATAAAAAAACTTTTTAAGCATTTTCATTTAACAAAAGATTTTTCCATCTCCTTTTCCCGGTCAAGTCAAGCCCAACCACAAAGAGGATATTCGTGACCTCTGAAACAACATATTACCCCCCCCCCCCTAAAAGTTTTCTAGGGGATGCGACAAGTTATAATTTATCACTACTTCAAAGATTTCTGGACTTTTTTCTGGCTAAATAACAGTGAAATTCTGCCCCATTTCCCCCTACCCTTCCTGGTAAAGGGTGGTTTCCGCCAAACCTGCAACAAAATCCACCCCCCCCACCCCCCGCACACTGGAGCTTGTTCTCTTTAAATAAGATGATTTAATTCTTACGCTTGACTGCTCTCTTTAAAATAGTTCCAATTTCTGGAAGTTTTCACAGAATTAAGGAACTTTCTTTTTCATACCCACCCCCTCCCCCCCTCACACCGACCACTCCCCACCTAAAAATAGAGTACATGAAAATAAAGCTTGCAGTACATAGAACTGTCACACAGGGCCTCGGTTTAAGGTCTCATCCGAAAGACAATAAGTTTGGTAGTAGATATGGTCCGTCCAAGTATTGAACCAGTGATCTTGAGGTTTGAAGTCAGGTGCTCTACCAACTGAGCTAATCGGTTGCTCTTGTTGTGAGTTATAATAATTTACATTTAGGTCGCCATTCAACCATTGAAATCTTTATTAGCCAACTTTTTTTCAAAATAATGTAGTTCAATATCGAAGTGGAAATTCCTGTATGCAGTCAGATACTTTAGTGCCTGAAAATATTCACTAGTGAATCAAGATAGAATCAGATCTCAGTATCACTGTAATGGCCATTCTGGCTTTCTTTGGGAGTTTAACAGCATGGGGCAATAAAAATATTCTGACCAACCATTAGATCAACAATCCTGATAACAGAAAGTCACACATTTGGGCTTATCAGTGTTACAATTCATATTTGTTCTGTTGATTTTATGTTTCTCCAAGCAGACAGATTTTCCATTTCAACCACACTTTTACTGTATCAAGTGATTTTGGACTATTGAATGTATATTTTTTAAAAAGGTTACACCCTGATTTAATGATATGTCATCTAAAATACAGAGGTGCATGTAAGGTACCTGCCTTGGTTTTAAGTCTAAATAGCCAGCCCATAATTCCTACTTGTATGCTTACATTTACCCAGCTTATGAAAGGTTTGAAACCATATTGAAAAGTATTTGCAAAGATAATACTTATATCTATTTTCCAGAGGGATTACCTTCATTACACATGGTCATTCTACTTTACTGTACAATGAGTTTGTGTGTTTGCATTGACTAAACTTGACAAGTAAAGACTCTCTTTGATCCAACTGCTTGTTGTAATCTTAAGATGATTCTTTTAAGTGTAATGGGTCATTCATATTAAATTTGTTCTTAACTATGTCCTGTATTGTGGGGTAAATAGTAAGTACTTTATTTTAGTTTGTTACCAGACGGCAACATCTTAGACCGGTCCAAATTAAAAGGAGCTGCAATTAAACGACAATATAAGATTTGTGAAATTGTAGTGGCTTTTTTTCAAATTTATGGGTATAAAATGGATAGAATGCTTGCAACAAGCAATATCTGCATTTTACACAATGTTTTGCAAATTGCTCCTCTTCATGTGCATCAAAAAGCGTCATTGTGTGGGAATGGGTTAAACAATTATATCTTTGAAATAACTCAATATCAATAAAAATTAAGTAACTCTCATTATGCAACATCTTTTGGTAAAACATGGGTTTAATAAACCCTACTCTTCAGAAATTTTAAGGCTCTCTTCCTAACAAGAGACCCATCAGGGCCTCAGGCGCTCTACTGACCACCAAGTTTTCCCTTAAAGTAACATATAATTTAAGGAAGCTAATAGCTTAAAGAAGAATGCATAAAATGAAAATAACTAATTGGACTATATCCCCTTTATTATATTGAGCAACAATCAATATGGCCCCCTTTCCTTTGTTTTTTTATAGACCTATTCTATTTCCGAAAGGAACTTTCTTTATGACCCTACAACTGGTCTGTGAAATTTTAAAGACAATCTGGTGATAATTGTGGACTTCATCGCATACATTTTAAAGATTGTTTTGAATGATAATCTATAAAGCCCCTCTTCAAGTGTTTCCAGTACCACAATTATTTCTTGCATCTTTGAAGAGAATCCGATTAAAACTGTGAACTTTATTATGTGATAAGGGTATTTCAATCAAGTTTTCATAAGGCCCCTTTTTCCCGTGATACTCTATTAACCTTACCCATTTAGAAAATCATTCTGTGAAAGTTTGAAGAAAATTCGATAAAAATTGTGAACTTTGTGGTGTAAACAAAGATTTTGTGGTGAAATTTCCGTTAAGTCCCTTGTCCCATGATTTTGATTCTTGATTGATCAGACCAAATTTCTAAAAGATCTATACTAATGTTTGAAGTAAATCCAATGAAATATGGGGAATTCAGTGGGTTAACTTGTTGACAAATCCTAAAACAGGAAGTGGGTAAGGTGCGGACCTAAATTTGGTAAGCGCATTTGATTTGTTTGTTTGAATGGGATTTTCGTCGCTTTCAACAATCTTTTAGTTATATCGCGGCGACTGGAGCACCTAACAATGGAATCCTGGTATTTCTCACACCAGTACTACCATTACACCCTTTCCTAGCCTCCAGCTACTATCCCACATAGGTCTACGATTATCGACCCATTGGTGAGAGACAAATAGTCGGTAAGGATGAGTGCCGCCGTCGGGGATTGAACCCGGGACCTCTAGGTTGACAGTCCGACACTCTACCAACTGTGCTATGACGGACACTCGTAAGCGCATTTGAGAACCCCTAGATGAACCGCTTCATCAAGTTTCAAGTCGATGCTGTCAACAGTTGCTTGATATTATCATCATCAACCAAACCACTTCAAACTTAGTATATTTGATGAAAATAGCCCATATTCTAGCCTCTTAGTTTCTCTGAAGTATCATGGCATCATTTTCCACAACTAATTTTTGATGGGCATAAAATGGGAGGAATTGTGTGGGAATGGGTTTATTCCTTTGTTACTTTAACTTTTTGACAAAGAAGATTATTGAACAAAACAATACTTTGCTAGCTTACAGTACTTTCAGTACTTTGATTTACTATAAAGTAATGCTGTCTGTATTAGTCTTCGGTTTAGGAGATTTCTTTTAAATTATGAATCTCCAGATAAAAGAAATCTGGGATCTCGCAACAAATAATTTATATGTTGATCTAAGAATAAACATTTAAAGTATTTTATTGCAGTACCAACAGGGCTTAAACTGAAATCTCCTGGCCTCATGGTATAGGAAGATTATTCAAAGATTCCTTTCTTCTTCAATTCGAGACCCAACAACATAGGGCTTAAGTTTATAAAGAAAGTTATATACCTGAAATATATTTGCACCATAGGAAAATGCTACATGCAAAATTTGGAAGCTCTACAGGCTTCGTGGTTTCTGAGGAAAAGATTTTTATAATACGTCCTTCTTTTTCTCTATGTAAAATCTGTGATCCCACAACACACTAGGCTTACGTTGGTCGAAGACTGATAGTTTATAGTATTTTATAAAAATACCATAACTTGATAAGGCGATGCTACTTACAAAGTTTGAAAGCCAAATGCCTTATGGACTGCAAGGAGAATATTTACTGAGATTTGTCCGTTTATCTCTCAACGGCGGCGGCACATACTCTTTCCGGCATTTGTCTCTCATGGGCTGATAATCGTAAACCTAAAGGAGAGCAGCTGGAGGCTAGGAAAGGATGTAGTAGTAGTACTGGTGTGAGAAATACCAGGAATCCATTGTTAATTGAAAATTTCACCAATTATTACCGAGGGCTGAGAGACCCAGTGATTTAATACATCTAGGGTTAACAATTTGTAGTAAAAGTATTTTAGGCTTGTATAAAATTAAAAAAAGGACCATGAGGGTCCTATATCGCTCCCCTGAGTATGATGGCTCAAAGCTTTATGATATGTACAAAAGATCAAAGCCCTCTGCCTATTCATTTTGGGAAAGAAGATTTCCTCCTTTAATATTAAGTATATTGAATATCCCACCAAATAGCACTAATTTCCAGAGTATGGTAATTCTTTGAAATAATTTGATGAAGGTTCAATAGGCATTAATACATACCAAATATCAAAGCCCTATGCATTATGGTTTAGATGGAGAAGATTTTCAAAGATATGTTCCTTTCTAAGATCAGGAATTGCACAGAAAAAGGCTATTTTCAGAATACGGTAATTTTATGAAGTAATTTGGTGAAGGATCAATAGGTATTGATATATGCCCAATATTAAAGCTCTGGGCCTTATGGTTTGGAAGAAGAAGATTTTCTTTTTATGTAAAAGCAGGGATCACACAAAAATGGGTTCACTTTTAAGATACGATTATTCTATGAAGATTTTTGGTAGTGGTTCAAAGGGTTTTAATATACACTAGATAATACACATCTAGGCCTTATAGCTTTGTAGAAAAAGATTTTCAAAGATGTCCTTCTTTATTCATATGTAAAAACAGGATCATTTAGAAAAGGGCTAATATTCAGAGTAAGTTAATTCTTCCAAGTATTTCGGTAGAAGGTCAAGATGATGATTTATACCACGTATCGATGCTTTGGCTTTATGGTTTGAAAGAAAAAGACTTTCAAAGATTTCCTTCTTCATTTCTATGTGTTTTAGGGAATGCACAGAAATGGGCTAAATTTAAAGATACGGTAATTCTATAAAGTATTTTGATAGAGGGCCAAAAGATGAAGATTTATACCAAATATCAAAGCTTTTGGCCTCATGGCTTGGTAGAGAAAGGTTTACAAAGATTTCTGTAAAATCAGGAATTGCAAAGAAAAGGGCTTATTTTCAAGATACGGTTATTCTTTGAAGAGGGATCAAAAGATAATGATTTATACCAAATTACTAACCTTTAGGCCTTATGCTTTTGAGAAAAGGGTTTTCAAAGAGTTCTTTCTTTATTTTCATGTAAATCAGGGATTGCAAAGAAAAGGGCTAATTTTCAAGATAAGTTAATTCTTTGAAGTATTTAGGGAAAGGGTCAATAGATAATAATTTCTAGCAAATATCAAAGCTCTTGGCCTTATGGCTTGGGAGGAGAAGACTTTTTAAGTTTTTTCACTTGGTTGCCATAGCAACCCACAGTTTTACTTGGATATCAATTTTTTAGGTTTTTTGAAAGAGCATGACCTGAGGATTATTTCTGAAAGATTTAGTTCAAATTCCATGATAGTTTAGGAGTAGAAGAATTTTTTATAATTATGAACGGACATACAGACAGACGGATGCCGGACGATGACCGATCACAATAGCTCACAAAGAACACATTTTGTGCTCAGGTGAGCTAAAACTACCAAATACAGCATTTTAAAAAGCTTTCAAATTGAAGAATGTCATTTATGTAAGAAACATTGTTTGAAAATGAGAAATTGCTTCATTTTCAACTCTACTTTTCTAAGCTCATATTCTTAAGTTTGTCAAAAGGGCAAATTTCGTGATAATGATTTAATATGGAATTGCTGATATGTACAGAGTGAATGTTTAATTTAGAATGTAGTTAGGCTGATAAAAGCCTCTAATGATCGAGAATTGGATTTATCACCATTACAAAGTTTAAAAGGCTGAAGTTACTCAAATTACATCCTGGGCTTATCAGTAAACATACCAATCTGGTGTCCTGGGGATGATTTGAGGGTCAGTTTGCATATTTAACTGACCGCAGAAAATTCATTTACAGTTACTTCCTCCAGGAAATTTCTGGCTTGAAGTCACTTAAGTGTAGGACTGTATGAGTCATTGTGTGTGGCCTGCAGAGTCAGTGGGCAGGGCCAGGGATCTGTCAAATCCTTGCATGATTCTTAAACAAGATCTAGGTACTACAGCTCAAATTGAGGTTCATACATTGATTTCCATCTTTTCCCTAACCAGCTGAGAGAAGTTGGTTCGAGTGCAAATCGATGGTTCAGAGCAAAACAGGTGCCTATATGTACATAGGCAGTTACAACTGTTTTGCGCTGAACCATCAAAGTATTATGTTAAATGCTATGATTTTACAGGAACTTAAAAAAGTTTTGAATTCCTTTTAAATATTTCATGTTATTTCTAGGGTTACAGAGGACACAGGAAGCATATGAAGAGGCTGAATGCCCCAAAATCATGGATGTTGGATAAACTAGGGGGTGTCTTTGTAAGTAAACATTTCAATATTGTTACTGATTACAGTGAAAAAAGCCTTATATTTTCAAGAAGGTGATAGCTTGACTCTTGTCATTCTAAATTATAAATCCTCTTGAGAATTGCATTCAAATCATAGGTCTGAAAGCATCACTTATGGTTTAACATTTATTTAGAAAATGTATCTGATAAGCAACAGCATAAAAGGGACAAGCAAGTGGTGTAGACTAAGATCAGACTGCACATATGCGATGTTTATTCTAGGCAGGGGGATTGGGGATTCCCCCACATTTTCAAAGATCCCCCTATATTTCCATTATTAGTGGGGGGATTATTTTCCCATAAACAAAGAGCATGAAATAGCAAACATTTCTTAAATACCTGGATTTTGCGCTGAAATCCCCCACATTTTTCAAATCCTAGAATAAACACTGCATATGTGTCAAATATGTGGTTTGGAGCAGCCATGTCGCTGTAGTTTCAAACTTAAGAGTATTGATTACATAAACCAAATTCTACACTACCAATATTCAGCATTTTTACCTTTCTGAAGAGTGGTTTTGGAAATCAGGAGAAACTACCGGTAATAATTGTGCTTATGTTACATTTTCATGCACACCTGCAACTTCTTTCAATTTGGATACCGCAAGTCAAAAAATTTATCATCTGGTATTGGCTTAAATGCCCAACTGTTCCTTGTGTATTCCTGAATTGGTAGACAACAGACTATATCATTTAGTCATTGTTTGCATATATTGTATTAGACCTATTGCTTAGATTTTTCATAGATTTTGAAGTGCTGTTTTTAAATCATTTTCCATTTTCTGTACAGGCCCCAAAACCAGTGTCTGGTCCCCATAAATCAAGAGAATGTCTACCATTGGTGATATTCTTAAGGAACAAACTGAAGTATGCACTAAATGCAGAAGAAGTCAGAAAAATTCTAAGACAGAGATTGGTGAAGGTTGATGGTAAAACAAGGACAGAACCAAGATACCCATCTGGATTCATGGGTAAGTGGAGTGTCTGTGCGACTTTGTGGTTAATTTGGTGGAATAGCGAGTATAGAATTGGAGGACAATGTCTATTCTAGGATTCAAAAAGTAGGATAAAGAAATATATAACATTGAGAAAAAGTTTTATACTCCCCAAAAATCTGGTTGGGGAGTATATAGGAGTTGGCTTGGTTGTGTTTTTAGAAAAAAATTCCAAAGGTCAAAACGGAATTTCAATCGTTCAAATTTTCAGAGATGCACCTGTGTTCAGGGCTTCCGAAAACTGATAAATTGCCGGTCTGGACTGAATTTTCAATTGCCAGACTGATTGGAATCCCCCCCCCCCCCAAAAACAGTCTGAAATCTTCATTAAATTTCATGTTGAATTTTTGATAAACTCGCCCACTGTCTATCATAATGTACTTGAAAACAGGTTCAAGGGTTTCACATGTTACCTGCAGGTTAAGGGATTAATGATTTTCAAGTCAACTACAATTAATGAATGCTTGAGTTATTGTGTATAAATTCTACTCAGGGGAGAAAATAGTGCAACACGTGGGCGACCCTCTCAATTTTTGTCTCATCGGTCTCTTTGATGTCTGTCACGACTCTGCACTCCCATAGGGTAAAGTGGATTGACATTACATTTTTCTGACGTCAGCTGTGTTTTCCAATCAACAGAGGTTTATGTTGAGGGAAAATAGCTATGATTGTATTAAATAAACAGAACTTTAAATGACTAGTTTTAAAAAAAGTATGTTACTACTTTTAATTAAATTGGGGCACTTCGTTGTGTTTGGTGAACGTCCGGTAATATTCTGTAAATCCCAGACATTTTAATAATGTAATTTATTTGTCTATCTAATTTTATAAGATATTGGAATTTCGTTGACTGCCGTACATTTCTGAAAGTGCAATTTATACGCAACCTAATTTTCAAAAAACAAAATGAAAGTAAGATCAGTCTTGTTGTCATCTATCTTCCATTTGTTAATGATTATAACTGTCATTTTAAAGTTTGAAAATGAAGGCAACCAATGAATGAAAGATGAAACTTTTTACATATGGGAAGGGTTAAAAAGGAGAGTATTTTTTTTGCTGGCGTAGGAGTTGGGATAGGGGGGGGGGGGTTTAGGGTGGGGGGAGAGGTGTTGGCATTGTCCTGGACCAATTTTCTCTTCAAATTTTCTGGAGTCCTGCCTATGTCAACTCGTGTTCAGCCTGCATATATACATTCAGTCTTATCTTTGCCTTTTGCCATTTTCTTTTACTCAGCACTCTGATATTTGAATCTGCTTAGTTAAGTTATAATTTTAAGCAAAATAATAGAGCATAATATCGAAGCTGGTTTGATATTTTGATCCTACCAGTCAAAATTGTGCTTAAAGTAATATCTGCCAACGGTCGCTGGATCAATTGCTTGATGTCGGCATTACCAATGGTTGAAACATTTGAATCTATCATGAATTGAAAATGTCTAGAACCATTTACCACATTGCTCAATGGATTTTATTTTGTGTAGACTCAAAGCCTTGAGTCTAGCACAACAACCATACCATAGGTTTTTCCTTGGGCAAGTCATTACAACATAATTAGTGAGGATTGTTGAAGGCTTTTAACCACATAAGCCAAACAATGAAATAAAAAAGTTGAATAAAGGACATTTGGAAGTTAAGTTAGAAATGAATGATACTGACAAAAGCTTAGGAAGTGTTAAACTTGATTTACTAGGAAAAAGCATCAAATGAAATACTAGAGCACAATATCCAAGCTAGTTTGATGGTTTGATCCTGCTAGTCAAAATTGTGCTTAAAGTAATATCTGCCAACGGTCGCTGGATCAATTGTTTGATGTCAGCATTACCAATGGTTGAAACATGTGAATTCATCATGAATGTAAAATATTTTCAACAAATGCAAGAAAATATTATGATTTGGATGTTGAAAATGTTTGGTAACTAAAGCAGGGATCGATTTGAGCAGATATCGTGAGGTTCTCTCGTTAAAATTAAAAAAAATTGCATCACTATATCTCAATTGAAACAAAATAACATACTGTTTTTCAGCAGACATACATTACTCATGGTCAGTCCAATCCAGACATAAATTCCCATAATAAACTATTTTATACACTTGTTCCCAGTGTCACATTCAAGGATAAAGGGAAAGTAGACAACCATTTGCAAGATTTGGACTGATTGGAGTTTTTCCTTAGCATGAGCGGGAACCATGATGCTGCGAACTGACACATTGTTTTCATGCTGCGTTCAGCTGAATACAAGGTCTTGATAGATTGAGTTGCTGATAAAATCCTACTTATTTGTATTCCCAAAATGGGTGGTAGTGCTTTGATACTGTAGCTTAGAAAAAACGGAAATGTTCTATCATTAATGTCGAGATAAAAATGTCAGATGCCATAACTATCAGGTCTGACAATTTTTGTACAACTTCAAGTTCACATTTCATTCTCTGATCACAAAACCACTGTAGCACCCATAAATCTTGATATCATAATCTATTGACCCTCTACCAAATTACCAATTTACCATAATCTGTTAATTAGCCCTTTTCTGTGATCCCTGATTTTACATTGGAATAAAGAATGAAATCTTCTCAGCCCAAACCATAAGACCTAATGCTCTGACATTTATTATAATCATCTTAGACCCTCTCCCAAATATATTTCAAAGAATAACCTTACTCTGAAAATTAGCCCTTTTCTGTGCAAATCCTGATTTTACATTGTAATAAAGAAGCGTATCTTAGAAAATCTTCTCCCAAACCATATGACCTAGAGCTTCAATATTTGGTATGTATCAACACCTATTGACCCTCTACCAAAATAGTTCAAAGAATCACAGTACTCGGAAAGTTAGCACTGGTTTTAGGTAGGAATATAGAAGGATATGTTTGAAAATTTTCTCCTAAACCATAAGACCTAGAAATGTTTACTCTGGAAATTAGCGCTTTATTGTGAGATCTTTGATATACCAAGTATTAAAGAAAATCTTTTAAAATCTTCTCCAAAATAATTAGGCATAGAGCTTTGATATTTTATATTCATCATAAATCCTTGAACCATACTTAGGGGAGTGATACAGGACCATCATGGTCCTCTTGTTTATTAACCCTTTCCTGTACAAACCTGTGTTTTTACGACACTGTGATTTAATATTTGAGAAAACATTGTAGATAAAGAAGAATTTGCTTGTAACAATATTTTCTTCCCTACTGAATGGTTATTTTCAAAATTAAATCCAATTTTAGTCTGCAAAACTTTTGAATTTGGCCGGGTCTAAAATCTTGCAAAACGGGAAAGGGTTAAGTAAATAATTATATCTCTACATGTATTTCCATTCTTCTGTGTGTGTGTATTTCCGTTTATTTATCGTGGCTACTGCAGCACATGCCCATATGAGCAACACCCCCAAAAGACGGTTAGTTGTTACGAGGGATAGTGCAAGGATACAGGACGAAACTGCTCCGCCTGGTCCTTTAATGTGCTCGATGGATAGCACCATCACATGGGGCCTCGGTTTAACGTCTCATCCGAAAGAAAATTAGTTTTTTTAATTGATATGGTCTGCCCAGGGCGCAAACCCACTATCTTGAGGTTTGAAGTCAAGTGCTCTACCAACTGAGCTAATAGGGCTGACACTTTCTTCTGTGCCATTCTGATTATGTTTATTCGTATTATGACATCACCAACTAAATTGAAAAGACATCATCTTAGACTACCTCACATGAAACCATATTTGACACTATCGGATGTGCATTTTCTTCTGACATGTCTGATTCATATGTGTGGAATGTATATATTTTATTAAAGATATATGCAGGTATGTAATTAAAGGTAATATTCAATTCTTTCAGATGTCATTACAATTAACAAAACCAATGAACATTTCCGATTACTGTACGATGTCAAAGGAAGATTCACCGTTCACAGAATCAAACCAGAAGAAGCTAAGGTAAACTTCAGTCCTACACTATAACGCTCGCTCAAAGTGTTTATTATAATCTAACTAATATCAGTTTTCAAAAGAATATCTTTTCCTATTTAATTCTTATTCTATTACCATTTTCATGAAAAACCTTCTATTCATCATTGTTTTAACCCATTCCACTCATTGAAGCTGTTTGACACCTCAAGAAATAAAGCTTTGGAAAACATAGTGGAAAATGAAGAAATTGCTTGTTACAAACAATTTCTTCATTATCCTCAATGTTTTCTACCCTTAAAAAGTAAAAAAATCTAAAGTTTGATAAGCTTCAAATTGTCATCTGCAACCCCTTTCAATTTTGGAACAGTTTAAAATTTTGCTGTCTGGTAATTGGTTAATGTAATTTTACATATTCGGGATGAGAGAATTTCTCTACGCCTTTCTCTTAGGCCATCTTCCTGAAATACTGTTGAAAGTGGTATTAAACTGATACAATTCAGTGCGAAATCTTCAAAATTGAGAAATGTTAGGTATTTCATGCTCTTGTTTATAGACAAAGTCGCCGGTCAATTTATAAAAATTGGGGATGTTTGAAAAAAAGTGGGGGAATCCCTTAATCTCCCGGCCAAGAATAAACACTACAACTGGTCAGTACCAATGTTGAAATAATAGGTTAATACAAGTTGAAACTTTGACAGGTAAAGTTTAGGTTATTGTTTAAACAGCCAGTGCAAATTTCAGTACAAACTGTGTCGTGTGAAGCTGACCAAAGTTGGACCGAAAGGGATCCCATTTGTTGCCACAAGTGACGGAAGAACTATTCGTTACCCTGACCCCAGCATCAAGGTCAATGACACAGTAATGGTGGACATAGCTTCTGGAAAAGTGAAGGACTTTATCAAGTTTGAATCTGGTATGTGCTGAATATATTTAAACCATTTCCACACAATGCCACCTTTTTACAACCCTCAGGAAAATAGTTTACGTAAACACTGTCGAAAATGAAAAAATTGCTTGTTATAAGTGATTTCTTTTTTTCACAATATTTTATATCCCTAAAGACAAAGATTTTTGAAATATCACAAACTTTAGATTGTTGTCTACAACTTCTTCCAATTTCGACAAGTCGAAGATACTCTCGTCTGGGAATGAATAATTAATCGAAATGGAAAGTTTTCAGGATTGTAAGAGTAAATAATCAAAGTACTGTAAGCTAGCAAAGCTTGGTTTTGTTAAGTAATCTTTGGCAGAGGTTATCATGATAAATAAGCAAGGTTAAAGTAACCTAGGCGTTATTCAATTACCACACCATACCTCCTTTTACGCCCCAGAAGAAAACAGTTCTGTAAAACAATGTGGAAAATGAAGCAATTGCTTGTTACTAACAAATTCTTCATTTTCCACATTTTCTACCCAGAGAAGTAAATATTTTAGAATTTTCAAAAATTTGAAATTGTCGTCTGCATTCTTTGAAAACTGATCAGTCATTTTGAACACAATCAGGTGAGCTAAAAAACCTAGGAGATGAACTTGCAAGCAAAGTTTTCAATATTCCTGAACAACATAAGACCTGCTTTTTATGGCGTATGCATCCAATTGATTTAGAGGTTAAGCCTCCAGTGGCAGTTTGCACTCTTTGAACTCTGAGAAGACCTCAAATTTTGTCAGTTAACTTAAGCTATCAAAGCTGATGCTTTGCTAACTAAAAATAGAATCATTGTTAATAGACTGGAGAAATATGAGACTAAGAATCTTAAATGAATAAATATGGTTGCCATTTCAAAATGTGTGTTGAGCTCTTTTCTGAAATTGCTATAATAAGAAGGTACAAGCACATTAACCCATTACCAGACAGCAAAATCTTAGACCTGTCCAAATTGAAAGGAGTTGCAAAAGAAAATTCTCAGTTTTTCAAATTTTAGATTATTTTTTACCTTTCTCGGTAAAAAACATTGTGGAAAATGAAGAAATTGCTTGTTACAAGCAATTTCTTCATTATACAAAATGTTCTCTGTATCATTTTCTTATGGGGCATCATTATGTGGAAATGGGTTAAAGTGATATTTAATGTAGTTACATGAGAACATGTCCAAGTTCGATCATCCCACACTGTTATTATTCAGGTAACTTGTGTATGGTGACAGGAGGTCACAACTTGGGGAGAGTTGGTACCATCCAACACAGAGACAAACATCCAGGATCTTTTGATATTGTACACATCAAGGATGCCATGGGTCACACTTTTGCCACCAGGTAAGATTTTAGCCCATTTCTATACAAGACCTCACTACAGATTTAAACGATTCTGCCCTAAATCCTGTCATGATTTTAATCATTGGAATGGTTCTACATTTTGTAAATTTGAATATGACTCAGAAGGAATAACAATTTGAGAATGGCAATAACCTGTTGTATCAAAACCTCTTACACAGTCTCTTAAATGTGAAAACATATGGCAGGTTGGGCACTTGGTTTAGCCATGCATTACGCAGAAATGCATTTTTCTCTTCCAAAACCTAACCATTGGATCTGTTTTGACAGTGCTAACAAGTACCTACAACATAGAATGCGGTATACCACAAAAACGACATTTTAACCCACTCCCACACAATGCAATTTTAGACTGGTCCAAATTTAAAGAAAGTCAGACGACATTCAAATGGTAGAAATTTTTAAGATATTTGACTCTCAATGTATAAAACAATGTGGAATATGCAGAAATTGCTTGTTAGAAGAAATTCTTTCATTTTCCACAAAAAAGTGACATTGTTTTGCAGAAATATTTTCTTGAGGAGTGTAAAAGGAGGAATTGTGTCAGAATGGTTTAAACTAAATGAAACTGAAATCATACACTATATCTAGAGTTCTAGTAATTCTAGTCCATTTGGTTCATTCATGTGGCGGCACATATCCTTTCCAACATTTGTCTCTCACCAATGGGTGGATTATCATAAACCTAAGTGGGATAGCAGCTGGAGTAATGGTAGTACTGGTGTGAGATATACTAGGAATCCATTGTTAGGTGCTCCAGCCACGGTGATATGACTGAAAAAGTGCTAAAAGTGGTGTTAAAGGATTAGATAAAGCTGTTGACATGTTCTGTGATGAGACAAGATGACGAGTCAGAATTGTGGTGTTGGATATGGAAAACAGTTTTTGTTGGACATGTTCTATTACATACAATTAATGAAGTTATTCGAGGCATTTGTCTGAGAATTTGTCAATGCTTAACTAGCTGCCACTTTATGCCTTTTCTTTACACAATGAAGAATAAAGGTTTAAATAACTTTGAAAAGGAAAAATTTGATTGTACTTATCAAAAGGATGTACTAATCAAAAGGTCATCTTGAAATATTTTGAATTACAATCATTAAAAAAAAATCTGCTTAGGAATGGGTTAAGAAGCTGAATTAAGATGTTAATGAAGATAGAAATCAGTGGAGATTCCTTTTGCAAATTATTTTTTAAGGGAATAGGTAGTTTTTAAGGGAATGTGTAATATAAAGCCTATGTTCATACTCCCATTCCCCAAACCCTGTCCCTGTGACTGTCGGCCCAAAATGGGAACAACATATAAACAGAATTTAGGGAGAAGGGGTTAATTGATAATAAGTTGAGTGATGATTTGCAAAACAATATTTGTTTACCCATAACCAGATGACAACTTTTTAGACTGGTCTAATTTTAAAGAAGCTGCAATCTAAAAATTTTAGTTGATGACATTTAAAGAATTGTTGTGTTTTTTAGCTCAACTGAGCACAATGTGCTGAAGGTGAGCCATTGTGATCGGTAAATGTCTGGGGTCCATCTGTCAATCTAGAGGTCCCGGGTTCGATCCCGACATCGGCACTCATCCTTTCCGACTATTTGTCTCCCACCAATGGGTTGATAATCGTAGACCTATGTGGGATAGTAGCTTGGGGCTAGGAAAGGATGTGATGGCAGCACTGATTTGAGAGATACCAGGAATCCATTGTTAGGTGCTCCAGCCGCCACAATATAACTGAAAGATTATTGAAAGCGGCGTAAAACCCCATCAAAATAAAAAATCATCAAAGCACAGAGCTATATGTCCAACAAAGATAGATTGCAAACCTAACAAGCTTATTCAGCAAGAAGCATGTGATCAATTATCGAAGAGTAAAGAAGTGCAGGGATGACAAAAGATGACGAGTCTGAAATGTTTTCATTGACAGTTTTTGTCTCTGTTAACTGATTGTGAAGCTACTCGAGGCATTTGTCTGAGAACTCTTTACTGAAGAATATAACTATAATAAGCTGTTAGCTGACCTTTTCCACAGACTCCGACAGGTAGTTCAACATAGACATTAACATATTTCCAGACAACAAAATTTTAGACTTGTCCAAATTCAAAGAAGTTTCAGATGACAATTCTTAGTTAGCTTGAATAAGCTGTATTTGCTAAGTTTCAATCACCAATCTAATAATAATGCCCACATAAAATGTCAGACGTTCACTTCTGGAAAAAAGGAATGATTTGATGGGTGAAGCTATCTTTTGTTTTAGAGCCGCAATCTGTCAAGTAGAAAGATACAGATTTAGATTGCTATTACTCCTCTCATCTCGAGCTCTGAGTTGCAGATTGCACAAAGATTTTATCTGGAGCTCTGATTTGCAGAGAGCATAGCAATCTTTTCCTGAGCTCCAAATTGCAGAGAGCACAAAAATATAATATGGAGTTCCAAATTGCAGAGAACACAAAGAATTTATCTGTAGCTCCAAATTGTTGAGAGCACAAAGATTTTATCTGGAGCTCCAAATTGTAGAGCACAAAGATTTTATCTGGAGCTCCATGTTGCAGAGAACACAAAGATAAGTTTTCTTTTGATTGTTCAGTGTCATCAAAGCACAGAGCTATATCAGGGGTGTGGAATTCCCATGCATGGCAAATCTCGGTATGGTACTAAATAGATAGAAGAGATTTATGAGCATAATGTTTAAATCTAAGGCAAGGAAATATTGTTTTAATGAAGAAAATGCTGAGTTCCAGCAATTTCTTTAAAAATAATGTTTTCTCAAAATTTATCTGTTCTTCATCTTTTCACGGGAAAGTCTATTTTGATCCTGGACAAGTAGAAAATCACAATTTACTTGTCCATGGACAAGAAGAGAAAATCCGTATTTCCGCATCCCTGTATATGTCCAACAAAGATAGATTGCAAACCTAACAAGCTTATTCAGCATGTGATCACTTATCAAAGAGTAAAGAAGTGCAGGGATGACAAAAGATGACGAGTCAGAAATGTTTTCATTGACAGTTTTTGTCTCTGTTAACTGATTGTGAAGCTACTCGAGGCATTTGTCTGAGAACTCTTTACTGAAGAATATCACTGAAAACGTAATTGACAAATTGCTGGCCTCATCCCCAGACTTGACTTTTAAATTTTTGATAACTGCTTTTAACCCTTTCCTGTTCAATCTCTGGTTTTTACGTGCCTATGTTTTTGTACTTGAGAAAACATTGTAGAAAAAGAAGAAATTGCTTGTAACAAGCAATTTCTTCTTTTTCCACAATATTTTTTTTACTCTACTGAATGATTATTTTTCAAATAAAATATAATTTTTTTGTCGTCTGCAAAACCTTTGTAATTGGAAAGGTCTGAAAATAAAAAAACAATACGGAAATGGCTTATGAATGTATCCACTCAAAACTTTAAATAAATGTTAATTATGAAAAACCTACATCATGGAGCTATCTCCCCTTGGGTCTCCATTAGGGGCCTAAAAGGGTACATCTTTAAAAATCTTCTTGTCATGAACCGGCTGTCAGGTTAGATTCACATTTGGTATTTAGAGTCTTTAGGGCAAGGACTATCAAGTGAGTACAAGAAAAAAAATCTGTCTAGAAATGGCCGTGCTGGGGGGGGGGGGGAAGGTGTGGGGGGGGTACATGAGCTTACATAATGACAACATTGAAAATCTTTTTCTACCAAACCAAAAGACCTACAGCTCTGATATTTGGTATGTGGCATCATCTAGTGGACCTCTATCAATATTGTATAAATTATAACCCCATGGTCAAAATTAGCCCGTTCCCAGACGTCACAAGTAGTGAAAATTTCAAAAATCTTCTCCATAACTAGAGGGACTAGAGCTTTTATATTTGGTATGTAGCATCATCTGGTGGATTTCTATCAAGATTGTATAAATTGTAACCCCAGGGTCAAAATTAGCCCGTTCCCGGGCGTCACAAGTTTAACATAGGCTTATATAGTGAAAAATTTCAAATTCTTCTCCCAAACTAGAGGGACTAGAGCTTTTTATTTAGTACACTGCAGCTCCATTATAACGCTGTTGGTGGGGTCCAAGAAATGAAACAGCGGAAGAAGTGGAGTTGTTATGCTATAACGCTGTTCTCCCCCCCCCCCCCCCCCCCCCCCCCCCCGTAACTGAAATTTTCAACCGTCGGAATTGAAACAAAAAACCCGATAATTCGTGATAAAATTCCTGTAACAAGTTTAATTCTATACTATAAGTTACTATAAGTTACTAGTCGGGAAATGAAAAACAACAACTGTAGTTACGAGATTTTAGCAGAAACCGACGAAATTCAGCGTGCGGAGAATTAATTTCTAACCTTACCTTCCCGGTCTATCAGGATTGAATAATCCGTAAATTTCTACAGGTCTCTCTTTCTCCCATTATTAAGAAGCCGAGACATGTTTTATTTTTATGATAGTCGTCGGCATTAATCTAATTGAATTTAGTTTTACTCGGACGTAAATATTTCCATCCTAAGACAAAAGGGATAAAATCTAAGTATTCCGCATAGCGACGTCTCCTTGGAGACCGACGAGTTGTTGAACACCTGGGGTTACTGCAGCGTTGAGAAAATGTCTCGTGGATCGATCTTCGAACCTCTTTCGCGGTAATGGACTTGGTCTAATTTCTTTACCATTGTTAAAAATGCGGTAACAATAAACCGACAAAGAACTCTATCTGAACCTAGTCATTTACGAATCGGGAATTTAAACCGACCAGTTGTACTTATACAAAACTGGATTAAACTTTATAGCCGCTAACTTTTAATTGTAAAATTGAAGCTCATAAAAATCGAAAAAAATCCGAGACGGCGGCATGTCTGGTTTCATAAGGACAAGAGTAAAAATTTCGGTCAGCAAGAATTCTCACGCGGGGTACGCGTCTGGCACGTGTCAACTTCGGAAATCTCCCATAAATAGCTGAACATCTGGCGGCGGCACCTTTGATCACTTTTCCTCCCTCAGAATAAAATAAACTTTACCCGTAAACATTGACTTCAAATTTGTCGACAAGCTTTTTGCCGTGTGTTTGTTCATACAGGATGGCATTAAATTTTCGGATTATTGAAAGAAATGCGGAAAAATAACGGTATTTTATTTTAATCTACCTATATTATCTATCCCGTTTCGGATGAGAATCTTCCGATATCGTGACATTTACAATTCAAATTCACGTATTTTCTGTATTTAGCGAAAACGTCGCAACTACGACTTATTTTTTTTTCAAAGCACATTGTTGCGTTTTTATCTTGAAGCCACTATCCTCTACGAGCTCCGGATACCAGCAAACTATAAAGTGAAATAAATAGTAGGCTCAAGTCAATTTGTCTAATTTCACACTCGCGCATTACTTAAGGAACACGTCCTACCGGGGACTGAACGCCAAGAGTGAAAAAGTAGCACCACCTTCAAGGTTTGTAACTGAAGGATGCCGAGGTGCGTGCCTATTCTCTATTGATTTAAAAAATAAAAAAGGCCTAAGGCATTGATCATCTCAATGTTAAACAGCAAGACCAAACAATCAAACTGATTTTGTAAATTGAAACACTACGCGTGTCATCAATCAAACAAAGCAATTACCTCTGAAGTAATGCATTAATGACCAGGACCGTCCACGTAAGGTGTTAAAAACTTACCTGGCTTCAGGTAATTATTGATTTTTATGTGCAACCCTTTTTCTTCGAGCGGGCCGATGACGGGATGAAAAAATCGAGGCCAAATCAGCATTAACGTCGTATCTCAGCATCTGCAACCCGAAATGCCCCCCCCCCCCTGAAATTTTGGGAGCCAAGTGGACCCCGCGTTATAATGGAGTCAGCGCTGTGCCCGGTAGCGTTATAGAGGAGTTGCAGTGTATGTAGCATCATCTGGTGGATTTCTATCAAGATTGTATAAATTATAACCCCAGGGTCAAAATTAGTCCACTCCTGGACGTCACAAGTGTCACAAAGGACTTATATAGTGATATTTGTAAAAATCTTCTTCTCCCATACAGGAGGGCCTAGAACTTTGATATTTCGTATACAGCATCATCTTGTGGACCTCTATTAAGATTGTACAAATTATTGCCTCAGAATTAAAATTAGCCCATTCCCGCATGTCACAAATTTATCATAGGCTTAAGTAGTGAAAACTTTAAAATCTTCTTCTCCCAAACAGGAGGGCCTAGAACTTTGATATTTGGTATGTAGCATCATCTGGTGGATCTCTATCGATGTGGTATGAATTATTGCCCTAGGGTCATAATTAGCCCATTCCCAGACATCACGAATTTTAGATATGGCTTATATAACGAAATTTAAAACTTTTCTCCAAAACTAAAAGGCTTAGAGCTTTGATTTTTAGTATGTAGCATAATCTGGTGGACTTTTATTTGTTTTTGTGCTCTTTGGACTCGGGTGAACGATAAGGCCCTATGGGCCTCTTGTTTCGTTAATTATGCCCCCTTTTTTTACTTGGATATCTTCTCATTTTCCAGTACCCAATAGCTGAGTGTCCGGCATCAGTTTTCCGCTTTATTAGGTCACCTGACCAAATGGTCATGGTGACCTATTGCAATCATTGTTTGTCCGTCGTTTTGCGTCATGCGTCGTCCGTTAACTTTTAAATTTTTTCATCTTCTTCTCAAGAACTATTGGGCGGATTTCAACCAAACTTGGTAGAAAGCATCATTGGGGGATGCCAATTCAAGTTTGTGAAAATAGGGGTTCTGGGGGTCATAGGGGCCCAAATCGGGGGCAAAAAGGGGTAATTTTTGGTTCTTCTTTAAAAATCTTCTTCTAATAAACCGTTAATGCCAGAGCTTAAATATTTTGTGTGCATGACAACTAGGACAGGTATATTATAAATTGTGAAATTCATCCCCCTTGGGTCATGTATGTGGCCACACCCAGAGGTCAAAGTTCATCATGTTAAAAAATTCACGTTTTCATCTTCTTCTGATGAAGTTCAAAGCCAATTTCAAACAAACTTGGTGAAAAGCATCATTTGGTAATGGTTATTCGGATTTGTGAAAATTAAAAGGCTGGGGGGTCAGGGGGCCCTAAAATGGGGACCAAAAGGGGGTCATTTTTGGTAACTTTTAAACATTTTCATCTTCTTCTCAAGAACTACTGGGGGGGATTTCAACCAAACTTGATAGAAAGCATCATTGGGGGATGCCAATTCAAGTTTGTGAAAATAAGGGTTCTGGGAGTCAAAGGGGCCCAAATAGGGGGCAAAAAGGGGTAATTTTTGGTTCTTCTTTAAAAATCTTCTTCTAATAAACCGTTAATGCCAGAGCTTAAATATTCTGTGTGCATGACAACTAGGACAGGTATATTATAAATTGTGAAATTCATGTCCCTTGGGTCATGTAAGGGGCCACACCCAGAGGTCAAAGTTCATCATGTTAAAAAATTCACATTTTCATCTTCTTCTGATGAAGTACTAAGCCAATTTCAAACAAACTTGGTGAAAAGCATCATTGGGTACTGATTATACAGATTTGAGAAAATTAAAAGGCTGGAGGTCAGGGGGGCCTAAAATGGGGACCAAAAGGGGGTCATTTTTGGTAACTTTTAAACATTTTCATCTTCTTCTCAAGAACTACTGAGGGGATTTCAACCAAACTTGGTCGGAAGCATCATTGGGGGATGCCAATTCCAGTTTGTGAAAAGAGGTTGGGGGGCTTGGGGTAAAAGGGGCCCCAGTCGGGGGCAGAAAGGGGTAAATTTTTGTACTTCTTAAAAAATCTTTTTCTAATAAACCCTTAATCACTTGTCTTGATGCTCTTTTACTCAGGTGACCGTTAAGGCCCACTGGGCCTCTTGTTTTGTTTAGCCTCTGCTAGAAATAAACTGTTGCATATAAATGCAGATGATGGTAACCAATAGATCCTTCTGTCTGTGTCAAGGTGGACATTGTACTCGTCCATACAGCTTTGACATGGGTTGATGAAACTTCTACTCTGATGCATTTGTCATAGAACTTTGTAATACCTGAAGTAATAAAAACTGTTTTCATATATTTCATCTATACAGACAATGTTACTGTAATCTATAGAAAATAATGGAGCCTCTGATTTGTGCAAACAGCTGCTGCCATAGCACAGGTGGGAGGGCGTCCGACTCTCTGTCATGAGGTCTAGGGCTAGACCACTGGTTGCGACAAAATATCCCTTCCCTCCAAAGTGTGATAACTGTTAACCAAAGTTGGATGAGCATTTGGAGGCTTGGAAAGGATGAAGTGGTAGTTCTGGTGTGAGAAATACCAAGAATCCATGATAAAGTGCACTAGCTGTTGCAATATGACTGAAAAACTGTTAAAAATGGCTTTAAAGCCTGTTCAATCAAACTGATTTGTCCATGCAGCAATCTGTCTACTCTTGCAAGAAGTATAGACTAGATGATAAATTTAAGTAAAAATGATTAAACCACTTATACACAATCCTGCATTTTTAGTTTGGCTGTTAACTCTTGTCATGCTGAACCCGGAATATTCCGGTTTTGGCAGGAGGTGTAGACTAAGATCAGACTGCATTTATGTGCAGGCTGATCTTAGTCTACACCTCCTGCTTGTACTTTTTATGTCAGAGTTGTTTATGAAGATGATTTCTAAAAGAAACATTGATTTGTGAACAACAAGTTCAATCAGTGCTTTCAGCCCTTAGATTTTACAGCAATTTAGTAAGGTAATTTATACAGCATGATAAGGGTTAACAGAGAAATCCTGAGATTTTGCTTTGACCAGGTCTTCTGCCTGAAATTTTATAATTTCTCTGGAACTACTGAACACATTCACTTGAAACTTGGAATATTTTCACTATCAAAAGAGCAATCAATACCAAAAAGGAGATACCTCTAAATGCATATATGAATGAATAATGCCCCTTTTTTTACCCACAGTTTAGTACTTGAGAACACATGCAGTGCTCTTGTTGCATATTGAAGTGGTATTAAACTACATACAATCAGTCAATATTAGTTATTGTAGAACATATCTTTTATTGTGTGTCAAATGAAGGTAATAATTATCACTGTGCTGTCAAACACAATCAATTACTTGATGGAGAAGTATAGAATAAAAGTTCGGTCAAATGTTTAGTTATGCCAAAAAACTAAAGTAACGGTTAAATCGACTTGTAAGAATATTGCTTAGCCAATTTCTACACAATGTTTTCTAGACAGAAAGTTAAAAAATAAATAAAATTTTATAAACTTAGAATAGTTGTCTGCAACTCCTTTCAATTTGGACCAGTCCAAAATTTTGTCGTCTGGTAATGGGTTAAATATATATTCTTGGGAAGGGTTAAATTAAAGTTAAAAAATTGCTGGATTGTTACAGTGATGACAAAGATGACGAGTCTGATGCCTAGTTGTTGTTGTCAAAGACAGTTTTTGTCCAAGACAATGACATCTTGCAGCATTTTGTGAAGCTACTCGAGGCATTTGTCTGAGTTATGTTTATTTGTCTTGGTATGAGCAAGCATGTTTTCATAGCCTTTTAGCAAATTTCCTTTTGATGGCCTTCAAGAAAAAAGTTCTGGAAAAAAAATGGAAAATTGTTTGTTACAATGTTTTTATCCAGAAAGTTGAAAAAATCTATAATTTCAATAGCTATAAATTGTCGTCTGCTACATCATTTTGAACAGTCCAAAATTTTGCTGTCTCATAATTGGTCAAATGCCAAAGCTATGCAGGTGGACTGATCTCCCTTAACATGTATGAAGAAACATATGAATGACAACAATGTAAATTAATGCTTATGAGGGATGGGTACCATTTGGTTGAGTGGTTAGGACTTAGATTTTGGACCTTAGAGGTATTGAAAGTTGAAGGTTCAATTCCCAGTCAGACGACTTTTCACAGTGGTTTCTACTAGGGCATGATTTAAAGAACAAAAGCCTAGAACTGGCTACTCTCAGAAGTAAACTTCACTGCGATATAAGTGAAAGATTGTTCAAAGTGGTGCTGACCACTAACCAAAAAGATGCAGATGATGGTAACCAATAGATCCTTCTGTCTGTGTCAGGGTGGACATTGTACTCGTCCATACAGCTCTGACATAGGTTGATGAAACTTCTACTCTGATGCATTATTGACAATCATTCAATCTAACTGGCACACACTGGACCTCAAATTTGCTTTGAAATAAAATTATTCATCATTTGCTTATCAATTGTTCTTCTGATGAGAACCAACTTTAACCAACATTAACAGCTGCCGTCATAGCGCAGTTGGTAGCGCGTCAGACAGTCAATCTAGAGGTCCCGGGTTCGATCCCCGACGGCGGCACTCATCCTTTCCGACTATTTGTCTCTCACCAATGGGTTGATAATCGTAGACCTATGTGGGATAGCAGCTGGAGGCTAGGAAAGGATGTAATGGTAGTACTGGTGTGAGAAATACCAGGATTCCATTGTTAGGTGCTCCAGCCGCCGCGATATAACTGAAAGATTGTTGAAAGCGGCGTAAAACCCCATTCAATCAATTAACCGACATTAACCCTGATTGTTACATCACTGAGGTATAATGATTGAAAACATTGTGGAAAAAGAAGAAATTGCTTGTTACAACTTAAATATTTTCTATCATGTATGGATTGATACCTTGTTGAATTGTACCCTCTTTGGAATGTGGTCTGGTACCCATTTGAATTTGGACAAGTCATCAGAAAACCTAAAGCTTAAGTATGAAACTGAAACAATTCTGATTGTTGTCACTTAAATTGTACCCTCTTTGGAATGTGGTCTGGTACCCATTTGAATTTGGACAAGTCATCAGAAAACCTAAAGCTTAAGTATGAAACTGAAACAATTCTGATTGTTGTCACTTAAATTGTACCCTCTTTGGAATGTGGTCTGGTACCCATTTGAATTTGGACAAGTCATCAGAAAACCTAAAGCTTAAGTATGAAACTGAAACAATTCTGATTGTTGTCACTTTTATCTCTGCTTATTTATGCTCTGATATACATCTATTCATGCATATGATGTTTAGCAGTAGATCCTTCTGTCTATATTAGGAAAGATATTATAGTCATGTTATAAATGTGAAAAGCAATATCTGTCTTTGCACCTTGTTTTCTCGAACCCTTTTTAGGGATGTAAAAAAGGGGGATTTGGTCAAGTGAAACTTACCTACCATGGTCGGACCGCAAACAAGGGTCAATACATTTTTCTCTACCCATGTGGTCACTTTTTTGCTAGACAGATGGCAATTCTTACTTTCATATTTCTATACAAAATTGAGCTTTAATTTGAGTATCTTTTCTTTTTCAGATTGGGATATGTATTTGTTATTGGTAAAGGAAACAAGCCCTGGGTCTCCCTGCCTCGTGGTAAGGGTGTCAGATTGAGTGTAGCAGAGGAAAGAGACAGAAGACTTGCTGCCAAGTCATAATTAACTGTAAAGTGTTAATACAATAAACCAACAACTGAAGAGAAAATAGGTCTTAGTGATTTACTCTCTTACATGTATCAAGCCTCCTTTATTGTTGTGCTGTCCATCCACTCATTCAAATCCTAATTTATGTAGTGTTTAATACAGTATTTCTCCTACCCCCCACCCACCCACCCACCCACCCCACAAGAAAAAAGCAAAAAAGTTTTGTCACATTATATACAAAAAAGACATTTTGAAAATTCTTTGTCTTTAGCTCCACTGGCTAAACGACAGTGAGCTATTGTCATGGTCTGTGTGTGCAACCATCACCTTTCATAAACTTTTACTGTAAAAATCTTCTCCTCAGACAGTACTGCACAAATTTGTGCAGAATTTCACATGAATGATCTTTGTGACCTTTTATCAGGTTCTTCAAAGAAATTTGATTGGATAACAAAACATGGCCTTTGGGAGCTGAGCTTATTTCCATATATGGTGAAAACTTTGATGATGGATTTAGAAATTGTTTTTTTAAACTGTCTCCCCTGAACAAGAAGGCCTAGACTCTTGGTATTTTGCATAAGACATCAATATATTGAGCTCTTTCAAAATGGGTAAATTCAATACCCTCTGGTCCCCAAGGTCAGATCCTCAGGGGGGATCTATATAGAAACAAAGAAGCTTATATTTTGTATGAAGCATCAGTTAATTGACCTCTTCCTTATTTCTGAAATTGCAACCCATTGATCCAGAGGGAGGAAAAGATGTTCTAGCAAGTAAGTCTAAAGCCTTGGAATTTGTCATTTAGACTGTTAGAAAAAAAAAGGGCTTTTTCTCAGGTGGGCGCCCCCAGGGCCTACGGCCCTGTTGTTTTTTAACCTATTTTTTATACAAGAAAAGGGCTGTTATTTGCAGATGCCTCAGGTGCGTGATTAAAGACCATTGTCCTCGTGTTTAAATGTTCTAAACGGAATCGCTTCACAAAACACCAGGGCAATTTCAATCGAATTTGGATTTGTTCCTTAGGTGGTCCCTAATAAACGTAGCTAAAAGAATTGAAATCCGTTTAAAACTCCGGCTGCCATGGCAAAAGTGATATTTGAAAAAATATCTTTAAAAATCTTTTCCTGGCGCAGAAGGCCAAGAGCTTTTATATTTTGCGTGAAACGCCAGTTTATTGATCTCTTAGAAAATTGCTTAAATCATTACCTTTGGGTTCTATGGGGGTCATATTTTGAAGCAAAGAAGGATTTTCAAACGATATCTCAAAAAAAAGGGGGGGGGGGGCAATTTCATCAAAATGTTCCTTAGGTGGCCCCATTCAAAAATAGCTAAAAGAATTGGAATCAGTCGAAAACTCCGAAATCATGATCCTAGCCTTAAAATTGAATTTGACATTGAAAAAGATCCTCTATCTCAGGTGAGCGCCCCAGGACCAACGGCACTCTTGTATACCATTCGAAGAGCATACCCTTTGGAAAAGGTTAACTATCATCCGCTCTTTAGGAGATATTCATGCCCGTCTGTTCGCCCACCCATTTCTTAGCTTGACCTCGAAAGACAAGCTAGGTTCGCGTGTTTGAACTCTGGGTCAACTGTCATTTTTACAAGTCGTCCCGACGCGAGTCGTTTCTCTTCCCCCACCATAGGCGAGTGCGCTAAAATGGACTAAGCAATTGTGGTTCGGATTTATTCCATTCGACCCATGCCGCTTTTCAAGCCCCACAAGAAAAATTATTTCGAAAACATTGTGGATATTCACGAAATTGCTGATAAGAAGCAATTTCTTCAATATCCACAATGTTTTCAATCCGAAAATCTAAATACCGGTAGTTTTAAGCTCACCTGAACACAAAATGCTCATATGAGCTATTGTGATAATCTGGCGGCCGTCCGTCGTATATATCGTCCGTCATCAATTTCTTTAAACAGCACCTCCTGCAAAACCACTCGGCCAATATCAACCAAATTTGGCAGAAATGTTCCTTAAATATCCCCCTTCAAACATAGCTTAAAGAACTGAAATCCATTCAAAACTCGGATTGCCATGTTCCTGATCAAGTAGGACTAGAGCCCTGATACTTTGCATGGAACATCCGTATATCGACTACTTTCAAAATAGCTCAAATGATTAACCTCTGGTCCCAAGGCGCGGAGCTCGGGGGGGATAGGGGGAGGCGTTCTTCAAAATTAGCAATAAGAATTGAAATCTATTGAAAACTCCGACAACATAATCCTACTCTTAATGTTAAATTTGACTATTGAAAGAAAAAAGCCTTTTCGGGTGAGCGCACCAGGGCTTATGGCCCTCTTGTTAAAAATTTGACTAACTTAATGTTGGCGTCTGCAACATATTTAAATTTCGTCCAGTCTTAAATTTTCCGTTTTGTAATGGGTTAATAGTGTAGTGGTACTGGAGTGAGAAATGAAAAGAAACGACGAACAGGTGAACCAGCCGTCGCTCTAAGACAGTCTGAAGTGCCGGTTAACCTGCACTCAGCCGTTACAATCGACGTAGAAGATATATAATATTCTATGGTGTTGTCGCAATGCTTTAGTAAAGTTTGGCACAACTGTCTTTTGGTAAGTTTCGTTGCTTTCATGTAAAATACTTGAATGTAAATTCTGGTGTGGGACATTGGACTTTTGTATGCACAATGCAATGTATCGATGACGAAGTGGTTAAACCTAGCTGCGATAAATTAGCCCTCTTTCTGATAGACTAAATGGAGAGCCCATCATTCTATCTATCAACATTGTGCCAAGTTGTCACAAGATACGACCGTCTCACTGCTTGGTGTAGACTAGGGTAGGGGTGTAAAACAAATAAACAAAAAACAACAAAGGACATTATTGTGACCATGAGTTTTAATGATCATAGCTATTATACTCTCATAGACATATAATGGGAAAATGTCGGACAACGAAGAGCAATAACTTAGAAAAAAAATCAGTACGGTAAAGTTATGGATCTTGTGCACTGCACTTCCCCTTGGTGAGATCAGGCCACATAAAGTTTCATAACCACAGTTGTTAAACTTTCAGATATATGCCACGGACAAAATTGAAGTCTGAAAAACATGAAAGGGCATTAAACCGAAAATTTAGTATTGTAGAGTGATGGTTCTTGTGCATTACGATTCCCTATGTTAAGATCTATTCACACATTAAAACTCATTATCATAACCAATGTACTTTCACAGATATCAGACGGACAGAATTTAAGTCTGAAAAACAACAAAGGGCAATCACTAACAATAAGTATGGTATAGTTATGGTTCTTATGCACTGCGAGACCAATCAACATAAAGCTTCATGATCATGCCTATTATACTTTCTGAGATATGCTCCAAACAAAATTCAAGTCTGAAAAACAACAAAGGGTAACCATTAAAAAATAAGTATGGCAGATTTATGGTTATTGTACACTGCACTTTTCCCTTATACCTATATACATAGAAAGTTTCATGATCATACCTCGTATACTTTTAGAGACATAACCGGACGAAATTAAAGTCTGAAAAACAAGGAGAAATAACCCAAAGAATAAGTATGGTAGATTTATAGTTCTGGTGCACTGCACGTCTTGGTAACATCTATCCGCACAAAACGTTTCATGATTATAGCTATCTTACTTTCAGAGATGTGCACTGGGCAAAATTCATTTCCCCTCGTGATCTATCACTGGTCGACAAAATGAGCCTTGAGTCTGTTTCATTAAAACGCATATTGAAGACTCTGGTCAGACTACGGATACACCGACTGAACTGATTTTTTTTTGTGTGTGTACATTCTTAGTTGTTGAAAATGTCTCAGACTCATGTGTCTTACTACCGTCGCTAACGAACTGAAACTCGGAAAGGTTTTCACCTTAAAAGAGCTGTCTACTATCAAGGGCGATGACTAAAAGTACTGATACCGGGGACATGTTGTTTTATGGTTGTGTTTCTGTCTTACTTATTCTCTCACTCAAAGAAGAGTGAAGGTATATTCCTAATAATTGGTAGGTAGGTATATTTCGTAAATATGCTTCACAGTCTGCACCTGATAAGATCAAGCTTTTATCAGAACTGCTGTTTAGGGAGCATAAGTTTCATGTGCTTTACTGAAAATTTTGCTTAATTTTCAAGCACTCAGAGGCTGGGCACAAGGCATTCGTGTGCGGTGTTTTTGTTCATGAAAGGCCACCAGCACTTCACGGCCCATTGTTTTCCTTCCGTTTTTTTTCAAAAACCATCGTAGGAATTTAGACAGTATTTAAAGTAACTTTCCGCTCTTGTTTTTGCGTCAAAGTTATATGTCCTTGACTGGTAAGCGCTACTTTCAGTGAAGACGAATATATATCCTTTACATTGTTTTCAACGTTTTGCATGGTAATTGTGTGAACTATTTTTGATGTAGTGTAGACTCATTTTCACACACGGTGTTGCGATATAAACAGTTTTTCATAAAAACATGATATATGTTTTGGCGAAGATAGTCAAATGAATTTCAGAAAAAAATGGCTCAATGTTGTTTTTTTTTCCAAACATGTTTACATCTTACCCTAATCTTTCTACCTACAAAAACTCGAGGTACCTTTCAACCCAAATTAGAGGATTTCCCATATCTTAGCCTAACAACCTTGAAAAGAAGAAGAAAGGCTTAAATGTTTAAGTCGTATTTTTTCTTATGGAGGTTTGAAAATTAATAATGCTGTAGTAGGTACACTTGTATGTTAGGTGTCTTTCCAACGATATTTATTCCTTTCAATCGAGTAATTTGCTTTTTTGTAGGATAATAAAAAGTAATCTAACCAAACACGCACTCCGCCAGAATAGCTCCAATTGCTACCTATGCAAACCACAAATAGTTTCTTGGTTGCATGATTTTCTCTTAAGTAACTTACACTTTGATTCTTTTCCATACGTAAGCGCAAAATGCATCGAACTTATGTTTATTCTACACCCTTATTCAAAAGAGTTCGGTTTTTAAAACAAAAGGAACATTTTCAGTCTATCCATAAATTTATGCGAAGGATTGAAAAGAAAAGAATGGATGAAAAAACACATAATGTATTCAAATATGTCAGCCCAATTATTGCACTACTTTAACGCCCGATTCACCAATCGCTGGCCCTGCCCACTGATTCCCTAGGCCACGCCTATTTACTCCCACAGGAAGACCCGCTTCGGTTTTTAACAGCGTTATTTTGCAACATTTATGGCCAGTAGCATGTAAAAAAAAGTAAAATGGTTGGTTGGTTATCTTTACGTCGTAACTACAACTTGAAATGTCAAACCAAAAAATGTTGGTGTCCACAATTCACTTCCTGTCTCGATAAAAAAAAAATACTTTATCATCCATTTTTGGATTGGCAGCGTCGATTCCGGGGTTTGACTCGTGAGGAGAGCGTATTTTACATGTAATTTTCACGGTGGACGAAATCTTAAATGGAATTCCTCACAGTTCCTCGGATCGGTATTGATTTCGCCGAAACAATAAGTTAGAATGATTATCAGTGAAGCGGATACAAAATTAAAGGGGCTTTACAAAAAACAACGCACCACGAGGAAAAGACGCGCTTTGTTATCTGTTTTATCTATTATGAGATTGAAGACAGATACCGTTATGTTCGAAAATTCCAAATATTTATAATCTTCTACTTTGGTTAGACTGCGCGAAACATGCAGACCTATCAGGAGCATAATATTTCCGTCTCCGATCAAAATTTCAAAAGTAGAATGGTAATACATACACATGTTTTGTTGTGAATAACTTTTTCTGAACCCGGCCTTTTATGATTATTATCACTGATTAATCCATTACCACACAATGAAGATTCTGACCCCCTTAAGAAATACAATCAGTGAAAACTTTGTGAGAAATGGAGAAATGGCTTGTAACAAGAAATGTCTTCTTTTCTCACTGTTTCTTCCATATTTGGCGCTTACTTTCCAATATTAGCGCAATTTGAAATGTCGCTTACAACTTTTTTTCAATTAAGTAGGGCCAGTCCAGTCGTTTGGTAATTTGGATATTGGGTAAGGAATTGCGGATAGTCCCTTTTCGATGGACGAACCATAGATTTGAACGGCAGATTTAATTTCCTATAACCAGATATGCTTTCATGACCAATACTTTCGTTCGTAGGCCATGCGAATAGACTTTTAATCTATAAACTATATTTGGGAGAATGTACATCTATGTAATACGTGTGAAACGTTTTTCATGTGCTACGGAACTATCGTGAAAAGAACTATATGATGGATACATGTCCACTCTGTTGTAGCCCGTTCAAGAAACCTAAAATGCTGCCATGTTTGGATACGATTTGTTTCACATGTTTGGACGAGCACGTGCTCAAAACTGGAAGACTAAATAGGACATTTCCGTGTCCAGTATGTGACATTGACCTTCCGATTCCAGACGGAGGTATCACCAAATTTGATGACAATCAGCACATACGTGGACAACAGTCAATGGAAGCTGTCAACGAAACCCATTTTCCTTGTGAGGTATATCCCGCGCTTGATATATACCTTAGACCTTTCACGCGAAAAATGCCGATCTTGAAAGTACGAAAGGCATCTACCCTGGTCAGATCGCACCGTTAGCTCTAGCTGACAAGGGTCGAAAGCTGGCGCTTTTGACAATTTTTTGAATGTGTAATTGTCAGATCGCCCCAACAATAGGTATATCTTCGATATCAAACGGCATTAATTTGAGGGAAAAGGTCAGAAACAACTAACCAAATAATAAATTGGTTGGTTGACGACCAGACGAATGAATTATCTGCAGTTACGACGTTTAAGTCATCAAACTAACAAAAACGCATCAAATAAATGGTGACCAGTGTCGGTTCACTCGGGGTCAAAATGAATGAATTTATTGGTCAATCGATATTTTGTTGGCAGTGGTGATCCGTCAATTGCCTTTCAACATAAGTTTTCATAATCAAAAGCTGATTTACACCAGCTTAGTCATATGAGCCTGTGCGTGACATTTCCAACCAATTCGCATGTGCGTGACTAGCTCATAATTAAGCACCCTGGACAGCCCTCCGGGGCAATTAGAATATTCGCTGATTGTTTAAAGAAGCTTTGGGTCAGTATCTATCTACAGAGCGCAGAGTGAAGACTCGGATCAGACTGTGCGGATGCACAGGCTGATCTGAGTCTTTACTTGGCGCACATGTGTAATGGTTGGGGATGTCACCCATGCGTTCATATTTCTTTTTCAAGTATTTCGTTAGTAAAATACCTTGATGGTCCGCATGGCGAGTCATATATCGCAGCTTTGTTATGTGTCTCTTTAAAGTAAATGTTTTTATTCATAGCATTTCGTGTGATTGATTCTTTTCTTCAATTTTTATCTAAGCCGCCGTCATAGTGCGGTCGGCAGCGCACCAGACTCCCAATACTCAATCACAGGATGTCATGGGTTCGATCCCCGGCGGCGGCACATAACCTTTCCGACATTTGTCTCTTACTAATGGGTGGATAATCGTAAGTGGGATAGCAGCTGGAGGCTAGGAAAGGATGTAGTGGTAGTACTGGTGTGAGAAATACCAGGAATCCATTGTAGGGTGCTCTGGCCACCGCGATTTGACCGAAATACTGTCAAAAGTGGCATTTAACCCCAATCAATCATTTTTATCTCGGCATAAATTTAAATACAATTGGCTTTTGTATGTTGCATCGTGTTCATTTTTGGCAGTTCGTGTTTTTCCTTGACATGAAATGGTGATAAGCGGTTTTTCTCCGGACCGTTTCGTGTTCGATAAAATACTTACAAGAACCAATACATCCAAAATCGAAGTGGATAACTGATGTGATCTTACGCTGTAAATAGTGCGTTACCATTGCTTAGTATATTACCCCACCCCCTTTTTATAGATAAATGAAGTTATTTTCTATTCCAGGTTTGTGAGGAGAAGTTAGACGCTGATCATCGATGCGTAGATTGCGAACAAAACTTCTGTAAGACCTGCAGCAAGGCACATCTACGATTAAACATAGCCAAGAATCACACCTTGGTGAAGATAGTAGGGGAAGAGAGGGGACGATTCTTGGTATCTACAGCATACTGTGACAAACACAAAAATGAGGAGCTGACGTTCTACTGCCGTACATGTCTCGTGGCCGTGTGTATGCGATGTCGTCTGACAGTACACGAGGACCACACGACCGAGGATCTAGTAGACTTCGCAAGTAAAACTAGAGAGGAGCTTCAAACTGCTTTAGACGAGAACAAGGGATATAGGTTCACCATGTTAAACGAGATTGAGGAGATGCGGTGTTATAAAGATAAAATACAAGTGAAGAAAGACGCCATTAAAGGTTCCATTCTGGCAAGGCGACAACAATTTCACAAGGAAATAGACAGGATTTGTGATCAAATGGAATCACGTCTAGAAAAGGAAGTAAAATTTGAAATAAAACGAGTGGAGGAAGACAAAGAACAGATGGAAAAAGATATGTTGAAACTTTCTAACAAAATAGCAACCGCCAATCAGATGGTGGACTTCGGATCGGACATGGAGGTTACTAAAAATAGACAAAATATTCTGGAGAGTTTGGCCTACTCTCGAAAAGAAGTTCCACTGAGTTTGACCGGAGTCAAAATGAATATTGACTTTTCTTACCAAAAGCAAGCTGATAATAGTTTACGATACTTAATTGGAAGACTGTCAACAGACATTGTCCCTCCGACTTACATTAAAGTAGTAGAGATATCAACATTCCGAGTGGAGAACACTTCTGACGTCATCAATTCGATATGCCCTTCTCCGGAAGGTAAATGTTGGATTGTGTGTGGCTGGAAGTCAGAAATCATGTTGTTTGATCGGTATGGAGAATTAAGTAAAACAAAAAAAGTCGGTCGAGATGTGGATTTTTTAGCTATAGATTCTGACGGTAACTCGTATGTTTCTTGTAGAGAAGAACATGCCGTCAAGCGGTTTGACCGTAACTTTCGTAGACGTATGGCTACCCTGAGTATCGAATATCCACGAGGAATAGCAACAACGAATGACAACAAACTTGTCATATGTGTCAACAAATCGACAACGTATTTTGAATACGAGGAATTTCATGAGAACAAAGTTCTTAAACTTGGACCCGATGGAGACGAGTCGAAAGAGTTGAAAAATCCAAGACTTAGTTTTAAATATCCCATCAGAGTTGCAGTGAATTATGATGACGAACTTTGCGTTTCTGATAATTTGAAAAACGCAGTGTTATTCTTACGTCCAAATGGCGAGCTGAAGAGTGTCTACACTGGTGAGAGACAGATGAACGATATAGCTCTTGTCCGAGTGCCCACTGTTAGGACTGAAAATGTTCTCAATTCAACACCTCGACAAGGGGCTATCAGCTTTAAACTACCAGATAGCCGTAAAGAACAAGATGGTCCATTATCGAACACACCGAAGTCAGTTCGTGATAAGGATAAAGCCAGCACACCACCGAACAGCCCAAAAACAAAGATGACAAGAGAAACAACAGGGAAGGAGCTCGCTCCATTAGATATGACCTATGAGGACACATTTGTTTCTAGCGTTACTATAGAAACGAAGCGACAGCAGACAGTGAGTCAGTCGGATAAAGTTTTAATGCGTGCTAAAGCTCTTTCAGGGATGACAGGTGCACGGGATGTTGCCAGCGTCACAACCGTCAGCTCGGAGAATGAATTCCAAACCCATATGCCGCCATTCGACCCACGTGGTATAACTTGCGACCGATATGGACACGTGATAGTGGCTGATTACAGCAGCAACATGATACATATGTTAGACAAGCATGGGCGTTTTTTGGTGTATCTATTGACCGAGTCAGATGGGATATTTGGCCCTACATCAGTAGCTGTAGATAAATATGGTTGTCTGTGGGTCGGCGGGGGAGATGCAACCGTTAAAGTATACCACTATATACACACTGAAGGTGACATGGATGTGTGATGCAACCGTTAAAGTGTACCGATATACATTTTGTTTGCATGTTTGAATGGGGTTTAACGTCACTTTAAGCAAAATTTCAGTTTGCTGGTGGGAGCACCTAACCATGGACTCCTGGTATTTCTCACACCAGTACCACCACTACATCTGTTCCGTGGCTTCAGCTGTTCATCCCATTTAGATTTACGATTATTCACGCATTGGTTGGGGACAAATGTCTGAAGGATATTCGCCGCAACCGGCGATCAAATCCTTGACCTCGTGATTAAGAGTCCGACGCGCTACGAACTGCGCTACGGCCGCGGCGCCGATATTTTCATACAAACAGTGACCCAAATGTGTGATGCAACCGTTGAATTGTACAGTTATACCGATTTTCAAAGTGTATAGCTATATCGATACTGAAGGTGACCTAGATCTATGTGTGATGCAACCGTTATTATGCATCGAACATTCATACTGACTTTGACCTAGTCCTCTATCTATGTGCGATGCAAACGCTTACCCATTCCCGCTCAAACCCAGCTTTTACGCTCATAAAGAAAATAGTTTTGGAAAATGTTTTTGAAAATGGAGAAATATCTTGAAGCAAGCAATTTCTTCATTTCCCACAATGTGTTCTACCCTGAGAGGGAAAAACGGTATCAATTCAAATTAAATTTGTCATCTGCAATTTCTTTGAAATTGGAACAGTCTGAAAATGTTCCGTCTGGTAATGGGTTAATCCTATAAAGAAACGCAATGGTAGACGATTGTGCGATATTTCACCCCTTAATGCAAAATTCAAAAAAAAAATTATCATAATGACTGGTATTTAAATGTGGGCGGGTGTGAACGAATTTGATAAATTAGAATACTCACTTTTTGGAAACAGGATTGAAATCTTAATCTAAGTTTATCCATACAGAGGCATATTTTCAAAAATATTGCGTAAAACTTACCTAATTTATGCATTATTTCACTGAAAATATTGAAATTAAAGCTTTGTTCTTTACTTTCACGCTTTATATATTACATTTTACTGCAAATCGGATGAATTTAATTTTGATCGTTAGTCAACTACGATAGTTTTGCTACATTTCCGGGGATTTCAATTTAGTATATAAACTATATCGGTTAAATGGAACTTGGTCTCACAAGCGCGTTTTGTTTTGATAGTTTTTTTTTTTTGTTTGTTTGTTAACCTTTGGATAAAGGATTATTTAAAAATTGAAATAAAGCAATAACAAAAATCCATATACCCCTACAAGAATCAAAGTACTGAAAGTACTGGAAGCTAGCAATACATGGTTTTGTTAAGTAATCTTCTTTGCTAAAGGTTATGCCGAAAAATAAACGAGGTTAAAGCAACTAATGTGTTAACCCATTCCCACACAATCCCTCTTTTTCGCACCCCTCAAGAAAATAGTTGTGGTTAAGAATGTGGAAAATGAAGAAATTGCTTGTTACAAGCAATTTCTTCATTTTCCACATTTTTTTCGACCCAATGAGATAAATATTTTAGCATTTTCATCAATTTGAATTGTTGTCTGCAACATCTTTGGAGACCCTGATCAGAGTCATTTTGAACACAATGTGCTCAAGTGAGCTAAAAATACCTAGGAGATGAACTTGCATGCAGAATTTGCATTATTCCTGAAATACATAAGAACTACTTTTTATGGCGTAGGCATTTAACGGTTTTATTGGTTAAGCCTTCAGCGACAGTTTGCAATCGTTGAACCTTGAGACGACCTAAAAATTCTGACTGTTAACTTAAGCTAACAAAGCTTAAAACTTACAAGTACATGTAAATACCATACAGACACCAAAGGTCATCCTGTGTCTGTCGTCCGTCATGCGCTGCAAACCAAATTAGCCAAATTTGACCAAACTTTGTAGAAATGTACCCTGTAAGATCATTTTTCTAAATCAATCGTGAATCGTTTATTGGAAAACAAGTACGAGCTTCGCCATTGTTTCCGTGTACCCTCTATAAAGACCAAAGCCTGTATTATTTGCTTCTGACAAGACTCCTCTTGTTGAAGTAAATAAACCGGAATATAAACTCAATTGAATTCAGAGTAGCATCGATAAAATCAACCTTAAGGACAAAAAAAGCAGTATCTATCATTGTAGTGTATTAGTATGTACTAGAGTATAATGTTTCATGATAACTGTGCACTTATGATTGGCGTGCTGTAGAGTGGGTTCTCCAGTGGCCAAGTTAGAGAAACAAGTAGTAAGATAAAAATAAATATGGTAAATAAAACTGCATTGTTTGCTCATTTGTTCCTGCGACACAACAGTCCTTCCCCAGTTTTTCGAATGTGACTCCTGTACTTCCTATCAACACGAGTTCGTTATAAAGAACCAGTGACTAAAAGGCCCAGTGTACAAAAAGGCCCAATATCAAAACTGTCCAAAAAGGTCCACACTAATGATGCTGAAGTTATAGTGAAGCAATTTTATAAGTAGGCCTTATTGGTCTTTGTAAAAGAGAGCCTTTTGATCTGGGCCTTTTCTGACACTGCTTTTTTTTTTTACCCGATACCCTAATGACACACGCGAATGCACATGATTGTCCTTCAGAGAGAGAGGGGGGAGTAATGAGAGAGATGGGGATGGGGACGCTCTATGTATTGTTTGCAATAGGTGCTATGCCCTTGGATAAACCAAAGCTTTATGGGAAGCGTCCCCTATGGCAGACCCGAGGAATAAAGCCTACAGTCTATTTGGGGGTGGGGGTACAGACTAAGAAATAAACCAAGGGAAATAACTCTGATGTCTTAATAATACTGTATATTCTCTTCAGCGGACCGTGGTTTCTTAAGATTTTACATGATTTCAGTCAATTCATGAATGAAGATTTGATATGAACAAGAAGACTCTACTATATAGAACATGTAAACAAATCCCGTACTTGTTACAGCGTCATTTACATGCTCGACAAACAGAGGTACCATCCTTGTCCCAGCAAGGTATGGCTGATGACATTGACCCATTGACAAAGACTAAAATGTCACATTGACATGATATTTCTTATTTATTGAAGAGTTTGTAGTATTTCAACGGCCCAAATTATCAATGTTTCATACACGACTCCCTCTGTTCAAGTTTTAGGGTTTTAGGAGTCAAAAAAACTTTCGTGGTAAGTGATGTCATATCTTTCTGCTTTTAACCCATTTACAGACGATATAATTTTAGACTGATCCAAGTTGAAAGAAGTTACAGGTAATGATGCCACTTTTATAAGGTTAAGTAAGACAGTTGATCCAGACGGTTTTGAAGTTATTCTTGCCAAAGGGGTAGGGTAGAGCATGTAGAATCCTTGTCCGTTCACCCTAAAACACATTCGCCCTTATCCTCGCGGTATGGGTTTTTGTCCTTATAAAGAGTTTTCAGTTTTGCGGTCACTAAAATTTATTTCATCAAAGAAATCCTGGATAAAGTATCAAAATATATTTTCTTCAGTTTATTTCTTCCTTTTAAACTTTAATGAATTGTTATGAATATTCTTTTCCTGTTTACAATTCTGGTTAAGATTTTTGGGGTCAGTAAAACAGTATCATATGTTTTTGTCCTATTTCATAAATGGGCCATTAACAAATGTGGAAACAAGATTTGAATATAGAAACCTGTCATTTCAAAATACAATGGTTTACCTTACTTCATTTATACATTTTTTAAGTAACTAATACAAAATAATTATATTCTAACCAACTTACAAATGGTAAAATAATTTCCAGTACTGAAGCGGTAATTCCATACTAATCCTAACCTACACATGCAAAGAGGGACTTTATTTTGCAAAAAAAAGTGATACTCTTCCCCCACCTTTCACGATAGGTTTGATGAGAATGTACTTACTCATTTTTTATGGCCTACAAAGTATTTATAGACATATAAAGTGAAATATTTATTAAAATTTGCTGTATTTTATTTATTCTAAATACTATAAGGACTGGTAAAATATAAGAAAATCTTATCTTCAGTCGGAAAAAGCAGCTATTTATACTTGAGAAAACCACTCAACAGTCAAGGGATAAAAATGTGAGGTTAAATCACCAATCAACATTGCTAGATTTTATAAGGTTCTTCTAGATTTTTTCAATTGGAGATATACAAAGGTCTAAAATTAAACTTAGCAAAACACATAAAAAAGTAGCAGCTCACACTCAAATAATACTTCTGCCTATTGAATTGACCTGGAACATGTTTGAAAGGTTGTGTTTTAGTGCAACACTAATCTATTTATTCTAATCTTCGTAATATTTGGTTGATCACTCGCATTTTTACAAAAGATAGAATAAATTTTAGACACAGTAAATTTTAACCAAAACATATTTAAATGAAAAGATGTTATATCCTGTCTTAAGATCCCGATAAAAAGTTTATTTGAAAATGAAACAATTTCTTGATACAGCAAATGCTTCATTTTCCAAAAGGCTGTCTATGGTCGTGAAAGATATTAACAACATGAAAAAATAGCATATAAGAAGTAAATGCTTCGTTTCCACTATGTTTTCTGGTATCGTTAACCATTTAGAAAATTATATTAATGCAAACCCATTCCTGCATCTTTTTACAAAAATTATATCAACTCTAACCATTTCCTGTACAAAGCAACATTTTTATTTCAGTCAAGAGTTTTTGATGAAATTAACCCAGTACCGGGCTTTGTTTTGGATGGGCCGTAATTGAAATAGGATGCAGACAACTATTCAAAGTTTTCTAAAATTGAGCATTAAATAAAAGGGAAGCATTGTGAGAAAAGGAATCAAAGACAGCCACAATTAATGTGATAATTTAAAGTTGGTGTCTTTCCATTAAAGGCCCTTCAAATATTTTTAAACTATAAAGCATAATCATTTATATTGAAGGTTCGCTAAATGGCCTGGTAAACAAATTAAGTCTAAGCAAAAGAAATAAAACAATTCGTGTTATGATACCGAATGTCTTTGATTTCTTAAATTACCATATCAATTTTTATATGCTTTAATTGAGCAATAAATGCATGTGAAGTGCATCCAAATAAATGATATAATCACATACATATTAGTCAAGTTTGAATAACAACAGAGATAAGCCTTTTTTTAACAAATTTTTGTTTGTTTATATCCAAGTAATCAGGCATTTCACAGAAACCCATTTCATAACATCCCGGTCTGTTTTCTCTTAACAAATATATTTTGCTTTCAAATCAGAACATTTTTAAAATCAAACACCAAACCTTATAACTATTCTAAATCAAACTTAACAAAATATATAATACATCGTAATGAAATTAAAAATTACGACAATATATTGTTATTATGTATACACAAAACTGATCTTTCTAAATTGGGGGGCAAACAAAAAGATTGGGGCGAACAGACCCACTTATAGGCCAACTAGGAACTGGGGTGAAAGTATATTTAGGGTGAATGGACCCGATACGGAGCATGTAGATGTTTACATAGTGTTTTAACCCATTCCCATACACTGACACTTTTGGACGTCCCTCAAGAAAAACAAATGGGAAAACATTGTGTAAAATGAAGAAATTGCTTATAACAAGCAATTTTTTCATTTTACACAATATTTTCTACATAGAAAGATGAAAAAATCTTAAATTTTGTAAGCTAAAAATTGTCATCTGCAACTCCATTCAATTTGGACCAGTCTAAAATTTGGACTATTGTAATGAGTTAAGCAGATGTAGGCTTTGTGAGTCTGAAACCCACAAATAAAATTAATTTTCAACATAAATATTACTTGAATTCTTTTATAGAATTTCAAAACTATCAGTCAAATGAGTTTAGTGATTTGTGATTACTTGTTTTCCTTGAGAAACACAGTTATAAGATCTGCCCTAGTCTTTTACCATATTCCTATTTCAATTTTAAATGATGATGGGTCAACTTGGCCAATCGGTAACTCGGCCCAATGTATAACTCAGTCCCAATTTTATTTTATGTCAAATCAATTTTAATATTGATTATTTATTAATTATAATTATTAAAGATACAAAAGTATTTAATCAAATTACAGTTGTGAGGAAATTTATTTATGCATCAGCTGCAGATTGAAAATTTGAATTGAAATTTAACAATCATTCATATTGCACATATTCAAGCAATGATTTGATATAATAATATTAAAAATACAAAATATTGTGTTTTTAAAGATAAACATAGTAAGGTAATACTGCATCATTTGTACAAAACTTAAACATGTTTTAAGAATTTTGATATATTATACTATAGATTATATATTGGGGCCGAAGTGACTGGCCCGAGTTATTCAATGGGCCGAGTTGACTGGTAACCATTTTAAACACTGTTTTTAATTGTAGAAGCGGCCAATCTAGCCATTAATCAGAAAATAAAAAATACTTAGTGTAAATCCTCTTTAAAAGTACTTACTAGCTTTTTAATTAAACTTAAAATCTGCTCAAACATTAAATCCATGAGGAGAATAATAAACCTTGCTTAATGTGAAACTTACCATTACTGATCAAGTACAGTGCTGTACAATAAACTATTGAAAAACATGGGAAAATTTTAGCTCTGGAGTCTGGATACACAGTGATTCTGTCAAAGAGTAGGCTACATATGCCAAAATGTTCGAAAATTGGCATGGCAATTGATTGATCATTTAAAATGGTCTGTATAGATTGAATCTTCCATGTTATTTTCTTTTTTTTTAACGACAAGATATTTTGACTAGTCCCAATCAAGAGAATGCGCATACGACAATTTCAAGTTGGAGGAATTAAGAAAAGCTTTGCCTTTTCAAAGCTCTTTTTGGGGGATGTCAAAAAGCGTTATTGTGTGGGAAAGGGTTAAATGTTTTCAATCCGTTCTCCGACAAGTATTTTGGACAGAATTCCTTAACCCATTCTCAAACGATCCCTAATTTTTATGCCCCTCAAGAAAACAGTTTTGGAAAACATTGTGGAAAATGAAGAAAAAAAAATGAAAAATTTCAGACAAGTCTTAAATTTTTACATCTGGTAATGGGTAAATGTAGCATATCAAAGAGTAATATCTGCTGTTTCAAATGATAGTCATTAAACAATATTCAAGTTTTGATCCAGTCATAGGGATTATTTAACTTAACCCATTACCAGATGATAAAAGTTTGCTCAAATTTGAAAGAACTTGCAAACAACAAACCAAAGATGATTAAACTTGACAAATAAGAGCAAAATAGAATAAAAAATACGAGATGGGGAAAATTATTTGTTTGTAACAATTTATTTTCTTTGGTGGAGGATTTGTGGTATGTATGTTATACCCTAGTCTTGCTGAGTAAAAACCACAAGCAAGAAGTGTAGACAAAGATCAGACTGCATTTGTATAAAATCTGATTTTTTTTCTGTGCTAACCGCCAGCACATAAATATTTTTGGACCAACAGGACATAGGAAAACCCATTTCTAGACGAGAAGATTTAAGACTGGTACAAATTCAAAGAAGTGGAGATGACAGTTTTTATTTGAATCAAATTTTTAGAATCTTTTTCTTTTGGGGTACAAAGCATTGAAGGAGATGAAGGAATTGCTTGAAAAAATCAATGTTTTCAAAAGCTTTTTTCTTGAAGGGTGCAAAAAAGCAGCATTGTTCGGAGATGTGTCAGTTCATAGTTATCTTATGTTTTCCCACAGCAGTGAAGAACACTGGAAGTCCATTGACAGAGTATATGAGAAGAGTAAGGGAGGGAACTCTTAATAAAGATGATCACCAAATACAGATAATTGGGTCACTAGACAGACTGTATGAGGAATTGCAGATATATGAGCCTTCACCAAAACCTAACATTCTTGTTCAAACTGTAAGTTTGAATTTTTTCAGAGCTTTAATATAAAGGAGAGATGGTTCCAATGATTCAAAATTTGCTGTAAATTTGTTAACAGCTAAAAAGGGATGACTTTAGTGATTTACATAATCAAATTTTACAGTTATACACAGTAAACAAGTTATTACTGACCTCATGAGAATTATTTTACAATATTCTGTTTCAATTGTATATTATTCTATGCCCCCACATCTCGAAAGATCGGCGGCTATTGTTTTACCTTTTTTCCGTCTAAACCAAAACTAAACCAAAAACCTTTTTATACGCCCGTCGAAGACGGGACGTATTATGGGATCACCCGTGATGTCCGGGCGTCCGGTCGTCCGGGCGTCCGGTCGTCCGGGCGTCCGGGCGTCCGGTCGTCCGGGCGTCCGGGCGTCCGGTTGTCCGGGCGGTGTCCACTTCTTTGTCCGGGGCATAACTCTGTCACCGTAAGTCCGATTGACTTTAAACTTGGCAGTTATATTCTTCTCATCAATACGGAGTGCAGTGCGCAATAACCATAACTCTACCTGGCTTATTTTTTGAGTTATTGCCCTTTGTTGTTTTTCATACTTGAATCTTGTCCGGAGTATATCTCTGAAAGTATTAAAGCTAGGATCATGAAACTTCATGGGTGTATAGATCTCACCAAGGGGGAGTGCAGTGCACAAGAACCATAACTCTACCTGGTCTATTTTTTGAGTTATTGCCCTTTGTTGTTTTTCATACTTGAATCTTGTCCGGAGTATATCTCTAAAAGTATAATAGCTAGAATCATGAAATTTCATGGATGGATAGAGCTCACCAAGGGGGAGTGCAGTGTACAAGAACCACAACTCTACCTGGCATATTTTTTGAGTTATTGCCCTTTGTTGTTTTTCATACTTGAATCTTGTCCAAAGTATATCTCTAAAAGTATTATAGCTAGGATCATGAAACACCATGGGTGTATAGATCTCACCAAGGGGGGGTGCAGTGCACAAGAACCATAACTCTACCTGGCCTATTTTTTGAGTTATTGCCCTTTGTTGTTTTTCATTCTTGAATCTTGTCCGGAGTATATCTCTAAAAGTATAATAGCTAGAATCATGAAATTTCACGGATGGATAGAGCTCACCAAGTGGGAGTGCAGTGTACAAGAACCATTACTCTACCTGGCCTATTTTTTTAGTTATTGCCCTTTGTTGTTTTTCATACTTGAATCTTGTCCGGAGTATATCTCTAAAAGTATAATAGCTAGAATCATGAAATTTCATGGATGGATAGAGCTCACCAAGTGGGAGTGCAGTTTTCAAGAACCATAACTCTACCTAGCATATTTTTTGAGTTATTGCCCTTTGTTGTTTTTCATACTTGAATCTTGTCCGGAGTATATCTCTAAGTATAATAGCTAGAATCATGAAATTTTATGGATGAATAGAGCTCACCAAGTGGAAGTGCAGTGTACAAAAACCATAACTCTACCTGGCCTATTTTTTGAGTTATTGCCCTTTGTTGTTTTTCATACTTGAATCTTGTCTGGAGTTTATCTCTAAAAGTATTATAGCTAGGATCATGAAACTTCATGGGTTTATAGATCTCACCAAGGGGGGTTGCAGTGCACAAGAACCATAACTCTACCTAGCCTATTTTTTGAGTTATTGCCCTTTGTTGTTTTTCATTCTTGAAACTTGTCTGGAGTATATCTCTAAAACTATAATAGCTAGAATCATGAAATTTCATGGATGGATATAGCTCACCAAGTAGGAATGCAGGGCACAAGAACCATAACTCTACCTGGCCTATTTTTTTAGTTATTGCCCTTTGTTGTTTTTCATACTTGAATCTTGTCCAGAGTATATCTCTAAAAGTATAATAGCTAGAATCATGAAATTTCATGGATGGATATAGCTCACCACGTAGGAATGCAGGGCACAAGAACCATAACTCTACCTGGCCTATTTTTTTAGTTATTGCCCTTTGTTGTTTTTCATACTTGAATCTTGTCCGGAATATATCTCTAAAAGTATAATAGCTAGAATCATGAAATTTCATGGATGGATAGAGCTCACCAAGTGGGAGTGCAGTGTGAAGAACCTTAACTCTACCTAGCCTATTTTTTGAGTTATTGCCTTTTGTTGTTTTTCATACTTTGTTTGACAAAAAATATTTATTCAAAATAACCTGTTCTATTCATATCCCCAGTTAATATTAAACAGTGTGACGGGCGTATCTTGTGACAGTTTGGCACCTTGTACTTACTTAACCCATTCCAACTCAAGCCCTCCTTTTTACGCCCCACAAGAAAAAAGCTTTGGAAAACTTTGTGGACAATGAAGAAATTGCTTATAACAAGCAAATTTCTTCATTATCCACAATGTTTTCTATCCAAAAAGATGAAAACATTTAAAATTCCATCAAATTGAAATTGTCGTCTGCAGATTCTTTCAATTTGGACCAGTCTAAAATTTGGTTGTGTGGGAATGGGTTAATTTATAATAAGACTATTCAATATACAATGCTCATTTTCGGCATAATGATAGATCTGCACATACCAAAGTTGAGGTCATGTGACAAGGTCAAGGTCATTTGTCAAGGTCAAAATTCTGCGGATTTTAACTTAAAATCTTGGCATTTACCATTTTTCAATCCTATTTAAGATGAGCCTGTGTAATATTTTCAATAATTTCTCAAGTGCATAAAGACTGAGCATCTACAGATTGCATGTAGTATATTCTCTGATTGTATAAAGAAACATGGAGTCTGTAGCAGTCCGATCATGAATAATTGAGTCTTCTCTTGGAACACATAGAAAATTGTTGGAAATGGCATACAAAGGTACATACAAAAATCAAATTCATGATCATAAGGCACCCTTTCCCTGATTCCAGCTCTTATGTATTCGTCAAAAGAAATTTCATCCTATTATTCCAGAATTACTTTTATCCTATTATTCCAGAATTACTTTTACAATCCTTAGACAAAATGTTACTGTAAACATTGTTGCATAAAAGTGCTTATAAGTAAATTAAAAATATAAAGTGAAGTTCACTTTACAAGAATTGAAGATTATTGAACAACCTTGTTTAACCCATTCCAAATCTATAAAATTTTAGACTGGTCAAATTTCAGAGGTTGCAGACAACAGTACAAAGTGGGTTTAAATAGAAAAAATTGGGCCATAAGCTGAAGAAAACCTTTGAGAAAAGGAGAAATTGTTTGTTACAAGTAATTTTTTCTTTTCTCGCAATGTTTCCATAGCTATATTTCTAGGGCACCTAGAAATGGGGGATTGTGTAGCATTTGGTTAATGCATGTTGGGTTTCTTTTATTTATAGTTGTTTGGACACCAGAAGTTACCTGCCCCTAGGGGATTGTATTTGTATGGCAGTGTAGGTGGGTACATTGCAAGTACTATTCAGTAATACCTGTTAATTAGTGGAACTTAACGGGTAACCAATTATAAGATAACAAAATCTTAGATTAGCCCAAATTTAAATAAATTGAAGATGTCAATTTGTAGTTTATGGATTATATTCTAAAAATCTTTGTGTTTTTGGACAGAAAACCTGTTCCCACGCAATCTCTCTTTTCAGAGCCTTTTAAGAAAATAAAGTTAGGAAAATATTGTGGAAATTATTTCTTGTAACAAGCAGTTTCTTCATTTCCCACAATTTTTTCCATGAAAGAGGACTCAAAACTTCAAATTTCACAAACTTAAAATTGTTGTCTGTAACTTCTTTTCAATTGAACCTGTCTAAAATTTTTTGATGTAGTAATGGGTTAAAGCTCAAATTAGTTTTGAAGTAGATAAACCCATCACAACACAATTCCACATTTTGACATGTAAAGCAGTATGGTAATTGAAAACATTGTACTAAAAGGAGTGTTTCTACCCGAAAAGGTACTAATTTTTCTTTTCATGCACACTTTCAAACGTAATCTGCATCTTCTTTTAATTTGGACCAGTATGAGATTTTAAAACATTGTCCTTTTGTCTCTTAACCATTTCCCACACAATAAGATTTTAGACCAGTCCAAATTCAAAGAATTCACAGAGGACAATTTTAAGTTGATGAAATCTTCAAAATCTTGTCTTTTAGGGTAGAAAACATTGTGGATAATGAAGAAATCGCTTGTTACAAGCAATTTCTTCATTCCCCACAATATTTTCAAAGTGACATATTAAAAGCACCATTGAGTGGGAATGGGTTGATATATATTTAGATACAGAGGGTTGAATACAAGATTATAGTTGTAATGGTCTATACATTGTAGAGACCCCTATCACAATTTTACACTGATCCCTCGATTTATCACTTAAAAAAATATTTCTTCTTTAATCAGGGTTCCCAAGTGTCAGGAAAAGTCAGGGAAAAATGGAACTTTGTCAAAGTCAGGGATTTGTTAGGGAATTTTGATGAGTGTCAGGGAAATTTGAAAAATAAGGCAAAAGTCAAGGAATTTGTTGAATCTGTTGATTATCGAGACTTCTCAGTGGACTATCATTTGATAATTTGACTGACATACCAGTTCAATTAACCCATTCCCAGACAGTGACGCTTTTAAATGCCCCTCAATATGGAAGCTTTGGAAAACATTGTGGAGAATGAAGATATTGCTTGTTACAAGCAATTTCTTCATTATCCACATTGTTTTCTACCCAAAAAGATAAATATTTTAAAAATTTCATCAACTGTAAATTGTCGTCTGCAACTTCTTTGAATTTGGACTGGTCTAAAATGTTATCGTGTGGTAATGGGTTAAACAATCGATAAACTTGCCTTTTTGATAGATTTAGTCCTAATTTTGTCCATTCGGCAGAATGGAAGGTTGTCTCAGCAGCAACAAATATACTGATGGTGTCATCTTGTTGCTGTGTAATAAACAAATGAAATAACATACTTTTAGTGATTCTATCAATAAATGCTCATATTTGTCTTTTTTTGTGCATTATTGATGTAGGATAATTGTTTTTCAGAATCCAAGATTATTAAAATCGTTTGTTTGTGTAAAACTGAAGCTTTAATTTCAAGTGTGGCTTTGCTACTTGTGGAAACATAACTATTGTTGTTCACTCAATAAGAGATAAATTCATCTTGCAAAGGAACAAACAATTATCCTATATTTACATTCATGTATGTGCTATGTTCTCACTCGTTAACTATTTCAGGATGTGGTAAGACCATGTTGATGGATTTATTCCACAACCAATGTCCTGTGGTCAAGAAACAGAGGGTGCATTTTCACAAGTTTATGTTGAATGTACATCAAAGTAGGTATTTTATTCTTCAGATACTTATCAAATTTACCCCTTATTCAAATATTCGAATCCTATTATCTAAGCCCTGCCAGCTCAGTGGGTAACTAATTGTGCTCTCCATTCTGGGGTTGTAAGTTTGAATCTGAGTATGTCCATTCTTTCTGCCATTTTTTACTTTTTTGTTACATGTTACTTACCATAAAAAATTGACAAATAATGCTGTTTAATATATAACTTAGACTTTTTTTGAGGCAATTAGGTGAGGCCAGTGATCTGACAATTGTGTGGTGTCCGTAGTCGAGAGGTAGAGCTTTGGCTTCCTGAGTTGAGGTTCTGAGTTCGATTGCAGGCAGAGGTTCTGTAATTGGTCAACATTATCAGCACTGGTGTATTCTCAAAGAAGCTGAATCAAGAGGGTTTAATATAAGTTGAAATTATTGTTTCCCAATAATTGTAATATTAGTAGATTTATACAAATCTAACAATGCAAGACTATTGAAATCAAATATATATTTTCCTCATTTGTTATGAAAGGCTTTCAGAAAGTACCTATAGTTGTTGCTTGTCTAATGATGAAGTTTGGTTGGCTCGGTAAAAATCGAATACCAGTCTTGTTCACAAAACTGACCTTTTACAGAAGAATTCGTGTTTCACAATCAATTTTTGCTCACATGTGAAAAGTATGAAATAAAATCAGTGTTTATTCAGGGGAATTGGGAGAATCCCCGACATCTTCCAAAGATCCACCATATTTAAAACAATGACAAGGGATTTTTTTTCTATAAACAAAGGGCATGAAATGCCAAACATTTATATGTAGATTTTATGCTGAAATTCCCCACATTTTTGAAATCCTAGAATAAAAACTGAAAAATATTTTTCTAAGGAATTTTATTACATACATGAGAGTCCTTAGCTAACACATAAAGCACTTGTTTCAGGAATCCATGCCTGGAAACAGTCCCTTCCAAGGGAGATAAATGTAAAGAAGACACAGTCCTTTGATCCCATACCTCCAGTAGCTGAGAGTATAAGTGAGGAGGCATGGCTTCTCTGTTTTGATGAGTTTCAGGTACAGATCACAGGCAAAGCCTAGCCCTTATGTATTATTGAATTGAGGAATCACAATTTATTGGTTATGATATGTTCTGTAATAGAAATGACAGAAAAGCAGTTTTGTTTTGAAAGCCTCTGCAGCTTTTCCCCATTACCAGAATAAAATATATTTTAGAGAAGTTTCAGACGATAATTGTAGGTTGAATGAAATTTAACATTGTTACAAGCAATTTCTTCATTTTTCCACCAAGTTTTCCCAAGTGGGATTAGGATAACTGTAGGATAAGATGTTTAAATCCCAGTAATGCTTAGGCAATCAAAAGTAAAAAAAACTGAAGACTCCAGTGATGATTTATTTGAGTGGCATGTCTCTTTCTTTTTTCATTTTTTTTCAAGCTTTAAAATTAAGGGTGTTTGTCAAACCCTTGATGTCTTTTGTCATTTAGCTGTTCGCATGATATTGCATGCTTTTTAGATTAAAAATAGAAAACTTTTCTTATACGTTTCGATCAAATATTGCTAGTGAAATGTAAAAATATTAAGCTTTTAGAGCCTGGTGTCTTTAGAATTATACTGTTGGAGATGAAATTGTAAAAATAATTGGCAACTTGAAATAATTCTGAAATTTATTTTATTTTTTTTTTGGCAAAGCTGTTCAGCGAGCTTTTGGCCTATTCTGAAATTATATATAGACAGGTCTTCAAACAATTTTAACAGTCTTTTAATGAGAAATTTTGTCCCCAAGAGAACCGTAGAGTCTTTGTTTAAATGCAGTAACTACAGCTTACTTAAGCTGTAGCTATGGCAATGAGGCTGCCAACCAAAGCTGTAGCTATGACAATGAGGCTGCCAACCAAAGCTGTAGCTATGGCATGGGGTTGCCAACCACAGCTGTAGCTATGGCAATGAGGCTGCCAACCAAAGCTGAAACTATGACAATGAGGCTGCCAACCAAAGCTGTAGCTACGACAATGAGGTTGCCAACCAAAGCTGAAGCTATGGCATAGGGTTGCCAACCACAGCTGTAGCTATGGCAATGAGGCTGCAAACCCAAGCTGTAGCTATGACAATTAGGTTGCCAACCAAAGCTGTAGCTATGACAATGAGGTTGCTAACCAAAACTGCAGCTTTGACAATGAGGCTGCCATCCAAAGCTGTAGCTATGACAATGAGGCTGCCTACCAAAGCTGTAGCTATGACAATGAGGCTGCCAACCAAAGCTGCAGCTTTGAAAATGAGGCTGCCATATGAAGCTCTAGCTATGGCAATGGGGTTGTCAACCACAGCTGTAGCTATGACAATGAGGTTGCCAATCAAAGATTTACCCTTTGTTTATGCCCCTGATCATGTATTGTACAAAATGATGTTGTGTATAAATTCTAACTACCATGTCAGAGGTCAGTGGGCGTGGCCATCAATCTGTTTGTTTGGCCTAAGTGATTATGTAATGTTTACTGCAAATGTTGATATTTGTTTATCACAGGTCACAGATATTGCCGATGCTATGATACTGAAGAGATTATTTACAGAATTGTTTAACAATGGTGTTGTTGTTGTGGCTACATCCAATAGGGCTCCTGATGGTTTGTTGTTTGTTTATTGTGTCAATTCTTATGCATGTTTTGACCAAGATAACCCTTTATTTTGATGTCTTGTTTATGTTTAAAGCATATGTTTTACAAAGATTGGGAAGAAAGTGACAACAACTTATATCAAATACCCTAAATTCTGCTTCCTGGAGATCTAGTACTCATTACAAATATGCGGTTCATTGAAAGACCAATGATGGAAAGCAGCTCCTCTGAATCAAACTCTGGACTACTTGATAACAACTCTGACTTTATTACTCAACCACGGACACCACATTATTCTGATCTGCATTGAATAATTTTTAAGAAAACATTTTGGGCAAAAGAGAAACTGTTTGTAAAGTCTTTCCTTGTGCACAATAATTATATTCTATTGGCATATTATCTACCGTAAATTTAAACAATTCCTAACTATGATCGACTAGTTCAGACTGGTCCAAATTCAAAGAAGTTGCAGACACAAATTTGGCAAAATTATGAAAATCTTTGTCTATCTGGATAGAAAACATGTTTGGAAATAATTGTTATAAGCATTTTATTCATTTCTATAATTTTTTGCCTGAGCTTTTTCCTTGATGAGAGTAAATGAAGTAGATTGAGTGACAATGGGGTAAATATTCAGTCATTGTTGATTTAAGAATATTCTTTTAATTGACCACTTTCATAACACTACAAAGGCTACTAGAAGTAATATGTAATATATATGGTATAGAAGCACATGATAGAAGTAGAATTTCCTTTCTTATTTGACGTAACTTAAACTCTTGACATGCTTAATAAAACTCAAGTTCATAAATGCATTGAAATCGAAGGTCTGGAGCAGTGAAAGGCCCTGTTAGTGGGTCAGTATTTGTTTTGTTGATTAAACGTATAAACAACTCTGGCTTAAAATGTCAATATGGTGACAGAAATCACATATATTCAACTCTGGCTTAAAATGTCAATATGGTGACAGAAATCACATATATGCAGGCTGATGCTAGTCTATACCTCCTGCCACAGCAGAAATATCCCAGGTTCAACAAGACAAGAGTTGTTTTGGCTCAGGTCACCAAACATGAGGTGAGGACGAAGATTAGACTTCACATATGCCAGGGTTCCCACAGGTTAGGGAAAAGTCAGGGAAAAATAGAAAAAAAATCATGGTCAGGGAATTTTGAAATTAGGGAAATTAAAAAATATTGCAAATGTCAGGGAAAAGTCAGGAAATTTAGAATCAGATGTAGAAATTTTTAAGAAAGTAAATGAAAAACAACAACTGTCTGTGGTAGTTTCTTCTAAAAAAGGCATGGATGTGTTTGTCTTATTTGAGTCTCTGGTTAAGATAGAGAAAAAATACCTTTGTCAGTTTTGTTCACACATAAGAAGAAACTGAAAGGGTTTTAAGCGCCCCTTGCCTCCTGAGCTGTTTTATGCTCTGTAAATGCCAACAATTTTGGTCAGTGAATTTTGAAGTTTAGTCAGGGAAAAGTCAGTGAAAAGTCGGGAATTTTATTTTCTGAAGTTTGTGGGAACCCTTTATGCGCATTCTAATCATAGTCTATACATCCTGTTAAAGCTGAAATATTCCAGGGTCAGCTTGACAGGGTTAAGTTGAATGAATATTAAATATATCATTGTCTGAAGATCTAAAGAAGAACATTTAAAGAATTCATACTCGGATGTATGTTCAAAGATGTAACTTTTGAAACATTTTTCTTTTCAGATTTATACAAAAATGGTTTGCAGAGAATTAACTTTGTGCCCTTTATAGATATTCTGAAGGTAAGATATCAACTTAATTTGTATTTCAATATAAAGTTTTTTTCTATTTTGACGTTAATACAGGTAATGTATGGATATTAAATATGATTCATTTTCACTTTTATAGTAGAAATTGCAATATTTTGGTTCTATTTTAGACATTTTGCTGGTTTATCGTATGTAAACAGTACTCATTCTGTAAACAACAAATGTTCGTTTTTGAGACTAGAATGGCTACTGTTAGCAGTTTTGCATGATGTATTGGCAACTATGACGTAATTAATGATACTGGTATATCTTGCAACACATGATGAAAATCTGAAATTTGTGTTGTTTCTATTGTGGAAGCCAAGTGAAGAGGCATGCCTAGCTCCAGAGATAGATGATAACAGAAACTTGTAATAACTGTATTGTGGAATCAGAGTGAAGTGATGTCCTCCTTCAGTGATAAATTAAGGAATAGTGTATTTGTGTTGTAGAATCAGAATGAAGTAATAGGTCTAAATTCAGTTTTATATTTCAGAATGATGAAATATATGTATTGTAGAATCAGAATGAAGTGATATGTCTAAATTCAGGGATAGATTTCAAAATGATGTAATACAGTAGAACCTCATTAATTCAAACGCCACTGGTTCGTAGGTATGGATTCTTTTGTATACTTAAAGCGGTCTCGATCTTTTTCCTTCTTTATCTTTGTTAGAAAATTCTGTCTTGTTCGAACGTCAGTGGTTCGTAGTTCCTAGGCCATTTCGAGTCCCGAAAGTATAATTTAAGTACAAAATTCTATGTTTAATTCGTAGGTGTGATAAACAAATTGTCACAAATCACCACTTACCTTGATTTTCCCACCTGCTGATCTATATGACAAATAATGTGATATCATATACCTTTAGTTAAAAGGGGCTGTTTGGTTTGTAAGGTGGGTAATTAATTGTAGAAAGGTTCCTGTAATTATCGCTGAAAATTTGCTTTAATTTGATGCATCCCCATTAGTATCAGTGTTATTGGTCATTTAGAAATTCTAACCATTTAAATTTTATCTGAGGATGCTTTCTTCACAATCGTTTGTCCTGAATTTTTTTATTTGATGATAGAATACTTGGAGTGATTTGATCCAATTGCAAAGGGAAATCACTCTGATGGAGGAAGAAATTTGAAACCAACACTTTTCTTTAAAAAATGCCGAAATTAACACAGAGATAAAAGTATAAAAATACAAGATGGGTAATTTTTAATCTATGTTTTCCTCAATTAATATCTGTGGGTCTTGTTTAGAAAAAAATGACCAATTTGGACTTAATTCCTAAATGGGGACAGAACAAGACCGAGTCCAATTCTGTAAATTTCAAACAGCCGACCACTTGCCCTCCGTTTTGTACTACGCTTAATTTGTATGAATTTCCTAGATCCCTTGCGCTACAAACTACTGAGGTTTTACTGTATTTGTATTGTAGAATCAGAATAAGTGAAATGCCTATATTCAGGAATAGTTTACAGAATTTTATAATATGTATTGGTATTGAAGAATCAATATGAAATGAAATGTCTAGATTCAGTGATAGACTTCAGAATTATGTAATATTTGTATTGTAGAATCAGATTGAAGTGGTATGTCAAAATCGAAGGATAGATTTTAGAACGATGTATATTTGTATTATAGAAACAGAGTGAAGTGATATGTCTAAATTCTGGGATAGATTTCAAAGTGATGTAATATTTGTATTATAGCAACAGAGCGAAGTGATATGTGTAGATTAAGGAATAGATTTCAAAATGATGATATATTTGTTTTATAGAAACAGAGTGAAGTGATATGTCTAGATTCAGGAATAGATTACAGAATGACTACACTACCTGCTGAAGGACAACTCTACTTTTTGTTAGTAGTCTTTGTTGATTATTTCTTTTATCAAAAAGCTATATTCTAGGCATTTAAGATTTTTTGGTTTATTCTGCTAACATTATGGTGTTGTCTCGTATGCGCATTTGTTAGTCTAAAAAATATTTCAAAAAAATCTTCTCCTCAGAAAGTTTTGTCTGGCTTTCAAACAAATTTCACAAGAATGATTTTTGAATGACCCTTTATCAGATTCCTTTAACCCTTTCCTGTTCAAATACGGGATTTTACGTTCCTGTGATTTTTTACTTGAGAAAACATTGTGGAAAAAGAAGAAATTGCTTGTAACAAGCAATTTCTCCTTTTTCCACAATATTTTCTACCACATAGGAAGTGTTCACCTGAAATAGCATCCAGTTATCATTGTCGTCTGCAACCTCTTTTAATTTGGGCTAGTCTAAAATTTCCAAAAATGGGAAAGGGTTAACCTGTTGACCTGTAGAAAAAACATGGCTTTTATTGGAGAAGCTAATTTCTTAATATACATTGTATATAGTGAAACTTTGAAAATCATCTCCTCAGAAATTACAAGCTGGTTTTTAACCAAATTTCACAGAAATCATTTGTAGGTAAATATTTGTAAGATTCCACGAACCATTTTGATAGAGTTAAAAACATAGCTTTTATGGACAGGACTCAATATTTGGTGTATAATGAAGATTTTTCCTAAGAAATTAATGGCTTGATTATGACCATGTTTCACAGGAATTAAACTTGATTAACCCTTTGTCAGATCTGTTATAACTTTCCTGTTTTTCAGAATTTTAGGTCTGTCCAAATTCAAAGGTTTTACAGAAGACAATTCAAAGTTGATTTTATTTGAAAAATAATCATTCTGCAGGGTTAAAAGTAATTTCTTCTTTTTCCACAATATTTTCTCAAGTATGAAAACACAGGGACATAAAAACCAGGTATTGAACAGGAAAGGGAGTAAAAGATTTTGATTTGATGAACATATTTTTTTCATGGGCGAGGCTTATTTCCATTTATGATATAAAGTGAAACTTTAAAAATCTCTTTCTAAGATGATGCACCAAATTTCTGAGAATGATGCCTCAGGTCACCCTTTATCAGATTCCATGATAAGAATTTGATTTTTGAAATAAATGAACTTTCAATGGAGTGGGGGGCAATACAATCCTGCAGGAGAAAAACTTCAGGGATGTAAATGCTACTGGTACACTAGAATTACCATGGCTGTCCATCTGTCTGTCTATCTATCTGTCTGTCTCTTGACAGATTTTTGTCCAAGCTTTTCTCCTATGATATTGCAGCTACAGCTCTGAAATTAACACATAATGTTAATCTCTATATGGAGTTGTGCACTTGCAATTTTTAAGCCCCTACTCCCATTGGTTATTGAATTATCTCCCCTTGAAAACATAAATTTTACTAAGTTACTGTTGTCCAGAGCATTTCGCTTACAGTACAAATGTCTTTCATTCACTGAACTCAAATTTAAAGATAATGTAACAGGTGGTATAAAGTTGTATATGAGAAGTTTTATGGCCATACTAACATGTTTCTGAGTTATCTCCCCTTGACTTTGTAAATTTTACTAAATTCTTATTGTCTGGAGCATTTCTCCTACAGTATTGAAAGTACTGAGCGCCAATTTAACCAGTAGTGCATACTTATGCTTGTGAAATTTTTATAACAGTACTTGTATTGATTGCTGAATTATCTCCCCTTGAACTTGTAACTTTTACTAAATTTTTAATGTCTGTGTAGCAAAAAAGTAAATGGTTGATTATGGCTTGTATAAGCTGTAGCTTTGTTTAAATTGCCAAACAAAGTAGCTTAACCCTTTCCTGTTTGCAAAATTTAAGACCTGTCCAAATTCAAAGATTTTGCTGATGAAAATTTAAACTAGATTTAATTTGAACAATAACCAGTAAGTAGGGTAGAAAATATTGTGGAAAAGAAAAAGTTGCTTGTTACAAGCAATTTCATATTTTTAACTTGGCTGTTTTCGGAGAAAACCTGAGGTATTGTGATCACCTTGGCGTCGCTCGTGTCGGCGTTGGCGAGACAATCTTTAACCTTGGTCATATCTTTGTTGTTATTGAAGATATCCTCATGAAACTTGGCATGTGTATTGACCATCACACGAGCTATGTAGACTATCAAGCGAGATAACCCTAAAAGCATTTTTGTAAGAGTTATGCCCCTATTGGACTTAGAATTTGTACATTTTCCAGCACCTGTAGTCAAGCATTGACACTTTTGGGCTGTGCTCTTGTTGTACAATGTTTTCTCAATCATAAAATCACAGATATTGAACAGGAAAGGGTCAATGCAGTTCAAAGAAGACTTCTGGTCTAAATGAATGATTTGATTGGCAGATTGTGTCTGATTGACATTCAAGATTCATCAAATATGTAGTAAGTGAAGTATCTTGATATATTTTTTTTTTTTACAGAACTAGTGATGCTAACTGTGATGAAAGGCTGGATGAGATTTTTACAGAGTTGATTGCTGAACAAGACGATAGTAAGTAGATTATGGCAATTCTTGAAAAAAAGTGTTTTTGTTATGAAAAGGTTTTGTTTTTCTTAATAACTAAATGTGTGTATGCATCTGTAACCCTTTTCTTTAAAAATAATCTCATCAGGAACTGCTTTGTGTACTTTAAGCAAATTTTACAGAATTATTGTTTTATGACCTTTTATCAGATTCCTTCAAAGAATGTTCATTGGATGAAAAATATGGCTTTCAGGTGTGTGTGTTTGTTATTTCCGTATATGATATTTATTTTGAAAAGTAGGAAAAACCATGAAAATTTCTTTCTTGGATGATGCTTGATGGATTTCTATCAATATTTTTGAGAATGAATCATTTTATAGGTGACCCTTTATAAGAAGCCTTGAAAAGAACTGGATAGTTTGAAATACATGGCTTTATTTGGTAGGCAGTATATTCCAGAAGGAAAAGAATCTAAAGGGATTTAAATGCTACTGGAATAGGTGTAAAATTCTTACAGAATTGTCTCCCTTTAAACTTAAAAAAAAATTCAGTCAAACATTGCTTTTCAATATTATTTTCTAATTCTTACGTGAAACATGCACCCAAGATTTTGTTAAAAGCACAATAAGCTTTATTCGAACTTTGTTAATTGTTTTTGATGTGCTGGCTTAGTATAATAACTTGATTTGACTGTTGTACAAAACAAAACAAATAGGTCAATGTTTGCCAAATTATTATACCCGGTCTCCCTTTTCAGTGATTCGATCTCAAGTGCTTGATGTTTGGGGAAGAGATTTGAAACTTGAGAAAACCTGTGGAAGAGTTTTAGATACAACTTTTAACATGATGTGTAAACAAGTGAGTAAAGACTAGCTGTTTTAGCCTTTTGGAACATTTCCCTTAGAACTTTTCAAGTGACAGTAGAATTGACCAATAGCTTAGACCAGTGGCCAGATCCATTTACTCCTTTGGTCATGCAATACTTCAGAATGCTTGTTCAATGTTGGAGTTCAAATTTCACTTCTGGTCTAAATGAATGATTTGATTGGTAGATTTATTGTTTGATGAGTACTAAAGTATCCTGGTAGAGTATCCCAGTATTTGGTTGGGTAACTTCAATTCCTAAATCATTACCAAGTAGTAATTGATGGATCGCTTGCCAGCCCACTGACCTACAACAAGGGACGGCAGCTCCATTGAGATTTCAGTGTTGGTTTGCTTAATTTGTGGTAAGAGATGTAAAACAAATAGCAACTTGTTGGCTGGCTAGTAAAAGCTGTAGTCATGACATTTCAGTCAACAGTGTGACATAAATTGGTGTTCAACTTTCACTTCTGGTCTAATTGGATGATTTGATTGGTCAATTGTTTTTTGACTGACAGCAGTGATCCATCAATTATTAAATGGTTCACTGTTTTTTAAAGTTTTAGACTTGTCCAAATTGAAAGGGTAAGCAGACGACATTATTAAGTAAGTACAATTTAAAAAGAAACTATCCTAATGTGAGAAGCAATTTCTTCTTTTTCCACAATGTTTTTTCAAGTAAAATATTACAAGAACCCAAAAAGCAGGGGTTGTACTGGAAAGGTGAATTAAAGCTGTAACTGAGGAAAAGCGTGTGAAACAATTTGATTTTAAATCAACACAACATGTTGTCTTAATTGATAATTTTTAACTTTGTAGCTAATAACTTATCTGCTAGATTGTCAATTTGACATTTTAAAGCCTGACAAAAAATCTTCAAGTCATTACAACAATACTGGTTCATGTCTCATCCTCTTAACTTCTGAATGATTCTCAACCCAAGCTGTAAATATTCACATTTTGCTAACTGACCTAAGTATAGGTTGTCAAATTATGAAGCTTGGCCATTGAAGTCTTGTACATGTGTTGGGATGTATAAAGATGGATATTTAATTATGTGAAAAGTAATGCCATTGGTGACAGTTGTTAATGCAGTATACTCTGGTACAAAGTTTCTTCAAATCACTACTCAGAGGGACAGAGGAATTTTTATAAGATACACATTTGTATCCCAATCTCCGACGGTGGCACTCATCCTTTCCGACTACCTGTCTCTCACCAATGGGTCGATAATCGTAGACCTATGTGGGATAGCAGCTGGAGGCTAGGAAAGGATGTGATGGTGGTACTGGTGTGAGAAATATCAGGAATCCATTGTTAGGTGCTCCAGCCGCGCGATATAACTGAAAGATTGTTGAAAGCAGCGTAAAACCCCATTCAAACAAAACAAATGTATCTGAGAGGGGGGATAATCAACGAATATTCAAATAAAATGGATTTCGAATGCATGTTTAATAATGTAGAAAGTATTTCTTCTTTTAACTTATTACCAGATGACAATACTTAGGACTGGTTCAAGTTGAAAGAAAGTTGGAGACAACAATTCCAAGTTGATGAAATTTTAAAAATCTTTGGCTTTCTTGGTAGAAAACATTGTGGTAAGTGAAGAAATTGCTTGTTACAAGCAATTTCTTCATTTACCACAATGATTTCCCAAATATTTCTCTTTAGGGGACATCATAGTGGGCTTGTGTAGGAAATGGTTGAATGTTACATGAGAGTGGTTTTTTTTATGTTAGTCCTTATTTGATTAAAGTACACTATAATAGATTTACATATCTTTTTTTTTTCATGCATTAGGAGCACTTGATTATATGGAAGTCTAAAATTTCTTATTTTTTTTAACATGTTACAGGAATTCGAGTTACTTTTATGCAAGTCTAGTTGATTTGAATACAATAATAAATTTACATATCAACTATTATTTTCAGGCATTAGGAGCAGTAGATTATATAGAAATCAGTAAGCACTTTGATACTGTGATATTACGCAATATACCCAGAATGACACTGAAACAGAAATCAGAGGCCAAGAGGTTTATTGTTATGGTGGATACCTTTTATGATAATAAGGTTTGTATATATACCGGTAGATCTCCAGATGAGGAATAAGGGGGTGCCCATTTTAGAGGGATTTGTGACCATTGAAATAAAGAACAAAAAATTCCATTCTGTCAAAATTTGGTGTCAATAGTGGGGTGCCCATATTTCTGGGGTGGTTGTGAGGACGGGTTTTACATTCACTTAAGCACTTGGTATATAATTTGAAGATAAAATACAATTGGTGCAATTGAATTGACTGTTTTTCATCACCTATGAAATGTTGCAAATGTGTTTCCAGTAAAAATAGAGTTAAAATGGTATCAACTAAAGTGAGTATTATTCTTTAGGCAAGGTTATTTAGTTTTTACCATACATATTTTTGGGTGGACGCTGTCATAGCACAGTGAGTAGCGTATCAGACTCCCATCATCAATCATTGGATGTCATTGGTTCGATCTGCAGGGGTGGCATATATCTTTTCCAACATTTGTCTCTTACCAATGGGTGGATGATCGTAAACCTTAGTGAGATAGCAGCTAGAAAGAATGTAGTGGTAGTACTGGTGTGAGAAAAACCAGGAATCAATTGTTAGGTGCTGCAGCAGCCACAATATTACTGAAATACTGTTAAAACAGTGGCTTTAATCCCCATTCAATCAATCAACCATATTTTTGGAAAGAAAAAATGAATCGCTATTGTGTCTTCATATACTCAGCAAGAGGTAAATGTTTCAATGTATGGTAGGTGCTAGCTTAATTCATATGAATATAGCATTCATTAAGAAAGTATGGTCTGCATCATACTACAAACTGTTTCATACAATTTTAACTGGTTGACCTCTAACCTTTCACTAGTATAGTAAACCAAAGATAATCTTGGTTTAGCTTTGATCAAAGCAGAATTCTATGAATCTAATATGCTGACTGGTCAAAAATTCGTTCACATGTTTATATTGACTGAGCTGCAGCACAAAATTGACAGATTGTCATTCTCAATCAAAAAAGAAGATACTAATCTTATCATTAATTGGGACCAGAAGAGAATGTTGACCTCTCTCTTTAATGTCCAGTATATTTGTTTTTATGCCCACTGCATTGATAAGGTCAGGGGCATATTGTTTTGCCAATTTCCATCTGTCTGCAAGCAAAAAACTAAAAGCAAAAGATAAATATTTTGTTGCTATTCAATTGGGACTTTTATACAAGAACATGCATTTTGATATTTTACAGGTAAAACTGGTATGCTCTGCAGAAGCTAAACCTAGTCAATTATTTACGCAAGGATCTATTACACTGCGGGAAGAGGATACCAACAGAATGTTGATGGATGATCTGAATATAAAGCATGTGAGGAAATACACCCATCCAAACTCATACTTCATTTCTGAAAATACATGATATTGCTTGTTTTTCTAATTCCTTTCATATATGTGTTAGGAATTCTAAAAATGCATCTTATTCTAAACCTCGGGAGCTTATTACCACAGCGTCCTTCAGAAACTTTTGGGTTGCATTATTAGTCTGTGACAATTCTTTAATCCCCTGAAGCCCTATTGATCTATCCAAAGAATAAACCCATTACCGCAGGTCAAAATTTTTGACTTCTTAATTAGTAAGATTTTGCAGAGGAGGAGAATATCAAGTTAGTGAAATTTGAAAAAAAAATCTTTATGTTATAGGGTAGGAGATATTGTGAATAATGAAGGATTTGCTTTTTTCCAGCAATTTCATTTTCCACAGTGTTTTTCTAAGCTTTTATCTTGAGGGGCTTCAAAAACAATATTGTGTAGTAATGGACTAAGCTAGAAAACTTTCCTGTAGCTAATCATAAACTCACTAACGAGCCTGTGTTTGAGATTTCCAATAGTTTTAAATGAGCTCCAATTTCAAATGCTTCCACTTTCTGATCACTCTTCGGTTGCAATCTATAAATACCTACAGACTCAGACTCTTTAACCTTTTCCTATTTTACAAAATTTTAGACCAGTCCAAATTCAAAGGTTCTGCAGTCGAAAAATATAAAGTGGATTTAATCTAGAAAATAACCTTTCAGTAGGGATGAAAATATTGTGGAAAAGAAGAAATTGCTTGTTACAAGCAATTCTGCCTTTTTCTTAATTGTAAAATCATAAAAAGTTAAAAACCAGGGTTTGAAAAGATAAGGGTTAACCCATTAGGATACAAAAAAGCTTCAGACTGGTCAAAATAGTGTCAAAAGAAAGTTACATACAACATTTGATCATAGATGGTTCAGAACATTTCAAGAACTTGTATTTGCCGTATCTGTATGTTGCAGGGAACAGACTGTTCACAAGCCAGTATATTTACGGGGGAGGAAGAATTGTTTGCGTTTGAAAGGACTGTGTCAAGGTTAACAGAAATGCAGACAGAGATGTATTGGAGGGCAAAAACCAACTCTTGATGATCAAAATCTACTGGGCTCCAAACTGTTTACCAGACTGCAGAATTTTAGAGTATTTATTTGTAGACAATAGACGTAAATGAGAATGAGCAAACCCATTACGAGATTAAATAATTTTATGGTCCAAATTCAAAGAAATAGCAACAAACTATTTCTAGGTATGAACTTTAAAAAACTCTTTCGGGTAGAACATACTGTGGACAAAGAGGAAATTGCTTGTAACAAGTAATTTTTCATTTTCACTGTGATTGCCAAAGCTTTTTTTTCAAGAGAGGCATAAAAAGTAGGAATGTCTTAAGGGTATCGCTGAATCCATTTTCACACAACGGTACATTCAGAAGCCCCTTAAAAATCTTTTGGGGCATTGTGGAAAATGATGAAATTACTTGTCACTAGGGATTTCTTCAACCCTAAAAGTAAAAAAAAAAAAAAATCCAGTATTCTTCAGCAGTGCAAAATGAGGTATTGTGTTCAAATAGGTGAAGTTTTGCCAAGGGTGTAAAAGTCATCCAATTGGGAAATATTTAATCTACAATTATTATTCAAAAATGTTGATAATACCTTTATATCCGTGTTGTAATTACAGTACTGAAGAAACGATTTTCCAAGAGAATTAGATGGGGAAAGCTATTGACTGGTTAACATAAAAAGTATCATTCAAGTTTAAACATTCAAACCATGTATCTAACTGTTGCTTCTCCCACAATACTTTCTTAAGTCAACCTTTTAAGGCTGGCTGTTGTAAGAAAAAACAAAGCATTGCCTAATCCTTGCTGTCACTGTCCCTGACTTCATTCAAAATCAATGACATTTTGTAATACTTGTGGTTTCACTTAACAAATTAATTTTAAACTTGGAGTATATGTTCACTATCAAAACTCGATTTCATATTATCAAGGGAGGTAACTCTAAAACTATTCTTGGTAAGAACTATGCCCCTTTTTGAACTGAGATTTTTTATCCAACACCCAACAGCAGCGCATCATGCACCTGTAGGTGGTGCTCTTGTTGGAGTACAAAGTTCAGTCGTTTTTAACTGGTGCCTAATGTCTGTGCAAATTTTAAAAGTCAACTTGACTTTGTTGGTATAGTAGAGATCAACAATAACTCATACTCCTTCAACAGAATTTGCACTTGTTATCTTCAATTTTTTTTTAAAATCTTGGTCTTTAAGCAAAGAATCAAGAAATTGCTTATTATAAGCAAATTCTTCATTTTCCACATAATTATCTTCAAGCTCTTTCCCAAAGAAAAAAGGTTGGAAAACATTGTTGCAAATGAAGAAATTGCTTGCAACACGCAATTTGTTCATTTCCTACTATGATTTCAACCTAGAAAATCAGATTTAAGATTTAAAAAAAAAAGTAGTCCAATTGATTTCTGATATTTCTTTCAGTTTGGACTTGTCTGAAAATTTGCAAAGTGGCAATGGGTTAAAATGTCAAATAGGTGGTGTAGAATATGATCAGATGTGCCAAAAGCAGAAATATTAAACTTGTCATGGCCCCTGTGAAAAACATATATCTTTAAAACATACTTTGTTAACTTTACTTTCCAATACTATTGCTCAAACAATATGTAAAATATGCAAAAAGTTGCTTAATTCATTACCAGAAGAAAAGACTTCAGACTTGTCCATTTCCTAAGAAGTTACCAATATCCTTGCAATGTGTATTATTGCAAGCTATTTCTCATTTTCTTCGCATTTTCCTAAGTTATCTTTTCTTGTTACCTAAAAAGTTGTTTATTTATGGTAGACCATTACAAAAGGATACTTTTCTTAACTGGTCAAAATTGCTAATTCCCAAATGATACTACCTTTTACAAGAAAAAACCCATTCACACAGGATCTTGCTTTTTTATGCAATTCAAGAAAATCACAAGCAATTTCTTCAATGTACACAATGTTTGCTACAGTAAAGGCAGAGATTGTCTGAATTCCACCTACTGGAAATTGTCATCTGCAACCTCTTTCAATTTGGACCAATCTTTGTTTTGTGGTAATTGGTTAAAATAATATTTTTTATCATTTAACCCATTCCAACTCAATCCCTCCTTTTAACGCCCCCCTTGTACCAAGCAATTTCTTCATTATCCACAATTTTTTCTATCCTAAAAGACAAAACAATTCAAAACTCCATCAACTTGAAATTGTCGTCTGCAGCTTCTTTTAATTCGGATAAGTCTAAAATTTTGCTATGTTGGAATGGGTTAATAAGTAACTTGCTAATCAGTTTTCAAAGTGTTGTAACTATTGCTTAGTGAGTTATTTGTAAGTACCAAAAACAATTTACAACATAAATGGCAATTTAAAGCCTTTACTGTTTTTCAGAATTTTGGACTACCCAAAGGGGTGGCAGATGACATAAAGTAAGTACAATTCAAATAGTAACCATCCAATATGATAGAAAATATTGTGGAAAAAGAAGAAATTGCTTGTTGCAAGCAACTTCTTCTTTTTCTACAATATTTTCTCAAGTATTGGGAAAACATTTTGTAAAAAGAAGAAATTGCTTGCTACAAGCAATTTATTCATTTTCTATGTTTCCTACCCAGAGGGTTGAAAAAAATCATAAAGTATATAAAATTTGAGTTGTCGTTTACAACTCTCTCCAACTTGAACCAGTCTAAAATTTTTGTCATCTGGTAATTGGTTAAATGCAGTTGATGTATGAAAACATCTTGTTCTTCCATATTTAAAACATTTTAAAGTTTATTGTTTGCTTCGTTTTAGGAAAGTTGTGTATTTTTAATACTACAAATAGAATAAAGGCAGCTTTAATAATGTATTTCTCATTATTCCAATTGACAATTCACTGGCCCTGCCCACTGAGCTCCAACAGGATTTGTTTGTTTGAATGGGGTTTTATGCCGCTTTCAACAATCTTTCAGTTATATCGCAGCGGCTGGAGCACGTAACAATGGTATCCTGGTATTTCTCACACCAGTACTACCATTACATCCTTTCCTAGCCTCCAGCTGCTATCCCACATAGGTCTACGATTATCGACCCATTGGTGAGAGACAATTAGTTGGAAAGGATGAGTGCCCCCGTCGAGGATCGAACCTGGGACCTCTAGATTGACAATCCGACACGCTTCCGACTGTGCTATGACGGCGGCTACTCCAACAGGAAGTTCCACTTCAATATTAAATGGCGTAAAATGGCTGGTTGTCGACCTAACTGTTGTAACTATAACTTGACAGCACTTTCTTCATCATAAGCAATGATTTCTTCCCCAAAACAAAAAGATTTGTAGGATTTCATCAATGCTGAATTGTTGTCTGAAACATCTTTGAATTTGGATCAGTCCATAAATTTGACATCTGTTACTGGGTTAAAACATTTATTTGTCAACTGTAGCATGAACACAAAATCTAGACAAAGCCATCTATAGAATTATCAAACTTTAGTGAGTTGATCTTTCAGTACAAGAATACTCTGTCGTTGGTCTGGAGGTAACATTGCGATCTGTTGGTCTGTCAGCTGTAATACCTGCATTATCAACGCAGCCTGAAAAATACATTTATATGTATATATATATGAGTGTGGCCACACCCAACAACAAAAGACAAGTTTGACTTGAGGTATCAAACACTGATAGTTTGCAAAACATACTTCCGGACAAAGAACTTAATTCCAATCTTTGTTTTGCAACTCAAACATTGTAAATACAGCCATCTCTGGCAAATAAATCTAGACACTGAAATCTTTGAAGTAGTTCTAGAGTAGCATTTCAAACTTTTCACTGTTTTACAAAGTCAAGTTATTTAAAATTCATAAACTAAGTCAGTTGAAAAGGCATTCACAAAATTTTCACTGTGAACTATATATAGACATAAGCCCCATCAATAAAAGCGATGTTTTTCAACCAATCATAATTATGTGAAGAAATCTGACAGAGTCACCAAAGGACCTTTCCTCCCAAATTGGGTTGAAATCCATCGACATGATTCAGAGAAGATATTACATATATGGAAATTAGCACCCCCACAAAAAGTCCTATCAAAGTTACTGTATAAATCTGATAAAGGGTCTAAAACGGGTATTTTTTGTGAAATTGGTTGAACTTAATCTACTGGTTTCTGATTTTTTTTTAATAGTTTTCACTTTATACCATATATGAAAATTAACCCTGCTTATTCAAGGCATGTTTTTCATGCGTTCAAAATTCTTTGAAGGAAACTGATAAAGGGTCACCAAAGAAACACACCTATGGAATTTGATTCAAATCTACAAATACTTTCTGTGGAGCAAATTTTTAAAAGTAAAAATTAACAGATGCACAGACGGCCAATGATCATTCCTATAAAATTTGTTTGAAATCCATCCTCTTGTTTCTGAGAAGAAGATTTTAAAGCTTTCACCATGTATGGAAATTAGCCCCGCCCAGTAAAGCCATGTTTTTCATAGGATCAAAATTTGATAAGGGGTCACTGCAGGATTATTTCTGTAAAATTTGGTTGAAATCCATCCACTGCTTTCTGAGAAGAAGATTTTAAACACTTTCACCATATATGGAAATATCCCTGCCCATTAAAGCCATGTTCTTCATCTGATCCAAATTCTTTTAAGGAATTTGATAAAGGGCCACTCAATGATCATTTCTGTAAAATTTGGTTGAAATATATCCTCTGGTTTCTGAGAAGATTTTATAAGCTTTCACTATATAAGGTATATTCACCATATTCGATAAAGGGTCACCCAATGATCATTTCTGTGAAATTGGGTTGAAATATATCCTCTGGTTTCTGAGAAGATTTTTTAAGCTTTAACCACATTAGGATATTAGCCACATCCATTTAAGTCATGTTTTTCATTCAAACAGAATTCTTTAAAGGAATCTGATAAAGGGTTACTCAAGGATCATTCCTGTTAAGTTTGGCTGAAATCCATCCACTGGTTTCTGAGAAGATTTTTAAGGGTAGGTATCCATGTTTTTTTCATGTCACAGATCGTAATTAGTTTTGTTTCCTCTTGTATACTATTTCAATACAATATGCCGAAAAGAAGAATCTGAGGTCCCTTATCAGAGAAAAGCAGGGTATTTCCTTAATAGCCTACGTAGGCTATTAATCTATTTTTAGATTAATCCAAGACAGTTGTGAAGATTATATGATCATTCGCGTGGTGCGAATAACCGTTGGAACCTTGAATTTAGTTTAAATTACATCACACAAACGTCATTGTTACGTCATCAGGAGTTATGTTTGCTAGCCGTTCTTTAATTCTATGAAGGCAAGTCCAAAACTGTCGTAAGTGTAAATATGAATATTTACACTTACCATAGTTTTGCTCTTACCCCTTCATGTGACCTGAATTAGGACGTTGGCTGTTTCGCTAGTAAATTTGTTACCTTCAGTTGACTTTGGGTCATATGCAAATGAGGTCATTCGATGTCCTCAGCCGCATTCCGTGATATCTAAAAATAACCTGGAATTTCGCTGAACATTTCCGATATAAACACAAAAAAACACTTTGGGCCTATTAGACTACCACCAAGACAATACCTGACTCAACTTAAAGTACTAAATGTTCGTTTGAGTGTATTTTTTGGAACTTGATAATTTTTTTCTTATCTAGGTTTCAGAAACATCGATACCTCCCTTTAATGCTTTCACCTTATGATGTGGAAATAACCCTGCCCATTTAAAGCATGTTTTCATCAAACCAAAATTCTGTGAAGGAATCTGATAAAGAGTCACTCATTACTTTGAAATTTTGGTGAATTCTGTTCTGGAGGAGAAGGGTTCTACAGAAAAAGTTTACGGACACATACAAACATGACAGAAACCACGCCACGACAATAGCCCCATGGCTTTCAGCAAGTGGGGCTAAAAATTTCTACTGCATGTATATATGGTGCTCTCTGCTATGATATCCTAGGATTTTTGTGTCCTGTGAAACAAAACGTCTAAACCAATTAAAGGACCAATAACAAACCTTTTCTTGATCTTCTGACGTAACAGCTCCTCCAGCAGCTGGATTAGGTAGACCACCACCCTGTAAACAGAGTAACGTCAACCCATTACCAGATGACAAAAATGTTAACCCTTGTCATGCTGAACCCGGAATATTCCGGTTTTGGCAGGAGGTGTAGACAAAGATCAGCCTGCACATAAGTGCAGTCTAATCTTGGTCTACACCTCATGCTTGTTTCTAGGGTGCCAGAGTTGTTTATGAAATTGATTTCTAAAAGAAATATTTATTTTTTAACAACAAGTTCTATCAGTGCTTACAGCCCTTTGATCTTACAGCATTTCAGTAAGGTAATTTATACAGCATGACAAGGGTTAAGATTGGTCTAAATTCACAGGAGTTGAAGACAATATACAAGTGATGAAATCCACCATTAGGGGTAAAAAATATTATGGATGATAAATGTTCTGCTTGCAACAAGCAATTTCTTCCTTTTCTACAATGTTTTCCAAAGCTTTTCCTTTGAAAAATCTGAATGTGTGACAATGGTAAAAAGGTAGGCATTAAACAGAAATCTAGATAAAGGTAATGTGCTTTCATGTTATGTCAGTCATTGCTTCTGACTTTAGCCTCTGTTTATGCTATCATGTTGGTATATCAAATATCACAAGAAGGCAATCAAAAATCATAAATACTGCTTAACCCATTCCCACACAAGCCCTCCTTTTTACGCCCCTCAAGAAAAAAGCTTTAGAAAAAATTGTGGAAAATGAAGAAATTGCTTGTATCAAGCAATTTCTTCATTATCCACATTGTTTTCTATCCCAAAAGACAAATAAATTTAAAATTCCATCAACTTGAAATTGTCGTCTGCTGCTTCTTTCAATTTGGACCAGTCTAAAATTCTGCTGAGTTGGAATGGGTTAAAGAAAGCTGCATTTATGAAATTTTCGTTGCCCACTGTTGATAAACACAAACATTTCACATGACATGATGGTTATCTATTCAAATTTTTACACAACATTTTAGAAGGGCAAAAGGATCAGTTTGATAACACAAATGACTTCTAGAGACAGTACCCTAGTATGACTATGTCAGGTACATGTATTTTTGGTTAGGTATTTCTTAACCCTTGTCATGCTGAACCCGGAATATTCCGGTTTTGACAGGAGGTGTAGACCAAGATCAGCCTGCACATAAGTGCAGTCTTCAGCTTCTGCTTGTACTGTTTCTGTTATGAAATTGATTTCTAAAAGAGATATTGGTATTTGAACACAAGTTCTATCAGTGCTTTCAGCCCTTTGATTTTACAGCAATTTAGTAAAGTAATTCATACAGCATGACAAGGGTTAAAATTAACTAAAGGAACTTTATCTCCAATGAAGCCAATGCATCAACTTTTTGTCTAAAGATATCCATTACCAGACAACTAATTTTTAAGCTGGTCCAAATTAAAGGTGCTGCAGATGAAAAGTAAAAGTATGTTCAAATTGAAAAACAACAGTCAAGTAAGGTAGAAAATATGGAGAGAAATTGCTTGCGACAAACTAATTACTCTTTGATCAATGTTTTGAATAACTTCATGTGTTTGGTGGTTCAAAATGCAGGTTTTTTGTGGTAATATGTAAACCCATTACCAAAATGACAAAATTTTAGACCCGTCTAAACTGAAAAAAAAAAAATCAAGACAACAATTTTAACCCATTCCCACACAATGACGCCATTAAAATCTCCTCAATCTTAAAGCTTTGGAAAACATTGTGGAGAATGAAGAAATTGCTTGTAACAAGCAATTTCTTCATAATCCACAATGTTTTCTACGCTAAAAGACAAAGGTTATGAAGATTTCATCAATCAAAAATTGTGGTCTGCATTTTCTTTGGATTTGGATTGTTCTAAATTTTATCATCTGTGAATGGGTTAAGTCGATGAATTTTTAAAGTTTTTGTTATTGATGTAGAAAATATTGTAGAAAATGAAAAAATTGCTTGTCATGTTGTTTTCAGAAGCCTTCTTCTTCAGGAGTATAAAAAAGTAGGCTTATGTGGGAATGGATTAAACCATCTATATCTTAGTATTTATGTGAAACTTACCAAGCCTTGCAGTCCTTGCATCAAACTGTTTGGTGGCATTTGTCCAGGCATAGGGCCCATATTAGGGCCTGGGGCCATACTTGTTGGTGGCATCCCTCTTGATCCTGAACCTGGGCCAGGGGCTGGACCAGGGCCTGGTGGCATGAGTCTTGGATCTCTGAAGTCAGGTCGTGAGGGTCCTTGATTAGGGGGTCCTCCCATGACCCCAGCTGGGAAGGTAGGCCCTGCCATACCAGGTCTTGGTCCTCCCATGGGTCCTGGACCACCCATAGGTCCTTGACCTAAAATAAAAGATTTATTTAACCTGACAATAATATTCTAGACTGGCTCAATTTCCAAGAGGTTGCAGATGAAAATTAAGTTTGTGAAAATTGAAAATATGTAGAGCAAAAAAATTACATAAGGAGAAATAGATTTTACAAATTAATGTCTACATTTATCAATAATATTTTTCTAACTTATTTTTCTCCAAGCTTAAAACTGGTTGATTGGGTGGTCAAGGGATAAGAAATGGTGAATCTAATTCCAGATGATCCAAAGTTTTATCGGTCATAAATTAAAAGATATTCCAAAAGCAAAATAATCTCAGAGAGAAAAGCAAAAATTGCTTGTTTCATTTCCATCTATCTATCCCTCTATTTGTCATTAAATAAAATATCCAAGGGTTTAACCCATTCCCACACAATGATGCATTTTGATCCCCTTGAGAAAACTATTGGGAAAACATTGTGGATAACTAAGTAATTACTTGTAACAAGCAAATTCTTCATTATCAACTATGTTTTCTACCCCAAAAGACAACGATTTTTTAAATTTCATCAACTTGAGATTGTCGTCTGCAACTTCTTTCAATTTGGTCTAAATTTCCTTGTGTGGTAATGAGTTAAGAATGGCGGGATTGTTGGAAAATACTGAAATTAATCTCACTGACAATAATACCACATACTCGTGTCTACTTGTCTAAAGGAGCTGGATTGTGAAAATATCTAAGTTAAGAAGGGGAATAATTGTTACAAAAATGCTTATAGAGAGTTCAAATTGCTCTTAGTGAACACGTTTCAAAAATCGTCTTCTATAATAACAGAGATATGACCAGGGTTAAAGTTTGCTTGTTACAAGCAATTCCTTTATTTTCCACAATGTTTTCCTTAATGTCTTTTTGTGAGGGGCATCAGAAAGCGACATTGAGTTGGAATGGGTTAAGAAATACAGTCAACCTGGCGGGAGTCAAATATCCACATCAAAATTACAATACTCTGACATATTGTACCTTCTATTTAAAACAACTGTTTCTTCCAACTTATTCCCAAATTATCAGTACTCACTAAGAAAATAAAATCTTTAATATAAAATTGAAGGAAGAATTAAGGGCAAACTATCTAATGATGTTTGAAACTTCTGATTTTACAACATCTTCAAAGATCTTCCTGTCTCAGGTTTGATTGATTGATTGATTGGGGTTTAACGCCGCTTTTAACAGTATTTCAGTCATATCGCGGCGGCTGGAGCACCTAACAATGGATTCCTGGTATTTCTCATACCAGTACTACCACTACATCCTTTCCTAGCCTCCAGCTGCTATCCCACTTAGGTTTACGATTATCAACCCATTGGTGAGAGACAATTGTCCAAAAGAATATTTGTCGCCGCCGGGGATCGAACCCATGACACCTATAATTGAAGATTAGGTGTCTGGCCTGCTACCGACTGCGCTATGTCGGCGGCTTCCTGTCTCAGGATTTATATATAGGCTATAATAATTTACAAAGTTTTCCTTTTTTGGTCAGTTCCATTTCAATAATTTGATCCTGTGCCTGTCACTTTCAGCAAGTTCTCATGTGCGTGAGTGAAAGAAATGAAGCAGTGTTTTAACTCTTGTCATGCTGAACCCGGAATATTCCTGTTTTGGCAGGAGGTAAAGACAAAGATCAGCCTTCACATAAGTGCAGTCTGATCTTGATCTACACCTGCTTGTCCCCTTTCAGCCAGAGCTGTTTAAATTATCATTTTTCAAAAGAAACATAGACAATTACAAAGACCTTCCAGTACCTTCGGACCTTTGATTTTAAAGCATCTCTGTATCGGATTTTTAACCCATTCACACTCAGTGGCGCTTTTAGATGCTCCTAAGGAAAAAAGCTTTGGAAATATTGCGATAAATGAGGAAATTGCTTGTTACAAGCAATTTATTCATTTTCCACAAAGTTTTCTACCTAGAAAATTGAAAAATTCAAAATTGCATTAACTTTCAATTGTTTTCTGCAACTTCTTTCAATTTTGGCCAGTCTAAAATTTTGCCATCACGTAATGGGTTAATTCAGCATAATGAGAGTTAAGATCATTTCTGATCATCTAAAGAAGCTCTGAGCCAGTAGCTTAGTACAGAGCATTAGTGAAGAACCTGATCAGACTGTGTGGATTACTATGAGGAATAGCTAATGGAAGAGTCATACATACACAAAATTGTAATGTGCATTACATGACTTATTAGTCGGCTAAAACAAAACGACCATGATGGTCTTATATCGCTCCCCAGAGTATGATGGCTCAAGGATTTATGATATATTCAAAATATCAAAGCACTATGCCTACTTATTTTGAAGAAGGAGATCTTTAAAGATATTTTCCTTCATTGCTAGGTATATCAAAGAGCCCAAAATATATCACTAATTTCCAAAGTACTGTAGCTCTTAAGAGTATTTGGTAGATAGTCAAAAGCCATTAATACATACAAGATATCAAGGAATAGGCCTAATAGTTTACAAAGAGAAGATTTTCAAAGATATTCATTCCTATGTAAAATCAGAAATTGCTCAGAAAAGGGCAAATTTTCAGAGTATGTTTTTTCTTTGAAGTATTTTGGTAGAGGGTCAAAAGGTATTGATACACACCAAATATTAAAGCTCTAGGCCTTATGGTTTGGAAAAAGAAGGTTTCCAAAGATTTCCATCTTTATTCATATGTAAAATCAGGAAAAAGGCGACTTTTGAGAGCATGGCAATGCTTGATGTGTTTTGGTAGAGGGTAAATAGGTATTGATACACACCAAATATCAAAGCTTGAGGCCTAATGGTTTAGTATTACATGGGTTTCAATTCTTTGAAGTATTTGAAAAAGCATAACCTAAGGATCATTTCTGTGAAGTTTGGTTGAAATTCCATGGTTTGTTTAGGGGGAGATTTCTTTGTAATTGACAATTGACTGACGGACAGAGAGATGGATAGACAAATGGATACCGGACAAGACAAATCACATAGCTGACCCAGAGCTCAAAACTGAGAAAGATGCTCCAGAGGAAAGCTTAACATATTCCAAAATAATAATGCTTTTAAACAACCCCTTTGTGAAAAGCTTTGGAAAACATTGTGGCTAATGAAGAAATTGCATGTTACAAGCAATTTTGTTATTATCCACAATGTTTTCTTACTCAAAGGACCAAAAATTGTAAATTTTCATGACTAATGATTGTCCTCTGCAACAACTTTGAATTTTGACGCTCTAAAATTTTATCATGTGGTAATGCATTAAAACCTAGCTACCATTGTCTCCTCTAACAAATTAGGAAATAAAAATCATATTTCAAACCGCGGTGATCGATAAGAAGAAATCAACAGTATTTACTCCAGATCTGTAGTACTACTTAAGATTTAGATAAAGATATACAGAACATTCATTCCATTACCTACCCATCATTCCAGGTCCTGGGGGTCCGTCCATCCCAACTGGTGCTCCTGCTGGGACTCCAGGTCTTGGCCCACCTGAATTAAAATGAAAACATATTGATCATTTGAGAAATTCATTTATATAACACTTGGATTCAGTGACTTCTAATTTCTATAGTCTAGACCACTGTTGAACTAGAGGTGCTTCAATGTCTGATTTGCTCCACCAGTCTTGAATTACTTATCATATAGGTATTTTAGGTATCTGGTTTTCAAGAAGATTTTCAAAGTATTCAGTAGCCTTGAGTTTCCCATATTTCAACAGTCTCTTTTATTTGATCAATTTCATTTCTGTCCATGCCCAGCTAACTCATGTTTTACAAACAATGCGCAAATTGTAAGAAATCTTTGTCAATCAATGTCAGTGTAAAAAATGTAATCATGAAATAACCTTTTATTATGTGATCAATCTATATAGGAAAAAGACATTTTGGAGAAAGGAAATAAATATTTATAAACTGATAAATAAATCAGAATATCAACAGAAAATGAGCAAGAATGTATCCTAAAAAATGTCAACTAAGTATTGCATGGGATAACATCAAGCAGTTTTGTTTACACAGCAAAGGACTTGCCCGCAATCCATTGAAAAAGGTTCTAAATATACATTCATTAATTTGTTTGTTTTAACAGTATTTCAGTGATATTTGGAAACTGGGGCATCTAACCATTGATTCCTGTTATTTCTCACACCATTACTACCACTACATCCTTTCCGAGCCTCGAGCTGCTCATCCCACTTCAGTTTATGATTATCGACCCACTGGTTGGAGGCAAATGTTGGGTTTGCCCATTGCAAGAATGTTTCATGCTCTTAACTTGTTGGCAATCAATCAAAATATAGAGGCTCCAATTTTTACAAGAAAAGAGATTTGGTTATAGTTCAAAATATTGATCCTTACTCTGCCTGTCCCGTAATTTTACTATATTGGCAGTTATCTTACATACAAATCAGTGTGCATATAAATATATTTTGATCTTTGCTAATTTTGTTCATCAGGACAAGGATTAACCCATTGAAATTAGCTGAATACAGCCATTGACTTCCAACATGGCAGACTAAATATCGAACAACTAATTGGATTACTTTATTGCAAGGCCCATTAAAGCTAAAAGCAAATTGTAGGTTGGTGTCCTCAATGTTGTGTGCCGCCGTCATAGCGCAGTTGGTAGCGTGTCAGACTCCTAATCTTCAATCATGGGGTGTCATGGGTTCCATCCCCAGTGGTGGCACATATCCTTTCTGACATTTGATATTTGTTTCTCACCAATGGGTGGATAATCGTAAACCAAAGTTGGATAGCAGCTGGAGGCTAGGAAAGGATGTAGTAGTAGTAATTGTGTGAGAAATAACAGGAATCCATGGTTAGGTTCTCCAGTTGAAGCGATTTTAACTGAAATACTGTTAAAACATTAAACAAAATAATAAATATGAGTTCTGACCTTTGTCGCTATGTATAAGAAACATTTTGTTAGTTTGGCAACTTAAATGTCACAACTACAGCTTATTAAAGCTGAAGCTGGGCCGTTTAGGTTGCTACCCATTCTACTTTTTTAATAGACTCTACTGGCAATAAACTTTGCAAAATAACGCTGTTTAAAATCAAAGCCAAACTTCCTGTCATAGTCAATGGGCATGGCCATCTGAGTCAGTGGTCCGGGCCACAGATTGGTCAATTTTAGCTAGTCTGACAGTTTGTTGTCTAGTAAAAGGCTTATTAACTTACCCATCATTCCCATCCCCATAGCAGGAGGCTGCTGTGGAACAACTGGGGCCTGAAAATGTTTATATGATGATATAAGTTTATATGAAGATGACTGTCACGCAAGAAGGAAACACCCGAGATGTTTAAGAAGAATTTACTCTATTCAGACTTCACTAACTGAATGAGTTAAGTAATCATAACATGACAGCAAAAAAGAAATTACATAGACAGAATCCAGCGATCCTAAACAAGTTGTCTTTATGAATCTAAGATAAAACAACCCGCATAGATTGATCAAGAGGACAATATTTTCTGAGATCGGTATCTCCCATCTCATTAATATTCATATAAGCAATTATGCTTATTTTCTCCGCCCTCAGATTATAACTATTGTGTGTTACTCCTCCCCATCAAGCATTATGCAAGCTCACATAACATGAAATAAGCCATTATTTCATAAGAAATGAATGAATAAATTAATGCATTCGTTATTAATAAATGTGATTTTATGACACATTGCCAACTAAGGTCATGTGTAACATACAGAACGTTATTTTCAAATATTTGTTTCATACCGTGCCTGGATGGTTCTAAGTTTGCATGATGAATTGCAAATACATTTCAATAAAGCAATGCAAAAGTTCCATTAGCATAGGTATCATTCTTGAACTAACACATTATTACATAATTTTAGTCTGGCCCAAACTGAAGGAAGTTGCAGCTGACATTTTTTTTTTGTTGATAAAATTTTAAAGTATTTGTCTTTTTGGGAAGAAAATATAACAAGAACTGAAAATATTCATGTTATATGCAATTTTCTCAATGTTTTCCAAAGCTTTTTACGTAAGGGTCATAAAAAGTTGAATTAAATAAGTTGAGAAAGGGCATCATTTTTAAAAAGAAACCAAGGATATAGTCAATGCTCTGTCCACAAGCAATTTCTCGCTCCCACTCCAACAGTGATCTATACCCCCAAAGATTGTAGTATGCAACATCTTCAATTTGAAACACTCCTAGTTTTATCATTTGGCATCTCATGATGATCTGCTAAAGGCTTTAAACCATTATCACACAATCATGTTTTTCAACACAAAATAATATTAATGTAAGTAATGTGAGAAAAGTAAAATTCCCTGTCTACTTTTTTAACAAATTTAGCTTGGAAAATGGGGAGTCTAAATTTCAATATACAGGTATTTTGAAATCTTCTATGCAATCTCCTTTGAGAACCTCTTCAAATGTTGTTGCCTTTTAACCCATTACCACATAATGACACTTTTTCACGCTTTGGCAAACATTGTGTAAAATGAAAAAATTGTTTGTTATGAGCAATTTCTTCATTTCTCATGATGTTTTCTACCCTAAAATATTTTTTTTTCAAAATGCCATCAACTATAAAATTGTTTTCTTAAACTTCTTTGGATTTGGCCCAGCCTACAATTTTTTTATGTCTGGTAATGGGTTAACCCATTCCCAGACAGCAAAATTTTAGACTGGTCAAAATTGAAAAGAGTTGCAGATTACAATTTAAGGTTTGTGAATTTTTGGATTCCTTCAACTTTCTGGTTAGAAAACATCATGGAAAATGAAGAAGTTGCTTGTCACAAGCAACTTCTTCATTTACCTGTTTCAAGTAATTTCTTCATTTCCCACAATGTTTTCTCTATTGTTTTCATTTGGGGGCCTACAAAATTGTCATTGTGTGGGAGTGGGTTAAAGGGTGTAAGAAATTAACTGACATACCTGTGAGATGGGAGCTGTTTGTACAGGTGCAGCAGGTGGGGCTGAACTATTAGCTGGTGGAATCTGTGATGCATCTCTGTGTAACATAGCCTGTAATATATCATTTTAACTCTTTTTAAATCCTCTTATTTAATCCTTCCCACAAAAATCATATACAGTTGACACTTGTTATCTCAATTTGTGCAGGCCGTGGCAAAAAGCTTGAGATAGGGGAAATTTGAGAAAAAACAATTTCTGCCTTGACACATTATCAATCTAAAGAAGAGTAAGTTTTCATCTTTCATCACCAGAGAAACTAAATAATTTAATATTATCTTATCTTTTTTGCACGGCATGTATTTCTCATGGGTATTTTATTTCAATAGAAACCCAATAGTTTGTGCACTGAAACCCAATAGATTAACAGTGACATTGTGTTACTTCAATATTTTTCTATCTCTAGGTCATACATCAACGAGCAATCGATGAGCAATTTAATCTGTCAAGTATCAAATGTTGGTTAATCAGGGTTATAATTACTATGTCAAACAGTATTTGTTAGTCATATTATATGCTAATAGATAACTTTTGATGTGTAAATTAAATTTCAGCTCCAAAAATAACTCGACATAACAGAAATTGCAGATTTTACTGGGCCAAGATAAAATTTCAGTTTAATATGAAAAAAAGAAGAGTAAAAGTTGGGATTTGAATATGACCTCAACATATCCGGAAGTTTGAATTTTTTTGGATATCAAGATAACAAGTGGCAGCTGTATAACATCACAACAAAAGATAGTTGCTGGAATCTGATGTAACCCATTCCCAGCCCATTCCCAAATAATCCTACTTTTCGGTACCACTAAAGACGAGCAATTTTTTCATTATCCACAATGTTTTCTATCTAAAAAGACAAAGTTTTTAGAATTGCATGAACTAAACAAGAGCTCCGCCCACGGGTGCCAAGCTAAAAAGTCATCTGTAACTTCTTTCAACTTGGTAGTCTGGTAATGGGTTTAATTACAATGCACCAACAGATTTATTTAACCAGGGTTCATCAAGTCAACACATAATTTTCTTGTAACATATAAAATATCTCAAACCATTACCACTCAATCCTTTATTTAAACACTAAAGGATTATAGGCGTATAGGACACACTTTCTCCCTTTCTCACAATGTTTTTTTCCTGATTTGTTACCAGTCTTTCACGGATCCCTATTTTTCAATAACTTGTTACAAGTCATATTCTAGGTTTATAGCTAATTCAAGCAGAAAGATAAGATTGTCGAGTAAAATAAGTTAATCTAGATGGCCATATATAGCAGGGCAAAGGGATGTCTAAGAATTCTATGCTATTAATTCTGCACTTCAAAATCTTGAATACGACATTGCACAGGATGATTGAATCCTTAGAATATATGATAATCATTATTGTCATTTTCATACATTAATCAAAATAGGAGGCAAAGTAAAGTGAAGGTTGGCAATATATTATGGGACCGCTAAAATCTAGGCTTGGACCCTTGTTTATTACAAGGTTTGCATCCCATGTAACCCCAATTTTTAAAATCTCAGTTAAACCCTGCTCACCATGGTAACCTGTGGGTCCACAATTTTCATGACAATCTGTGCCTGTAATAATGCATATGCAAGTTGTGGATTCTGTAACAGCATGTTTCTTGCCTCTGTGGGATTGTTTTGTATACATAGCTGAAACAGAGATAGTAAAAAGATAAACTAAGCTCTCTGAAGTTGACAGTTAGTGAATTCTCCAAATGGATCCAACTTCCTGTGTGCACTTCCTCTTCTTCAGGGTTGACAGAGGCTAAAAATTAAGCGTCTTGCCTTTGAACATATTCAGATGACTGTTGGTTTTAACCCTGCATTATTCTTCTTATTTGTCTTTTGAATTATAGATCCCCCCCCCCCAAAAAAAAATATAGAGATAAGGAAATGATAAATATTTCATTTTGCAATCAACACTTACGTTGAAGGTACTCACTTGAATTTCCTTGATGAAATAATTCAAAATGAGTACCAACGACATAGGTTTTGGTCGGAATATCAAAAAATCACATACTCAATCCTTGTTACATGGAATAAAATCATTTTTCAGAAGTGCATTACAATCAAATGGCTGAGAGCACTGAAAGTCTCTGTGTGGGTCAATATTTCGTTGGTTGATTAATCTTGCACACAAATCAGGCAAATATGTGCAGTATGATCTTGGTCAATACCTTCTGCTAAAACAGACATATTCCTGGCATGACAATGGTTACTGTTTAAAATAGATATTTTTTTAAAAAAATAAAGAACTATTTTACCTTCATTTGTTTCATTAGTTCAAACATCTGTTCCGGAGGTAAACTAGCTACAGCTTTAGAAATGGCTTCTGGTGCCTTCTCTGGGTCTACAGCATCCCCATATGGGCTCTAGAAATAGAGAGTTAATAGGCAGAGATATATTGGGAATATTATGAACTGAATGAAAAAAAGAAAATAGCAAACAAAATGGCAGCTTTCTTTCAATTTGTATCAGTCCAAAATTTGCAGTTTGTATAATGGGTTAAAACAATATTTCAGATATGACAAATATATAACTACTTTAAAAAATACAAAATGAGTCAGATAGTAGAAAAACCAAGGAAAAGCATGTAATAAGCATTTTTTTGATTTTCCACAATGTTTTCTACCCCTTAAGACCTAGTTTAAGAACATCATGAATATTGTACCGTTGTCTACAATTTTTTTGATTTTTGAACAATCTAAAATCTTGATAATACTGATATTGAAATTTTCCCTTCCATAACTTTGATACATGTATCTACATTTTTTTCACAGAATAAAGATCTTAAATGTTTGTTTATTGTTTACCTCTATGACAGGTCCTCCTAGTGCCTGTTGCATTCCTGCCATCTCATCTTTGTTGGACTCCCCAGCAGCAACACCAACACGCAGTGGTCTGCCATTGAAGTCTGTGTTGTTGAGATTACGTAGAGCACTCTGAGCTGTCTCTATATCCTGATACTCACAGAACCCATACCCTTTAGGCTTACCAGTTTCTCTGTCATACACCAATCTACAAAATAAAAAGACAAATGGACCTGGCTGTTCAATTCTGGAAAGCAGACAAAACAAGAGTCACTTGAGTGCCTGTATCACTCCACAGGCCTGAACATACTGATTTACCCTTGTCATACTGAATCAAAGATCAGAATTGCATTAAAATTAATGGACTAGAAGCACTTGAAGAACCAAATTATAGGCCAATATTTATATTTGAAAGTTATCTTATAACTTATTCTGGCTTAAAAGGACAAGCATATGGTAATATTTGAGATTAGACTGCAATTATGTGAAGACTGATATTTGTCTATACCTCCTGCAAAAACAAGAATATTTTGAGTTCAGCATGACAATGGTTAAGCTAACTGTGTTATTAGGAATTCAATAAATATGAACAGAATCATCTTTGCCATACCTGGTAAATAAATCTAGTCTCTGAAATCTTTGAAATTGTTCTAGCACAGAATCTTAACTTTTCATTGTTTTACAAAAGTCAAGTCAAGTTATGTAAAATCTATTTACTTAGAAGTTAGTCAAATGAAAAATTATTAACAAGATTTTCAAAATTTTCACTTTGTACACTTTATAGCTTGCTGGCTTTCAACCAGTGGAGTTAAAAACCTTAATGGCTAAATGCATTACTTGCACTTAATTTTTGGCAATGAATTACATACAGGTTTTATTCAAAATACAAAGTATCTATTGAAATTCAAAGCCTTTTCTGATCACTTATAAAGGTTTTTAGGGTCATCGTTTTAGCTGATAAATCATATCTAGTGAAGAAATAACACAAGATTTTGATTCAAGGTAGAGGGATTTTCATGTGCTTTTCACAAGCACCAAAAGAAACATGAACTTTGATTTTAACAGGTAAAATTTGCAATAATCATATTTTGATGATATACAGCCACAATGAAAGGCAACATTAAGCCATCAGATACTTGAATATGTACTGTCCTGATTTAAGAGACTTTAGGCAAGATTATTGCCTATGGAAATTCATAAGTCAACTTTTTTGCCTGAATCTTGTTTGTGTGGGAGTGTGTAAAGACTGACACTTCAAGCACCACCATCATGTTTATGTTTTCAAACAAACACAATGGTTTAACCCTTTCCTAGTTTTTGAAATTATAGACTGGTCGAAATTGAAAGAGGCTGCTGACGACTATGAAAATTGGATGCAATTTGAACTTAAACCATCCTATGTTGTATAAAACAGTGTGGGAAAAGGAGAAATTGCTTGTTACAAGCAATTTCTTCTTTTCCACATTGTTTTCTCAAGTACAAAATCACAGTGACGTAAAATCCCGGGTTTATCCAGGAAAGGGTTAAATTACCATAACTCCCTCATGACAATGAAAGATCAAAGGTATGATACCTAAAGCTAACAACTGGTCCAGCTTGTTGAAATATGTCTCGTAAGGCCTCTTCTGTAGCCTCATATGGAATATTTCCAACTGAAAAGAAAAATGTACAATTATCAGACTTCTCTATCATTTTAATAGTTTAACCCTTTGTCATTCACACAATATGATGCCCAGAAGAAATATGGTCATGGAAAACTCCTTTTCTCAAAATGTCTATCTTACTTGGCACTTATTTTCTGATTTTAGTGCACTTTTCAATGTTGTCTGCAACTTCTTTTGATTTGGATCGGTCTAAATTTTTGCCATATTGTAATGGGTTAAAATGGTTAATAAATCTACAGGTAGGTTCACACTACTAATTTGATCAGCTTGACCAAAGATAATCAAAACTGTCAAGAACAGGCCTGCTCAACCCATTTCCAAACAATGATGTTTTTAATCACCCCTCAAGAACAAGAGCCATCAGACGGACTATGCTCCTCTAATATAGACTTGTCACAAAAGTGTGTAAAAATAAACAGGGTAAAGGGTATGAACATACCAAAGATGCGTCTATATGCTCGCCCTATTCAAGACAAGCTAAATTCTAAGGTACAGCCTTTGGCTATGACTTTGACGCTATCTAAAAATTTGTTTCAAATGGCGTATCGACTCATGATGGAGACCAATTGTGCAAAAGATATTTCAAAGTCCATCAATGAATTTAGAAGCTATGCTCAAGAATTACTTGATTCTTATGTTTGACCTTGAGCTCTTACAGTGTTAACTTGACCCTTTCTTTAAAATTGGTAAAAAATTAAATGTTAGTCACCATCCGTTGTCGCTTTAATATATTTTTACGGTTCATTTGGTTTTAGTCGGTGAATGTGTTAATGTTAGTTGCACGAAAACTCATGACAAACACGACAGTCAGTTTAGAAAATATAGTCATGGAATTTGGATCATTAAGACAAACACAACTGTACCAAATACAGAGCGACGTGCTCTTTCTTGAGCTGATATAGGTTCTGAACTGCTACCGTCCATTATATTCGTGGGTGCATCTGGGTTTGTTGTCTCCCTTGCTTTTTGTAGACTGGAAGATTACTTTGAGATAGACTACAAACTCACGTTTGTCAATGCACGTCGTAAACTGATGGGTCATTTTGAACATTGTTCACTTGCAATTTTTATGGGTCTAAAAACGTCTTTCGAAAAATTAGGTTTTGATTTGCCACTATGAAAACGTGTGATTAAACTGATCGGAGAACGTACACGTTTTTAAAAGCTTGGTTATTTTTTTTTGACACCCCCAAATTAGACTGGTAGCACTGTCGGCTTTAATAAAGTCCTTTTAACTATCTATCTATCTATCTATATATACTGCCCAACTCCCCTTTCGGGTATTACTGGCAGGTGCGCGTCTGTGCTGGAATAAAAACTGTTAGACATTTGTTAGGGTGCAAAATTTTAAAAGTATTGTGAGTGTTAGACTAAAAGAGCTGATAAAACATATTTTGGTCATTCAGGGACGGCTCACTATCTGAAAAGAATCAAGACTCTTTTTGAATGCTGCAATATCAGGTTGCCGTACAATTGTTTCTGGAAGGCTGTTCCATAGTATCACCGTGTAGGGAAAAAAAGAATATTTAAAGTAGGCTGCATTTGTGTGGATCTGTCTGAAAGATGCTGTGTGCATATGTCGGGTGGTCCTCACTGGTCTTTCAAGATAAGCTGGTACTGGCACTGCAACAAAATTGTTAACGATTTTATAAAACATGGTGACTCTGCAGATGTCTCGTCTGTATTGGAGAGTTTCCCAACCAAGCTCCTTCTGCATGCAGGTAACACTGTCATAATAAGAGAAATTATTTTGAACCCATCTTGCCGCTCTACGTTGTACTTTTTCCACTTTGTTGATATAGGTTTTTGTGTAGGGGCTCCAAACTGTTGATGCGTATTCTACCTGGGGTCTCACTAAAGTTTTATACGCTATTTCTCTGATCTTCTTATTTTTGGTCTGGATGTTTCTGCGGAGAAAACCTAAAGTTTTATTAGCATTTGATGTTATATTGTCAATGTGTTTGTTCCAGGAAAGATCTCCAGATATTGTAACTCCTAGGTATTTGGCATTGTCCACAGTCTCTAGTACTTGTCCATGTAACCTGTAATCAAAGGAAATCTTTTTCTTCTTTTTAGTAATATTTAGGACAATGCATTTGCTGGGGTTAAACTCCATTTCCCACTTTTTCTCCCACTGCATTAACTTTTAACAATTGTATTTATTAAAACTCTACCTTAAAAAAAATAATTTTAATTCAATAATCCTACTCTATAGTCAATAGTCAGGCTTTGTTAAAGTCGACGGCGGTACCGGTCTACCCCGAAATGAGAAATATAAAATTAACCACCCGCTAAAAATTTATCGACCTTATCTGATAAGGAAACTGTATACAGTAGCCAAGAGAATAAAACTAGTCTATTACTATATAAGTGTGGTATATATATTTTCACTTTTTTTATGGCCAATTTGTTTCTTGAGATAAATGAATTTTATTTGGTTATAATTGTTAACAAGAGCACCGATAACGGGTGCCAACGCTCGGCTGCAGGTGCTGGATAATGCAAAAATTCTAAGTAGAAAAAGGGACATAAATCTTACAAAAACTCTTTTAGAGTTATCCCCCTTGATATTGTAGATAGCTTATATGATGGTCAATACACATGCCAAGTTTCATGAGGATATCTTCAATAACAACATAGATATGACCAAGGTTAAAGTTTGTCACGCCAACGCCAATGCCGACACGAACGACGCCCAGGTGATGATAATACCTCGGGTTTTCTCCGAAAACAGCCGAAATGATAATAATAAATCCTCTTTTTGAAGACTTTTCATTAAAGTATATACGACAGTGATATAATTGCAGTACCAGTGATTTTTTCATACCAAAATTAGATTAAACATTCATTTATCATGAAGCCGTATCTCAAAAGAGCGAAGATTCCGCAGCTAAACTATTCCTCCAAGCCAGATAGAGGTCAGTTTTTGAAATGCTGGAGACAGAGCCACAAGTTTGTGGGTTCGATCCCGAATTGATCCCAATAAGAAAATTCAGTGTCCGCAAGCCTAGTAGGCCTACTAGTGATACCCGGGATGCATAACAATAATTGACCTTCTCCGTGATATAACTGAAAGACGTCAAAACACTGTCAAAAAAATATAAAAAAATAAGAAATGAAAAAATAAAATAAACAAGAGGACCATGATGGTCCTAAATCGCTCCCCTGAGTATGATGGTTCATGGCTTTATGATATAAACAAAATGGCAATGCCCTCTGTCTAATTATTTTGGAGAAGATGTTTACAGATTTCTCTTTTAATCCTAGGCATATTGATGATCCCACCATAATAGCACTAATTTCCTGAATATGGTAATGCTTTGAAGTATAGACATCAATACATACCAAGTATAAAAGCTGTAAGCCTAATGGTTTAGGAGAAGAAGGTTTTCAAAGTTATCATTATTTATTCCTAACTTAAATTTGGGATTGCGCAGAAAATGGCTAATTTTTTAAGTAATTTGGTAGAGGGTCAATGGCTGATGATATGTACCAAATATCAAAGCTCTAGGCTTTATGGTTTGGGAGAGGAAGATTTACAAAGATTTCCTTCTTTATTCCTTTGTAAAATCAGGAATCGCACAGAAAAGGGCTAATTTTCAGAGTATGATAATTCTTTGAAGTATTGTGGTAGAGGGTCAATATATTATGATATGTACAAAATATCAAAGCTCTAGGCCTAATGGTTTGGGAGTTGGTTTGTTTGTTTGAATGGGGTTTTACGCCGCTTTCAACAATCTTTCAGTTATATCGCGGCGGCTGGAGCACCTAACAATGGAATCCTGGTATTTCTCACACCAGTACTACCATTACATCCTTTCCTAGCCTCCAGCTGCTATCCCACATAGGTCTACGATTATCGACCCATTGGTGAGAGACAAATAGTCGGAAAGGATGAGTGCCGCCGTCGGGGATCGAACCCGGAACCTTTAGATTGACAGTCCGACGCGCTACCAACTGCGCTATGACGGCGGCTTCTGGTTTGGGAGACGAAGATTTTTAAAGTTTTCCTTCTTTAATTCTATGTAAATCAGGGATCGCCCAGAAGAGGGCTAATTTTCAGAATACTGTAATTCTTTGAAGTATTTTGGTAGAGGGACAATAGTTGATGATTTGTACCATATATCAAAGCTCTAGGCCTTATGGTTTTTGAGAAGAAGATTTTAAAAGATTTCCTTCTTTATTTCTATGTAAAATCAGGTATTGCCAAGAAGAGGGCTAATTTTCAGAATACGGTAATTCTTTGAAGTATTTTGGAAAAGGTCAATAGATGATGATGTATATCAAATATCAAAGCTCTAGGCCTTATGGTTTTTGAGAAGAAGATTTTTTAAAGATTTGCTTCTTTATTTCTATGTAAAATCAGGGATTGCCAAGAAGAGGGCTAATTTTCAGAATACGGTAATTCTTTGAAGTATTTTGGAAGACGGTCAATAGATGATGATTTGTACCAAATATCAAAGCTCTAGGCCTTATGGTTTGGTAGTAGAAGATTTTTATAGATTACCTTCTTTTTTATTTCTATGTAAAATTAGGGATCGCCCAGAAAAGGGCTAATTTTCAGAAAATGGTAATTCTTTGAAGTGTTTTGGTAGAGGGTCAATAGATGATGATTTGTACCAAATATCAAAGCTCTTGGTCTTATGGTTTGGGAGAAGAAGATTTTTAAAGATTTCCTTTTTTATTTCAATGTAAAATCAGGGATCGCCCAGAAAAGGGCTAATTTTCAGAATACAGTAATTCTTTGAGGTATTTTGGTAGAGGGTCAATAGATGATGATGTATACCAAATATCAAAGCTCTAGGCCTTACCGTTTGGGAGGAGAAGATTTTTCAATTTTTTTTCACTCCGTTGCCATGGCAACCAGATTTCTCCATGGATTTCAATTCTTTGAAGTTTTTTGAAAGAGCATGACCTAAGGATCATTACTGCGAAGTTTTGTTGAATTTCCATGGTTAGTTTAGGAGGAGAAGATTTTTTTGTAATTGTGAACGGACGGACGGACAGACGGACGGACGGACGGGCGGACGGATGATGACCGATCACAATAGCTCTCCCAGAGCACTTCGTGCTCAGGGGAGCTAAAAAGCAAGCAATGAAACAAACAAGAAATGAAATAACGCTAGATTGTGATTCAAACTGGATGGTCATAAACTTCCGTAAGACGGCATAAATAAGTCATCAAAATTTGTGAATTAGCATTGGATTTAGCGACCCCTAAACTAGAATAAAATATTTGTGATATTGATCAGCAAGTTCAAAATTTCAAACATGGAACAGAAGCTATTTTCGGGAGACAATTTCAGCTGAGCAAAAACTCTGAACGATCCCAACCACTTATATATACAATTGAAATCATACTTTCGATTTATCACGGATGCATAAGAATAATTGACCTTCTCCGTGATATAACTGAAAGACGTCAAAACACTGTCAAAAAAATTATAAAAAAATAAGAAATAAAAAAATAAAATAAAAAAGCAAGCAATGAAACAAACAAGAAATGAAACAAACAAGCAATGAAATTACGCTAGATTGTGATTCTAACTGGATGGTCATAGTAGTTTTAAGCGTAACACAAACAATGTCAACTTACTGGCTGTGAAGCTTTAATTTCTTTATCGGCCCTTGACAAAGAGAAATAGTTTGTGTGTGTTTTTGTTTGTGTGATCCCCAGATACATCTGTAGTATTTTGGGACAATTTTAACGTCTCTTTAGAACGAGCTCTAGATGTTATCATTGTAGGAGATTTAAACCAGGACTTACTTAATATGAGAGAATATGTTCTGAATAATATTATGTTTATAAATGATCTCAAAAATATGATTAACAAACCTACACGTATTACACCACACTCGTCTACTTTAATTGATCCTATTCTTGTTTCGTCGTTTCTCGATGTTTTACATTCTGACACTTTAGATATTCAAAATGATATAAGTGATCATAGAGCAACAATTGTTTTTATCAAATTCGAAAATGTCTCTTTTCCTACTTCAAAGAGAAAAGTTTGGTATTATGATAGAGCTGACTTTGAAAATTTAAATCATTTGATAGATAATGAAAATTGGGATTTTATTACAGCTTATGACATTGACCAAGGTTGTAATAGGTTTTCTGAAACTATACTTCAATTGGCATCTCAGTGTATATCAACGAAAGAAATCACCATTCGACCGACAGATAAACCGTGTTATGACTCTGAAGTATGACGCCTTTCTAGACAAAGAGACCGACAAAAGACTATTGCAATAAGAAAACTCCGAAATATCCAGTGGATGAAATACCAAAACATAAGAAATAAAGTAAAGAATTCGAAGAAGGTTGCAAAGGAGCGATATTTTAGTCATCTAGACAAATCTTTATCTCAGTATAGATTGGAAAATCCAAGTAAATATTGGAAACAACTTCGTAATTTAATAAATGTCAATAAAAAATCGGAATCAATACCAGTTCTTAAATCAACCGTTGATGGTACTGAGTTTTTCTACCATAGCGATGTAGATAAAGCTGAATGTTTAAATAAATATTTCACTTTCATCTCAACAATTGATGAAGAAAACGCATCTTTACCACAATTTTATCTCAAAACCAATTGTAAACTTAGTGAATTAAAATCACTGAAACAGAAATTGAAAGTATAATAGGCTCTCTAGATACAAATAAAGCAATAGGTCTTGATCAGATTAGTCACAAACTGCTCATAGGTACCAAACAATCTATATCCAAACCACTTTATATGCTTTTAAACAAATCATTAGATACACAAAAATTTCCGGATAAATGGAAAGAGTCAGTCGTCTACCCTTTATTTTAAAAAGGGCGACAAAACTTCAGCTGAAAATTATCGTCCAATATCTTTATTGAGTTGTGTTGGCAAAGTAATGGAGAGGTGTGTGTATAAACACTTGTACAATTATCTTCATCTAAATCATCTATTGTATGAAAAACAATCTGGATTTTTACGAAGTCATTCAACAGTCTATCAGCTTCTTGAAATATACCATTAGATTGTCTCTGCATTCGATAAAAAATCTTTGTATGGTTTTCTGTAATATTTCTAAAGCTTTCGACAGAGTCTGGCATAGAGGTTTAATTTTCAAACTTCAACAAGTAGGCCTATACGGCCCGCTTTTAAATTGGTTAACCAATTACCTATCTTTTCGTAATCAGTCTGATATGGTAAATACAGCTAGATCAACCCAAAGACCAATAAATGCTGGCGTTCCACAGGGCTCTGTTCTCGGTCCATTACCTTTTCTTGTTTATGTCAATGATATCGCAGAAAACTTGTTAAGTATTTCTCGTCTATTTTCAATCGACACTTCCCTGGCCTGTTCTGCAAAACATATATCAGATGTAGAAGGTATTCTAAACCATGATCTACAAATGATTTCCCTGTGGGCTAATCAATGGTTAGTAACATTTAATCCTTTTAAAACTATTGCTATGCATTTCTTCAATACAGATGGTAATAACCCAAATTTGATATTTCAAGATGTGCAAATCCAGTTTGTTGATGCACACAAACATCTTGGAATTACATTTTCTACTGACGGTAAATGGCGAAAACACATTTCTAACATCCTTAATTCAGCTTCAAAAATTCTAGGTTTGTTGAGATCACTAAAATTTAAATTGCAAAGACCTTCACTTAATCAAATATACATTTCTCTTTCACGCCCATTCTAGAGTAAGCTTCAACAGTCTGGGATAACTGCACAGTAAGAGAAAAAGAATCCTTAGAAAAAATTCAAAACGAAGCTGCAAGAATCGTAACAGGCGTCACTAGGTCAACTTCAATGAATAAGCTATACGAAGAAATTGGTTGGTCATCTCTTTCTGACAGACGAATATACCAAAAAATTTAAACTCACTTATAAAATCTTCAACGGTCTTACAAATTACCTCCTTGATATTTTTCCACCCAGGGTGAACTCAAGAACACAATACACTTTACGTAATGCTCTTGATATTGAATAATCACTCATAGAACAGAACTGTTTGCTAGTTCTTTTTTCCCATCTGCAATCAAACTTTGGAATGACCTACCCGAACACATTAAATCTACACCATCTTTGTCATTATTTAAATCTAAAATATTACAAGATTTTCCAGCTTCCAATGTACCCAAATATTATTTCTAAGGAGATCGGAGGTTTTCTATTATTCAAACTCGAATTAGAAACAGATGTAGTGATTTAAAGCATGACCAATTCTCAAATCATATATCAGTTAATGCCACCTGTAGTTGTGTATATCCGAAAGAGGACGCGGAACACTATTTATTTCAATGTCGAAATTTTATGGCGCAAAGGGTTAAACTTTTTAGGCATTTACACCGTTTCCATCCATTAAATGAGAATAAGTTTCCATTCGGATCACCCAATCTCAGCGAAGAGGATAATTCTGAAATGTTTAAGTATGTCCAAACTTATATAAAGGATACAGAAAGGTTTGTGTAAACTTTGCGGCATGCAAACGCAAATACTATATTTTGGTTTCACAGGGCTTGGGTCCCGCTTACAGAATAAGTACTGATACGCTCTTCTCCTTCTTTCTTTTCTTCATTTCTTTCTGTTCTTTTTCTTTCTCTATCAACTTAACCATTATCTTCTTAATTCTTTAAGATTTAATGAAAAATGTAGCCACCTCAAGTAATTCCATAACTGGGACAAAATTGTCTTCAATATCTATATATATATCTAAAGAAAAAATAAGAAGAGTTAAGCGTATCGTTAGTGTGCTTTCGAAGCGTTTTGACAACAGATTGATACAAGATGTGGTTTTAATGATTCGGATGCTCACCGTCGAATCGAACTGAAACTTGAGGACTTTCAAGGAAGTAGATACATACACAAGGGAATGGCCTAATCGAAGTTGGAAAACTTGTGGCCAGACCCTTTTGCCCTTTGAAAATTTGTAATGATTAAATTGAATATATGTGTATAATGTAAAAATGGCAATAAAATATGTTTAAACAAACTAAACTTAACCGTGTTCACTCGAGACTCGTCCTTTTTTTTATTAGACTGGTCCCCCTGTCGAATTTAACAAACCCGGCGAGAAGGCATCGGTATACCTTATTCATAAGCGCACCGGTATAATATATCTAAGAGATGAAGAGAATATTTTTTTGTTTCCATGGAGGCATGAACCGAAAAAAACTAATCGCACTGTATGAATCAACCAATCAGAACGCCCGTTTTTGATAGACGAAACTAAAAATTAAATTATTCCTTTATTCATCATCGCTACCGGATGCCATCATGGCCAACATGAGTGACGCCTCCCCTGAAGGTGGACGGTAGTGCAAGGATAAACGACTGAACGTTCCGCTAGTTTAACCCATTCCCACACAATTCCTTCTCTTTACATCTCACAAAGAAAAAAAGCTTTAGAAAACATTATGAAAAACGAAGAACTTTGTTTGTATCAAGCAATTTCTTCATTTTCCACAATGTTGTCTATCAAAAAAGACGGGGAAAAATAATAGATAGCAAGAGCATCATCTACGGGTGCCTACGCTCGACTATTTGGTGCTAGATAGTAGACAAAATGCATCTAGAGTTATCCCCATTGATAGTATAGGTTGCTCTTTCGATAGTGAACAATTGTGCCAAGTTTCAATTGAATGCCTTAAGTAGAACCAGAGATATCACAAAATGTCAGTTTTTGCACGACGACGACACCAAGGCTATATATCGCAATACCTCGGGTTTTCTCCGAAAACAGCCGAGCTAAAAATAAATCAACTTAAAATTAACATCTGCGTCTTCTTTGAATTTGGACCAATCTGAAATTTTGACTTGTTGGAATCGGTTAATTGCTACCCAAGGCACAGCGGCACTACCCGGAGATTCATTTCCCGTGCTGTCGGAATCCGACTCCGCCGCCCAAATCTTCTGAGTCAACTAGGATTCCCATTTCAAAACTAATGGAATGATCGCCCAAAGCGCGCCAGACCCCTAATCCTCAATCATGGGATGTCATAGGTTCTATACCAGGCGACACCACATATCCCTTCCGACAATGGATGGATAATCATAAATCAAAGTAAGATAGCAGCTGGACTGCTGGAGGTTATGAAAGGATGTAATGGTAGTATTGGCGCCCCGGCCGCCGCAATTTGACTGTAAAATGGCGTTGAACCCAATTCAATCAATAGACTGTTAGAAAATGCTTTGACTCGTCCCGTATATAAAATGAAAATCATTCAGTCACTTGAATAGCGTACATACAACTCAATGCCGTAATGCATCAAGCTATCACCATTTTAAAAGCTTTTAACTTTTTTTTTTATAAGTATCCGTATGTGGCTGAAAATTTCAGAAAATCAACCACTTATAATTTTAAACCGTAACCTATTTTGCTAAAAATAGTGAAGAATAACTGTTATTTTCATCAAGGCTGTTTAAAGATTTTTTGCCAGTGTGAGCCAAATACGGTCAAGAAGAAATTTTTCGACCAAAAACAATGAATTTTGCCAGTAAGCCATCATTAGTCTGATTAAAATCAGATTTACTATAACAACCTATTGCTACGCCCGTACGTAACGCGTAGAGATAGCGTAGTGGTTTCGTAGATATGATTTTAATGAGATTGAGCCATCGGATACTAGATTGATTGATTGAATGGGGTTAAACGCCACTTTAACAGTATTTCAGTCATATCGCGGCGGCTGGAGACCTAACAATTGATTCCTGGTATTTCTCACAACAGTACTACCATTACATACTTTCCTAGCCTACAGCTGCTATCAAACTCGAGTTTACAATAATCCACCCATTGGTGGGAGACAAACGTCGGTAAGGATATGTGCCGCCGCCGGGAAACTAACCCATGACATCCCACGATTGAAGATTAGGCGTCTGATGCGCTACCGACTGCGCTACGACGACGGCCCATCGGGTACTAGAGACTGTTGACATAGATACGTAAAATGACGTAAAGTCATTTATCGCGGTAATAAGGTCACCGTTTCTTTCAACTGACCACTCGCGACTGTCAATCAAATAAACAGTTGGCCAATGAAAAAATCCATTAAGACCACAAATTAGTTTTGAACTCCGATATCTAGCTGTTATCTTTTTTCATTTATTTATTTATTTATTTATTTTGACAATTTCTGTTGGTTTGGCGACTTAAATGTTAAAACAACTTTTTTCAAGCTGTAGTTACGACATTTAGGACACGAACCAACACTTCTACCTTTTTGTTAATGCTATTTACCATTAAATTGCAAAATAGCGCCGTTTAAAATCGAAATTGGACATCCTGTTGGAGTCGATGGACGTGGCAAATTGAGTAAGTGGGTGGGGTCAGCGATTGGTTAGCTGTTCTGTACATTATACATGGATATATCTTCTTGTGTGCAATTACACCTACCAACGCGCAAAGTATTAAAATTACATAAAACCCGGGACAATCAATTTAAACTAGATGGTTGTCCCAGGACAACTGCTGTCGAGCCCGCAAAGTTTTGTAGGTATCATGCTCAAGAAAAGTACAATTTTAGTGTTTGACCTTGAGCTTTGACCTTGAACTTGAAGCTATCCAAAAATTATTTCAAATGGCAAATCTACTCATGATGTAGAACAATTGTGCCAATTTATTTTGAAATCCATCCATAATTGTAGGAGAAATGTTCCGGGCAAGCACAATTTGAGTGTTTGACCTTGAACTGTGACCCTGAACTTGAAGCTACCAAAAACTCTTTCAAATGGCACATCTACTCATGATGGAGAATAATTGTGCAAATTCATTTTGAAATCCACCAATAATTGTAGGAGAAATGCTCCGGACAAGCACAATTTTAGTGTTTGACCTTGAGCTGTTACCTTGAACTTGAAGCTATCCAAAAAATTCTTTCAAATGGCACATCTATTCATGATGTAGAATAATTGTGCCAAGTTATTTTCAAATCCATCCATAAATTTAGGAGTAATTATCTGGACAAATTCGGACGGACGGACTAACGGACTGACTAACAAACTAACTAACGCACTAACGCACATACTACGACTTGCCATTGTGACAACTATGTCTCGCTCATCGCAAGCGGGCTCGACAGAAAAGGGAGAGAGAAAAAGTCCGTTAACAGATTATTACAAATTTTTCATCGGTTTTGTCCGATATAACATTTCTATAACTACCCAAACCCCTTTTTTGAAAACCAATAACGGCAAAATCGCGCTTTCTGACGCTCCTCAAGAAAAATACTTTTGGATACATTTACGACGACCAATTTCTTCATTAACCATAGTGTTTTCTGTCTACAAAGACAAAGTTTTTTACACATTTTATCAATTTGAAATTGTCGTCTGAAACATCTTTGAATTTGGACCTGTCTAAAAAATGTCATCTGGTAATGGGTTAAATAAAATAAAAGACTTAAATATTGAGAACGTAGTTAATTAACTTCATGATAGAAAAACATCTAGATTGATACCGTCTTCTGTTTACAAGATAGATTTTTTTATTTGATGTATTTCACTGTCAATCAAAATCTATTGACCAATCAAGTCGTTCATTAAACCAGAAGCGAAATTTTAAATCTGACATTTATGTTCAGTACTTTCGCAATCTCATTAAAATCATCTCTACGAAACCATTATGCTATCTCCCCACACGCAGGGACGTAGCAATAGTGTATAATGCTTAATCTGGTTTTAATCAGATTGAGTACGTTTGTTGGGTTGGCGACTTAAACGTCGTAACAAGCTTCATTTATGGCGTTCAGGTCAACAAACAACGACTTGTCTTTTACATCATGTCCCTGGCCAAAACAATATCGTTTATTACTTCAGTCGAACTGCTATGTCTTAACTCAGTAAGCGCGGTCTCTAATTCTTCAATTCACACTTCAAGTACAAATGTGCTCATTTGAGAGGTGTGCTGGGATGAACATTGAAAATTGAGGAAAGAAGATATTGCCTTCGACAGCCTTTGCGATTAATCTTACCAGAAAATACTCGGAGGAGGGAATCCTAAATCGGCCCACCGTATAATTGTCACGCTAGGATTTATTGTTATTGCGCCGCATGAAGAAATCGTCCACATTTGTTCCAAAATACAAGAATTCCCACTCTTTGCCTGTTTGCTTCAGTCGTATACGTTTTCTTTTACTTAGTGAACAAGTCTTTATTATGTTTTATCGCTGGCTTTGGCCGTAGCTTTCAATTTCTAACAAAAGGATGTTTAAATGGCAAATATTGAAAGCAAAAAGAACATCAACTCAATTTATTCAATAAATAATTGGGAAAAAGTCCAAAATTTTCAAGATAAACGACACACAACTTAAAAAAAAACAACAAAAAAACGTTGCATCCTTGGTCTAAGCATATCGTGATCTTTTGACACGAACCCGGATCGGCTTGTCATAATTTACTTGATCCCTAATGATTTTTTTTGCTCTAAATCACGTTTGCCCCTTGTACGTTGGACCTAATTTACTTAGGCCCAATTATAGTTCGCAATGATTAAGTTCGGCCCCCGTGATCGCTCGCCCTGCTAATGTCTATCTTATTTGTGATGGGTCACATGTACTCCGTTATTGCCTTTTTTTCAATTATACCACATTAAAGACACAAATACGTGTTGTCGTGTCTAATATTAAAATATTGGTACAGACTTTTGGTTAAAGAAAAATCCATTCATAATCTAAATTTTACTGTTGTTATTATTTTCGGATTTTAGGCCATGTTATTATATTTGATATAATCTCACAAGACACATGTTTTTCGTTATCGCCAATGTCAATTATACCACAGTAAAGACAAAAATACGTGTTGACGTTTCTAATGATAAAATATTGGAAGAGATTTTTTTACTAGTAAACCAATTAAATATCTAAATTTCACTGTTGTTATTATTTTCCGTTTTTAGGTTATGTTATCATATATGATGTAGTCTCATAAGCCAAGTGTAATTCGTTATCGCCATTTTCAATTATACCACATTAAGGAATCAATAACGTGTGGTCGTGTCTAATAATAAAACAATTGGTACATACTTTTTTTTACACATGGACCCATTCAATATTTAAATTTCACTGTTGTTATCAATTCCCGTTTTTAGGCCAAGTAATTATATTTCATATAGTCTCATAAGTCACATATACTTCGCTATCGCAATTTTCAATTATACTACATTAAAGACAAAATAATGTTGTCGTGCCTAATTAAAAGATATTGGTAAAATTTATTTCCAAATAAACCCACTTTATACCTCAATTTTACTGTTGTTATCTTTTCCGCTTTTCGACCATGTTATTAAATTTGATATAGCCTCACATGTCACACAATTTTCGTTTCGTCATTTTTAATTATACTTCATTATAACACAAATACGTGTCGTCTTGTCTAATTATAAATATTGTAAAAGAATATTGTTACAAATAAACCCATTTAATATCTATATTTTACTGTAGATATTATCTTCCGATTTTAAGCCACGTTATTAAATTTGATATAGTCTCATAAGTCACATATTCTTCGTCATCGCCATTTTCAATTAAACCACATTAAAGACACATATTTATGTTATCGAGTCTAATGATGAGATATTACTACAGACTTTTTTTTATATAAATAATCCAATTTAATACCTAAATTTTACTCTTGTTATCATTTTCCGTTTTCAGGCCATTTCATTTTATTTGGTATCATCTCCTGAGTCACAAGTTTTTCAATTATATCACATTAAAGACACAAATACGTGTTGTCGTGCCTATTAATAAGATATTGGTAGAGATTTTTACCAATAAAGCCAATGTTCCAGGCGCGAGCTAGTTAATTTTCTTAAAGCTATTGGTATGAATAGTTTGGCGTTATCGATAACGCATTTCTTGCGCATACCTTCGTTGAGCTAGTAAAACATCGTAACTACAGCTTGAATAAGCTGTAGTTACGATGTTTTGCTAGCCCAACGACGGTATTGGAGAAACCGAGAAAGGGCGAGACCGATTGGAAGTATCGATACAGTGGGAGCGGTTGAAATCAGTGTTAAATGAACAGACTCACGAGTCTAAAGGAATTACGTGAAAAACATGTCATGGGCAGCCTGTTTGTTGGTTCTATATACCGCCCATACAATAAATGGATATTATCATGATATGTGGAATCCGCGAGGTTTGTTTTATGATTGTATTATTATCATCTTTTTTTTGTTATATATAACAATATTACACCATTCTTATTGTATTGATGATTTTCAGTTTTGCTCATATATTACTTATAATATTATAATATATAATATTATAATTATTAATAATAATTATAATTAATAATATTAATCAGTATGATTTATTATTTTCTGTAAACAAATAATAAATGATTTCTATATTTTCGTTAGAACATTTCTCTAGAACATTTGGGAAAATTTCTTTAATGATAATACATAATTTTAATCCTCCAGAAACCTATTTGTCTCATCTTAAATTATCTCAACGTTGCCGGTTTTTTGAATTGAATGAGGTTTTACGCCGCTTTCAACAATCTTTCAGTTATATCGCGGCGGCTGGAGCACCTAACAATGGATTCCTGGTATTTCTCACACCAGTACCGCCATCACATCCTTTCCTAGCCTCCAGCTGCTATCCCACATAGGTCTACGATTATCGACCCATTGGTGGGAGACAAATAGTCGGAAAGGATGAGTGCCGCCGTCGGGGATCGAACCCGGGACCTTTTAGATTGACAGTCCGACGCGCTACCAACTGCGCTATGACGGTTTTACCTACGTTGACAACAATTCAAAAATTAAAACAAATTTAAATCTCAGAAAATTATGATTTTTTACCGAATTAAGATTTGATCCATTATTCTTTGAAGCCTACTTAAATGACGCCACTTCATAACGTTTGAAAATTGTAAATTTAAAGAAGTTACAGACAACAGTTTGCAGTAATTGAATTTTTAAGAATCTGTCTCTTGGGGTAGAAATCATCGTGGATATTGAAAAAATTGCTTGTCCACATTGTGTTCAAATGCTTTATTCTTCAGGGGTGTAAAAAAGCTCAGTTGTGTGAAAAATGGGTAAAGAGTCACATTCTACATACTGATCTGGTGCTTTTGTTGACGGTACGTGTGGCATTGGTACAAGCGTGTGAAAAATAAATAAATAAATAGATAAATAAGAAAATAATAATAATCATCATCTTGAACTGAACACTTCCATAAGAACTTTTATCAAATGGAAATACCTCGGTTTGAAAATCAATAGTCAGAAAATTGTGACGTCATCCAGACATCCGTGAATTTTCCAACGTCATGAAATAGCGTAATTTAGGCGGGTTATACCGGATAAGGGATCATAAATCAAAAGATGACGTCATCAAAACGCTGATTTTTTTTTTAAATATAATAAAGTAGCGTCATTTAGTTTGATTTTACTGGATAAGGGACCATAAATAATAATGTCATTAAAGCATTATAATTTCCCAAACGGTCGTAAAGTAACGCTATTTAGACAGATTTTCGTAGATAACGGCTCCAATATGAATTAGCCACGTCAAAATAGATATTCGGGGCCGATTTGGTCCCCTTTTGCTAGGCGGTACATAAACTACTTACGCAAAATGGTTTGAAAATGGACCCTTTCACCCAAACTATCAAACAGTCGAGGTTTCTAAAATGTTATTGAGGAAAACATATAGAAAAAAGGGAGAAATTGCTCCTGACACGTTATTCCCATTTTTAGTGGATTGTTTTCTACCACATTTTTCAATTTAAACGCACTTTGAATTGTCATCTGCACCCCCTCAAAATCCGGACCAGTCAGAATTTGTGAGATTCATTAATGGCCAAAACCATCAAATTGGTGTTTACCTTACTCATCCGGCGTTCTCAATTAAGAAATGAAGAGAATATTTCGAGAATATCCGCGCAGCCTGATTAGAGTCTATACTTTGCGCTCAACGGATAGATACTTTCTCAAAGCTTGTACAAGTGATCAGCATATACATGTATTCTAAATGTCTTGAGTTGCTACCCAGGCTGTCAGGTGTCCGTACTTCAAGCACATGTGAAATGGTTGGAAAATATCACGCAAGGCCTCAAATATCTGAGGGGGCGAGGACTTGTATCACGCGAAACATCCATTTATACAAGACATGACTTTGTATCAAGACGCATACTCGACCAGCTTTTGTGGCACACCAATGTCAATTTTTAAATCTGCGCTATTCTTTTCAAATACAATACATACTTTCCTTTAAAGTCCCAATAAGACTCCAAAAGGAGAATTCGAAAACAAATACTCCAAGAGAAGAATTCGACAACAAATACTCCAAGAGAAGAATAAGAAAACAAAGACTCTAATAGAAAAATTCGAAAGACACCGGGCTAAAACAAACTTCAATTTTCTCGTTTTAATAATTTGAATTTAAAAACTCGAAACATGAAAGACGAAATCTAGACCCGAATGGGAAATGGACTTTAATTGTTCGGGCCGAGCACGTTATTAAAACTATTGCGTTTTCAAACAGTGTGATTAAGTGTTTAGGTTCATACCCTTAATGAAAATAAAAGAAATATTACATGGATCTTCTTCTCTTAAATACAAGATCAGACGACTCTCTGCCCCCCCCCCCCTTCCTTAGATTTTTTTTTACTTTTTATAGTAAGTTCAATATGTACATATCTTCTTCTTCAACAGCTCACTAAAAGATGAACCCATCTTAAAATAAAGCAAACGACTATCCTTTATGTATATTCTTCTCTCACCCACATATATACCTGTCACATTTTACAGATTTGACGAAGCCTTACAATGTAAATGATCCCTGTTAAATCAAGACTGTTATCCTGTTCTGCCATTTAGAACAGGCTGTTGCCTGATATCGATGGTTCAGAGCAAAACTGTCGTAAGTGAATACACTTATTTAAGCAGTTTTAATACTTTTGCACTAAGCCCTCGATATATTTGAAAAGTAGTTGGACTAGCTCGAAAGAGCTTAAAGAAATAAAGCAAATTGTAAGGGGTGGGCTGGGGCGGGGACTTATTTTTTATACAGGGCCCGAAACACATTTCCATCCAATCCCTCCTTTTCCACACTCCAGGAAAAAGGCTTAGGAGAGCAGTGTGGGAAATGAAGAAATTGCTAGGCACAAGCTTTTTTCTACATTATCCACAATGTTTTCTACCCTAAAAAATAAATATATTTAAAATTCCACAAACTAAAAATTGTCGTCTGCAATTTCTTTGGATTTGCTTCAGTCTAAAAGTTTGGTGTTTGGTAACTATAATGAAGTGGACGCGATCTATGAACTTGAGGAAGACTGCAGCGTTCGACTGAAGCAAATACAATGTATATAGAAATCCGGGTTCATACGCCCATAACTCTTCTACGAATAGACCTCCTTGGTTCTTTAACGTGCCAGGTGTAAAGAACCGATACAAGCTAAGCTACCTCAGGGTTTCTTACCAGTTAATTTCTAGTTTGTCGGGGGACAACAATTGTCCCTATAAATATCCTGCCAAGTTCGGGATTCAAACCATGGACCTAAGGATTGTTAGCCCTGCGTGAATGGCAGTTTAACTTATATACACCCACAGTGATAATGATTCGCGAGATACACCCTACCACATGCTCACAATCGACCAATCGCTGGCCCCGCCTATTCTGACTCCCCAAGCTCCGCCCATTAACTCCAACAGGAAGTTCCGCTTCGATTTTTGACGGCGTTATTTTTTATGGCCTGTAGCATGTAACAAATAAGTAAAGTGGTTGGTTTGTGACCTAAACGTCGTCACTATAGCTTGAATAAGCTGTAGTGACGACTTTTAAGTCGCCAAACCAACAATAAAGGTAATCAAAAACGGCGTTAAATGTTGGAGTTGAAAAGCTCAGGTCCGGCCTGAATTAAATTATTTGATTGGTCGATTGATTTCTTAATTGACGGCCGCGATTGATCAATTACGAGGAAAAAGATTTAATTATAGTTTCTCCTATCAAAATTCAAGTACATTGATTGTTTTTTTTTTAAAGTTCTATGAACAAAAGTATGTGCTCGCAACTATTTTGTATGCTTGATGCACAAAGTACATCTATGAAGTTTTACTCAAAACTAGTTACGTATTTGCTTTGTTTTGCTTGATGGTATTAAATGAGCACATGCGTGACATTTTCAACCATTACACATGTGCGCCAAGTAAAGACTCAGATCAACCTGTGCATCCGCACAGTCTGATCAGAGTCTTCACTTTGCGCTCTGCAGATAGATACTGAACCAAAGCTTCTTTCGACAATCAGCGAATATTCTAAATATCCCGAATAGATGTCTAGGGTGCTCAATGTGTGCGAGTCACGCACATGTGAAATGGTTGGAAATATCACGCACAGGCTCAAATTATGAGAAATAAAAAAGGTTAAAGCTTTTATTTCATTGAGGTGTGACCTTAAAACTTAGGATTCGCGTATTCATACAGTGGGATTAAATTTTTAGGTTCATACCTCCATGAAAACAAAAATATTCTCTCTATTTCTTCTATATTCAAACTAATAGCGCCTACTAGGATGTATCCAGTCACTATTGAAATGTAGGGTGATGTTACGTGTGGAAAATAGTAATTGATGAAATATATGATTAAAGATAGGTCATAAGCGTTTAATAATTTTTGTCCGGTATTTTTATGTTATTAGTATTATTTCTTTGCATGAAACATACGTTAGCAGTCTAAGGATACACTGCAAACTATTGTACTGAGTCGATGTTTTTACGAATAGTTTTCGGAATACATACGTATTTGCAAGTTACAAAAGTCTGAGATAGAGTCAACATTTTCGTTTTGTCTTCACCATCACACGAAAATGTCTTTCAAAATCATATATACTTGGTTTCTTCAGGATTATTTTTTCAGAAAGTGCACATTTTCACAAGAAGAATGTCTCAAAAACATTTTCCGTTAACAATGAAAACGTTCTTCGATTCCGCTGCCATAGCACGGTTGACCAATAAATCAGTTAACCCATTCCAACTCAATCCCTCCTTTTTACGCTCCTCAAGAAAAAAACTTTGGAAAACATTGTGGATAATGAAGAAATTGCTTGTATCAAGCAATTTCTTCATTATCCACAATGTTTTCCATCCAAAAGGACGAAAAAAATCAAAATTCCATCAACTTGGAATTGTCGTCTGCAGCTTCTTTCAATTTGGACCAGTCTAAAATTTTGCTGGGTTGGAATGGGTTAAGACCTGAAGAGAAATTCGGTCTCCGACTTTTATGTGACGCATTTTTGTTGGCTTGGCGATTTAAGCTACGTAAATAACAGAGCCGAACTTCTGTCGGAGGCAAGTAGGCGAGGCCAAGTATCCGTCAAATACTTAGCACGAACATTTCTAAAATGACGGGAATAACCCTGTCCGACGTCAACCTATGTTACCAGAGAAACTTAAATTCCATACTGTCGTAAATAACTTTTTCCGGATTGATTATAATTATAATGTACCAAGTTTCATTTGTGAAGAATTCAACGTGAATAAAAAAAAGAGATGCTGACACTTGTAATACACAAATACATCAGCCCTTGTATATATGATCGGGGAATCAGAAAAAAACAAGTGCACCGTACACGGAATCGTCGTTACCCTCAGTTCTTTGACAACGTTACGTCACTCCTTTCATTTAGGAATGGAGTATAAAACGGTCACACTACCCCTCGGGCCGACGATGGGCCTACGGGTGAAAAATCTAAGGCGAAAAGGGACATAATCTTACAAAAATGATTTTAGCTGTACATCCTCACCTTATGAGTATAGGCTTCTCTTTCGAAAGTATTGATAGTAAACATAAATTCAAAGTTCCAAGGGAATCCCTTTATAGTAATGCTATAGGTATCTCAAAACCTTATCCATAAAACCTTGAGGGCTGGAATGTAAAATAACCTCGGATTTCCCCCGTAAGCAGATAGTGACGAATAAGTTCATCGGTTCTTTTAGTATTCAGTATAGTAACTGACGTAAATTTCGAGGTCTAAAAATATAAATGAATTGTAGAAAAAATATCAAGCTTAAGGCGGCTCTTGCGCGGATTATGAAAGATATTTTTTGCTCTCAATTTTCAAATTTCTAACTGCACTGCTTTCAGACGTTTGTAAAAATGTCATTAAGATTATTTTATATTGAAAATGACCGTTCAAAACTTAAAAGAAAAAAAAATCACGTTACAAGGCGTAGAAAAAGTCAGCGAAGTACAACCCGATTGGAACAGGGATTCATCGTGTAAATACGTCATCTGCAGATTGCACCAAAAATTGCCTTATTTGTGGTTTATATGACGTATCAATTACGACATTGGCTTCCGCTAGTAATACAGTCCTTATCGACACTACCCGAAGACTAACGACTTCTTCCAATGAATTCCGATGTTATAATGTAGGGCATTGGTAATATATCACATTAAATTAAATTTATAGTGAATTTAGTAGATGTAACACGAAGAAAGAATATTAATCCGTGAAAATGGCATTAATAATTATTGGAAAAGCAGATAATTTTCCTAAATCTAATTCTAATGAAAAGCTGTTCAAGTGCCGGTCTATGTGGATTTAAGGGTTAAAAAAACAAAAAAACTAACTGACCTTAGAACATGCCTATGCTATTTTTGTTGAAAAATCGCCTTCTATTTATTTATCCCTTTCCCGTACAATTCCTGTTTTACGTCCCTGTGAGTGATACTAAACTTGAGAAAACATTGTGGAAAAAAGAAGGAATTGCTTGTAACAAGAAATTTCCTCTTTTTCCACAATATTTGCTACTCAATTTGTAATAAAAGTGACAACTACCCCTTTGAATTTGGACAAGTCATTTTTTCAAAATCTGCAAAGGTTAAGCATAATGATAATAATAATAATAATAAATGATAATAATAACAATAATAATTTTGATAAATGAATGAGTAAACATTAGAGACCACTCACTAAGCATATAAACACTTGTTGCTCCGAGATTGTGGTCAATTTATTTGTATAAGGAGGAATTGGGAAGGAGTGTTCGATAAATCAATGATAATAATGGGAGATGGGCTGTAATTTCGCTGCTTAATATAAGACGGAGAGAAAATCTGTGTCGTTTCCAAGTAATTTTCTGATCCGTTTTTGTCTTGATAGGTCTTTATTTCTTTATTGTATAGATTATAGCCACATAAAAACCAAGCCATTGGTCTTTTGACCCTTTATACAACGGCAAATTCCAACTTGAAAACTGGGGTCAGATATACAGAACAAGAGCGTAGAACCCATTACGCATAATACGCATGTGCGTAAAAATGAAATAATTAACATATCTATATGTTGGTGAATCAAATTGATCCAAACAAGACGGGACTTCCCCTTTCAAGCCTCTATACCTTATGGGTCTCCGGGTCTCATGGGCGCCTTTATCTTTCAAAATTCCGAATTGTACCATATAGAGATCATAAAGTCATATCATGAATTTTGGATTAGATGAAACTAAAAACTACCATGAGTAGAACAATTTACATTGAGTTTAAAGCTTCGAAAAGGATTCAGAAAAGTCTGATTCTGTGGATAAGGTTTAAATCCATTTAAAATAATTTAATATAAAACCTGTCTTTTGATGAAGAAAATGGTAAAAAGGCTCTGTGTGGACGAGAATTAAATGTCAACCAATCAGAGACTTTGTTATAAAAGACAAAAGTGAAACATTGATTAATACCGTCTTTTCAATACTGATCTTTATTTGCTCATTTACTCATACGAAAGCGGATTTTCCAAAGGGAAGTGTTTTATACAGATAGGCTGTTAAATAAAAATCGTTTATGAATTAATTAAACGAGTTATCTATTAATACTGATCCTGATTTGCTAATTTAATTCGTAAAAAAATGAATTTTCCAACACAAAGCGTTTTACTCATTCACACACAGTAACGCCATTTGACACCGCCAAGAAAAAAAAGCTTCGAGAAACATTGTAGAAAATAAAGAAATTGCTTGTCACAAGCAATTTCTTCATTTTCCATAATGTTATCAAACTGGAATAACAACAACAAAAATTGATAATTAAGATTCAATCAACTAAGAATTTCGTTTGCAACTTCTTTGAATTTGGGTCAGTCTAAATTTGTTTGAATAGGGTTTTACGCCGCTTTCAACAATCTTTCAGTTATATCGCGGCGGCTGGAGCACCTAAAAATGGAATCCTGGTATTTCTCACACCAGTACTACCATTACATCCTTTCCTAGCCTCCAACTGCTATCTCACATAGGTCTACGATTATCAACCCATTGGTGAGAGACAAATAGTCGGAAAGGATGAGTGCCGCCGTCGGGGGAGCAGTCTGAAATTGTGTCGTATGGGAATGGGTTAATACAGAGAGAATGTAAAATGATGATCATAACATCCAGAATTTATAAAACGAGTCATCTATTGGCCCATTATTAACCGACAGGAATTTAGACTTGTTGAAAGAAGTTGTAGGTGACTTTTTTAAAGTGGAAGATTTTTTTAATATATTTGTTTTTTCGATTTGAAAACATTGTGGATCATGAATAGGTTGTAAAGATTAGGGTTGTTTAATTAATAGATAAATACGGGGATTTGTCGAGTTAGAGATGATGAGTTTAATAAACTCAGTTACTATATATATATATGTATATATGAACACGAATTTGATAACCTATTTATAGCATGGCATAAATCTATATATACTGAGGGAAAAAAGTTTAGCAATTTCGTACATTAACGCCAATTTCTCCGGTGTCTAGCTTTGGATTCAAACCATATTTTCACACATCGATCTTTTATGTGTTAGCAACAGTATAAAAAAATCAGATGATTTCAAGGTCATACATGTTTGTTGTACAGCGTCAAACATGGTAGGGGTAGGGAAGTAAAAGTAACACAAAGATTTAATATCTTGTGTGTCCACCGTTTGCGCCAATAACGGCATCACAGCGTCTTCTCGTGCTGGAAATGAGGCTACGATTAATGACCATAGGGATACGACCCCATTCCTGACGCAGAACACGTTCCAGGTCTCTAACGTTATTAACGTCGTTCCTGTCTCTTACTCTCCTACCCAGATGGTCCCAAAGGTGTTCGATCGGAGACAGATCCGGTGATTTGGCTGGCCAATCCAACACATCAACGATATTAGTCTGTAAAAGGTCTAACGTGTGCCGAGCGACATGTGGGTGGGCATTATCTTGCTGAAAAATTGTAGCAAGCCCTTGACGCAAGAACGGCAATACCACTGGCTGGACAATTTCGGTACAGTATCGAACGACATTTAAGTTTCCCTATATAGCTACCAAGTCAGTCTTGCCACGGTATGATATACCACCCCAGACCATGACGCTGCCGCCTCAAAAACGGTCATGACGTTGGCAGAATCCATCCTTTCGCCATCAAGCCTCCAAACACGTACCCTGCCATTCGCAAACATCAAATTAAAACGGGATTCGTCTGTGAATAGGACCTGATTCCACATTCGCTTGGCAATCGACGGTGTACCCTTGTCCAATTCAAACTTGCATGCCTGTGTGCACGTGTCAAAGGAATGCCAACGTAAGGTCGACGTGCGCGTAAACGTGCCGAACGAAGTCTGTTTCTTACAGTACGAGCACAGACCCGTGTTCCCGTTGCATTTCGGACCAAACCGGCTATACGAGTGCTATTGAGGAAGCGATTACGCCGTGAACACGTCACGATGTAATTGTCCTCACGTTGGGTAGTCTTGCGTGGCATGCCTGAACGTGGCCTGTCTTTGACGCTGCCTAATTGACGATAATTTGTTCTAAGTCTTGAAATGGAATTTTGGGTCACGCCAAAATGTTGAGCCACCTCTTTTACCATCATACCACCAGCCAGCATAACGATGGCTACGTTCCGTTGGTTTAAGTTAAGCCCTGGGCGACGTCCCATTTAATTTTTTTAAATGTTTTAATGAGTTATCTTGTTATTGATTCTAACCAATAAACTGGGATAGATATTGTGGATATATACTTCACGTACATGTGGAAGCACATGCAGAACGTGTTTCAGCAAAATTGCGACAGACAGCCTTTAGAAGCGAGAAAAACGTGCTCTTAATGCATAATTAGTTAGTTAGCTTTTAAAAATTGCAAACGAGACTGATTTTATAAGGTTTATACATTTACGTTGAAAAATAATGTAGGTCGGAAAAAAAATGCTAAACTTTTCCCCCTCAGTATATTTAATCGTTGTTAAAATTCTTAACATATTCCAAGAAATATTTAACGCCGTCGATTTATTTTTCGTCGGGTGAAAAACAAAAGCTATACTTGATTGAGTGTCGGAAAGTTCTACGAGTAACAATCTAGGTCAAATTTTATCATGAAATGAAAGACTATCAATCTTGCCCGGAAAACAAACAAACGCTTAGTCTGTTTCTTTCTTTAAAAGAAAGCGAACTAATTCAAATGTTAGTTTCGTCTATCAAAAACGAGCGTTCTGATTGGCCGAAAAAATATTCATACCTCCACGAACAAACTTTGAGCGTGCATCTATTTTGCTTTGTTTGTTTGAATGGGGTTTTACGCCGCTTTCATGCCGCCGTCATAGCGCAGTTGGTAGCGCGTCGGACTGTCAATCTAGAGGTACGGGGTTCGATTCCCGACGGCGGCACTCATCCTTTCCGACTATTTGTCTCTCACCAATGGGTTGATAATCGTAGACCTATGTGGGATAGCAGCTGGGGGCTAGGAAAGGATGTGATGGCGGTACTGGTGTGAGAAATACTAGGAAGCCATTGTTAGGTGCTCCAGCCGCCGCGACATAACTGAAAGATTGTTGAAAGCGGCGTAAAACCCAATTCAAACAAACAAATAAATTTAAGCCGCTTTCAACAATCTTTCAGTTATATCGCGGCGGCTGGAGCACCTAACAATGGATTCCTGGTATTTCTCACATCATTACCGCCATCACATCCTTCCAAGCCTCCAGCTGCTACCCCACATAGGTCTACGATTATTGACCCGTTGGTGGGAGACAAATAGTCGGAAAGGATGAGTGTCGCCGTCGGGGATCGAAGCATCTATTTTGCATGCTTTCGCACGGAATAGTTCCATAAAAATGAATCAATTTTGAATTTTTTCTTTTCTCTTGATTTCTTTTTAGAATATCAGAAATGAAGAGAATACTTTTTGTTTTCATGGGGTATGAAACGAAAAAACTAATCGCACTTATGTGTACATTCGATCCTGTATTCGACTTGAACTACTAAAATGTTCTTTTGCATTGGTTACTCTTGTGGCATTTTGATCTGCGGACAGCTGTTTAGGAACCAACCTGACACTTACCTTGCTCATGCCCAAGTGTTCGTGTAAAATCTTGTGTGCCGATGCCTTACCGATGCTAAACTTCTCCAAAGTTACTCGACGATGTTTTGTGACAAAGGCTTTAACATTTGCTACCTTTTTTGGGTTCACCGCTTGAACTGACCGCCCACTTCTAGGCCTGTAACAAACAGTTGTTCTGCCTTCACGAAACTCAGAAACCTAGTTTTAGAAGTTTGAGAGTGATATATATTCATCAGAACAAAGAAAATCATTTTTACCTTTGAAAGATGTGACAGGGCTTTTCACTTTCTGCAACCAGAAACTTAAAAACATCTCGTTGTTCCTCTAACGAAAAGTCCATGATAGACGAAACACCTATCATATATCAGAGTGCAAAATACTGTGTAAACACAACTATTATTGAAAATAAACTGACCACGTTATTGGCGAATGATTGTAGTTTTCACCAATGATACGTAATGTATGTAAATAGCTGCACGTGGAAAGAGAGGAGCATGAAAAGTCCGGTTATTTTCTGACCGTACCGCGTATATTCGATTATAAAGAGCTTAACAAGTTCGCACTGAGTTAATTCGCCCATCCACTTTATCTGGTTTTGTTTGTTTTAATGGGGTTTTACGCCGCTTTCAACAATCTTTTAGTTATATCATGGCGGCTGGAGCACCTAACAATGGAATCCTGGTATTTCTCACACCAGTACTACCATTACATCCTTTCCTAGCCTCCAGCTGCTATCCCACATAGGTCTACGATTATCGACCCATTGGTGAGAGACAAATAGTCGGAAAGGATGAGTGCCGCCGTCGGGGATCGAACCCGGGACCTGTAGATTGACAGTCCGACGCGCTACCAACTGCGCTATGACGGCGACACTCTTTATCTGGTAGTTATGTCCGAAAGTAAAAAACACACCAGAAAATTATTTGAACTGACTGAATAATTGCTTCATTCAAAGTACGTGGTTTAGTCAGCTACACAGGCTAAAAGCCGTGGGGCTATTGGCATGACCTGATGTTCGTCGTGTGTATACATTCGTCCTTCCGTCCTTAAACTTTTAATTTAAAAATCTTTTTCTCAGAAAGTACTTAACAGAATTCAACCAAAAAGGATTCTTTAGTGATCCTTTATTAGATTTGTTCAATGATCTTTCTTGGAGGAAAAATATGGTTTTGATCTGATGAAAAACATGGCTGAAATAGGCGGTGCTTATTTCCATATATGATTAATAATGAAAACGCTAAAAAGTCTTCTTTTCTCAGGAACCAAATATTTCACAGAAATTATCCTCTGGAAAGATTTGATCAGATTTCTTCAATTAATTTGATTGAATGAAAAATATGGCTTTTGGTTGGATGGGGCTAATTTCCATAAATGGAATACATTCTGAAAACTTTGAAAATCTTCTATAAAACCTGTTGATGGATTTCAAACAAATTTCACGGGAATGGTCCTCATGTGACTCTTTGTCAGATTCCTTCATATAATTTTGATCAGTTGTAAAAACGTGGCTTTTAATGTCGTGGCTTATGTCCATATGTGGTATACAGTGAACAAATTTCAATACCTTTTTATCTGACTTGATAAATGAATTTAACTCGTCTTTACTGTTGTAAAACAGTGAAAAGTTTGAAATGCTTCTCTGTGACTATTTCAAAGATTTCAGTGACCAAATCTATTTGCGAGATATTGAATTCCTGAAAACACCATTTGCTTAATCAGTGCATTCCAACCTGTGGACAATGCAGGCGCTCGAGCGCTGCTAGTTTTTTCTCGACCCGTGCAATTTTATACCGGGTCTAAACTTCTCATCTTTTACAGAATTTCTGAATCAGGAGTGCTAAATTATTCCTTGGTATGTTTATTTTCGACGATTGACCTCTGATGGATCCGCCACCTGATCCAATCGTTTACGGACTTGTGGATGGCCCCTTTGTATGACAAGTCACAAACATTCATATAATATTTCAGGAGAGATGTCACAAGATACCTACTTTACAGAGTCAGATGCCTTACAGAGATTACAGCACACAAAAAGGTTGGTTTGCAGTCTAGTATCTGATGGCTGATCGTCCCCTCGGATTGTGACGGTATATCGTAACAATGTAACTGGTCCAAATACATTAATTATATTCTCTTCCGAAACCTCCGTTTCTTACTGTCTTTGTCTGTCTGTCTGTCTGTCTGTCTCTCTCTCTGTCTGTCTACGAAACGCCTATAAACATCCCTCCAACATGAATTAAAATAAAGGGATTTTTTTGTTAGACGTGTTTAAACGGCTGATACTATGACTTACTAAGACAATTAACAAATGCTTTAAACCTCAATAAATACTTTGTCCTGTTAAAATTAGTGATGCGCTATTCATCAAACATCGAAATAGCGCGATGCACTTGCTATCACATTTTTGATAAAGCTAACCGGTGTTTTTATAAAGTATCATTCAAATACTTGAAATGATGAAACCTCATATATTTTCCTTATCAATCCATCCAAAGCCATCATTCTTCCTAAAACTGTTTATAGATTTTCATTTAATATGAGGCAATGATGGCTGGACATCACCGTGGAATTTAAACATTTTTAAGGCGTATCAATCACAACGATTGTTGACGGTTAGCCATTAGAACTAGACTGTTTAATGTCGCTTTGAACAATAAATCAGGTATATCACCTCGATGTTAAGTTATCCATGTCCTTTCTATGTATCATCAGTACTAGATTCGGAATCTATTATTTGATAACAAATTGTTATGTGATAAAAGGAGAAATACTCTGTCCTTAAGCATACAATGGTAAAATAATGAATATGTGTCACGTCTCATAAGCTATGTTGCAAAAGCTTTATTATAATACGATTTAACGAAGCAGTATTACAATGTAGTTAACTTCTTAACCCATTCACAGACAATGATGCTGTTTGACGCCCCTCCAAATAAAAAAAGATATATATGAAACAAAACAAAATGAAATGGAGAAACATTGAGTAGAATGAATAGATTGATTGCTTCGGGCAAATTTCTTCATTTTCGCAATGTTTTCTATCCAGAAAGTTGAAAAAATACAGAATTTCATACGCTTTCAATTCTAGTCTAAAATTATATCGTCTGGTAATGGGTTAAAGGACTAGAGACAGAAAGGGCTTATGGGATCATTTGAAGACTCAATACGTAATGGTTCGCCTCAATTAAATTCCATGCGTCTATATAAGTTACTTTATTATATACCTATAACAGATATGGATTAAAATCTGGCAATCTAATACAACTCGACAGAAAAAAAAATCAATATTCGGCGTGTACTAAAAACCCGTATTCGTCGAATACCGATAAACACGGACTACCTCTTTGTGTATACACTTTTGGTTTTTTTTCGGGAAGTGGGTTATTTCTTAATCATTTAAAGATTTTTTTTAATGTCATGTCTAAAAGGTATACAATAAAAGGAATATTACAACAGTGTGTTTTTCTATTTGTTGTTAATGTGTTCTCGAATCGTGTGTAGGTATTTTTATTGGATTCGACCTTCGGTCTCATCCAATAAAAATACATACACACGATTCTCGAACACAATAACAACGCATAGAAAAAGACACTGTTGTAATATTCCCTATTTATTGTCAAAAATATCTGCCAAATCTGTTAGTGACCATTACTCGAGTTAATTTTCAAATGACGTAAGTGAAAATGGCATTTAACCAATTCTCGAGCAATCCCGCTTTTTGTCGCATCTTGAGGAAAAAGAAAAGCTTTAGAAAACTTTGTGTACAAAGAAGAAAATTGCCTGAAACAATTTTGTTGATCTATTAAACCCTTGATGAATTAACCACTCCTTAAATGACAGATATCAGTTTTACGCGTCTATGGAACATAGGCATAGAAAACTTTGTCAGAAAAGAAGAAATTGACAAACATTTGTTTCTATTCTCACATTTTTATCTATCCCATATAGCTTATGTTGTTTTTGTTTTTTCTCAATCTAAGTAACTTTGTTTTGTTGTCTTGCAACCGCTTTCCACCAGTCTAAAAATCTATCGTGTGGTAAAGAGTTAAAAAGGAATCTGCTTTGTACACTTAGATCAAAAACAAATAATGCAATACCACACCAATACAGTTTAAAAACCGAACACTTCCAACAAATTGTTTTGTTTATGCTGTATGAAATATCGGAATTCTATTCCGTTGAATATAAGATTCATGACGGATATAACTAGCTTAGAAATATCTTAATCCTTTCCTGTATAATCCCTGGTTTATGCGTCCTTGTGATTTTATACTTGAGAAAATATTGTGGGGAAAAGTAGAAATTGCTTGTCACAAGCAATTTCTCCTTTTTTTCGACAATATTTTATACCCCGTAGGTTGGTTACTTTTCAAGTTCCACTCAATTTTAATTTTCGTCTGCAACCTTCAAATCGCACGACACTGAAATCTTGAAAAATATGAAAGGGTTAAAAGTCATTTTTTGACTTTGAAAGACTTTTATTGTCATGCTTGGAGTGTTTATTCGTTTAATCATTGTCATTTACTAAGTTTAAAATCAATGATTATGTCATATATTTATTCAAGCTGTAGTCACGATATTTTGTTTGTGAATTTGAGGATGATGATTTTATTTGACTATAACTGTGTTTCACCAAGGCCTTTTTGTAAATAAGTAACTCAAAGTGATAATGTCTCGTGTACATGTTTTCTTAATTAGCGTATCTTCGTTATTTTTTTTTTATTTTTTTTTTATCATTTTTATTACTTTTTGTAGACACAACAAAAAATTATAGAATGGAGTATGGTTTGGGTTACAACAACAATAAACAATTTCGGATTTTGAATAGAATAGAACGTATGCTCTTCAGGAGAATCCTTGCTTGGAAACTCTTTATATCTTAGATTCTTGGTCTGGTTTGTTTAAACTATTTAAAGGCGATAAGGGAGAAAGTATTAATAAACTTAAAGATTAATCCCTCTAGATTCTGCTAAGTGTAGAAAGTGAGCCGAATGTACTATTCTTTGGCACAATATTGTTGCAATAGGAGAAATTGTTTGTAACAAAGCTTAGACACAGGGTTCGCACATACACTTCTCCATAATTGAGGATGACGCATCAGGTTTGGAAAAAATCTTTTGTTCTTCAATTATCAACTTTTCAGACTGTTTCGCTGAACTTGTTTAGAATATGACGGATCGCAGCTGCCATTCAAAAAATCGATCGGTCAATCAAATCATCAATTTAGACCGAAAGTGGATGATGACGTCTGACATTTAAGTCAATTAATTGTATTATTCAAGCTGTTGTTACGAGGTTTGGGTCGCTAACCAATGAATTAGCCTTTGCTTTATGGCCGAATAAAGCCCATAGATATCTCAGTTGAACTTGGTTGAGATCAGTCGTTGTGGTCGTTAACCCATTCCAACTCAAGCCCTCCTTTTTACGCCCAGCAATTAGAGTTTTAGAAAACATTGTGGAAAATGAAGAAATTGCTTGTATAAAGCAATTTCTTCATTATCCACAATGTTTTCTACCCCAAAAGACGAAAAAAATTAAAATTACATCAACTTGAAATTGTCGTCTGCAGCTCCTTTCAATTTGGACTGGTCTAAAATTTTGTTGTGTGGGAATGGGTTAATTAGAGGAACTCTGTTAGTTTGATCTAGAAGAATTGGAATTACAAATAAAAAGGCGACAATTAATGGGGATCGACACTATTAATCTCTAATTGACAGATCGCAGCAATCAATTAAAGAATCGATCGACAAATCAAATCACTCATTTAGACCAGACGTAAATTTGAACTCCTACATTAGCCGACATTTATATAAATAATTTTTGTTGGTTTTGCGACTAAAACTTGATAACTACAATTTAGCTACAGTTTAGACAAGCCATAGTTTCGACGTTTAGGTAAGCAAAGTAATCACTTCACTTTTTTTGTTACATATCATTAGCCATTCATTTTGCAAAATAACATCAACATACGAAAATGGAATTTCCTGTCGGAGGTCATTGGGCGTGGCCAGAGATCCGCCATTTAAGAGATGAAGAGAATGTTTTTTGTTTTCATGGAGGTATGAACCGAAAAACCTAATCACACAATGTATGAATACGCGAAGCGGATTCATACATTGTGTGATTAGGTTTTTCGGTTCATACCTCCATGAAAACAAAAAATATTCTCTTCATCTCTTATAATTTAATAGCAACGAGCGAAAAGTACAACAGCTTTACAAATTTTGATACCTTTTTGTATGGGACTTTTTTGTGCGGAAGCATACAAAATGGATGCGTGCTCAAAATTTTGTTCGTGGAGGCATGAATTAAATTTTTCGACCAATCAGATCGCTCGTTTTTGATAGACGAAACTAACAATTAAATTATTTGATTTTTAATTTCAAGACGAATTCCATTCATAAAACACGCAGGTTTCCTTTTGGTCATTTAAATCTTTGTCGCTATTGAAACCAAAATCTCAACTTTTGACCGCTGGCTCTTTCTTTTCATTTTGTGCTATAATGTTAATACGATTAAAGGCACCTTCACTCCCACCATTTGACCTTAAATCATCAATCACTGGCCCCGCCCACTGAATCCATTTACCCCGCCAACTCACTCCAACAGGAAGTCCCGCTTCGATTTTCAAGGCGTTATTTTGCAAATTTTATTGCCAGAAGCATGTAACAAAAGAGAAGAATGGTTGGTTGGCGACCTAAGTGTCGTAGCTACAGCTAGAATTACCAGTAGTTACGACGTTTAAGTGGGAAAACCAGCAAAAAAACTTAAGAAGAATGGCGGCCAATGTCAGGGTTTAATTCTTGTCTATATGAATGATTTCATTGGTCGACTGGTTATTTGACTGACAGCCGCGATTTGTCAATTGTTGAGTCAGACGTATCCGCGTGTCCAAAAATGCAAATAAATCCTATAAACTAAAATAGCACATGCGAGACCTGCCGCTGATCTGTTTTTAGTGTTTGTGTTTGTTTGTTTGTTTTAATAAATCACCTAAGACGAGAAAAAAAAGACAAACTTTACAGAAAGTAGAATTATCTCGAAATTGAATTCATATACGTGTTTTATTTCTTTTTGGAGGACTGCCGCCATAGCACGAAGGACTCCTAGTCAAGGAGGTCCGGGTTCGATCCCCGGCAGCGGCGAATATCCTTTCCGACGCTAGTCTCCCACCAATTGGTGGATAATCGTAAGGATACAGTGATAGTTCTGGTGTGAGAAATACCAGGAATCTACAATTAGGTGCTCAAGCCGCCGTGATATAATCGTAATACCGTTCACAGTGGTATAAAGCCCCATTCAATCGATCAATCAATCTTTTTGGAAAAAATACCTCGCTTACAGATTATATACAATTAGCTCAAAGAAGGCACAATGTAGTTTCAAAATAGCCTGATGTCAATAGAGAATCGTGAACTTGTATCAATTTACTTCATTTACATTTCAAATGAGTAGCTATTCCAATATTTCTTTATTAACTTTCCCATTCTTGTGTCAGATTTCTATGTAAAAAAGGCAATTTAGGCTGTAAGGGAATGGCGCCTTTCTTCTTGATTCTATGTATAAAATGGGGATCGTACACGCAGTATCGATTCAGGGATTTCTTGCTTTATTCCTTTTTATGTTTTCTCTTAATTTCGCTTTTAACGCTTTGCTAATCGTTTTGTATTGAATTTGAATGCTTTCAATTTTCTGACAATCACATGTGCCTCCGCTCATGCGATGTTCAGTATATTTGAAAAGAAATAAATGCGTGACACCGGGGAAACTTCTATCCCTTCACCATTCTCTAACGAGTAACGTGCCCAATTCCAAAATTGTGAGTAATCTTTGTAGGTCAAAGTACTTTATTGAAACAATTTTATTCTACTGCCCTCAACTAGATCCAACCTCTTTGTCAAGTATTTGATTAACGGAACACCTGGTGGCCCCCTTTCGTTTGACGTTGAAATTTATGCGTGACAATTCCGACGATACACATGAGCGCCAAGTAATGATCCGCCTAGACTGATCAGGATCTTTACTATGTTCTATATAGATAGCTACTTTCTCAACGCTCCTCTATACAACTAGCCGATAATCTACATGAACTGTGTGCCAGTCCAGGCTGCTTAACCCATTACCACACCAGAAAATTTTAACCTGGTCTAAATTGAAAGAAGTTGCAGACGACAATTTAAGCTGTATGAAATTTCAGATTTTTTTGTCTTTTTTGAAAGAGAACACAGTGGAAAATGGGAAAATTGCTTGTGACAAGCAATTTTTTCAATTTTCCAATATGTTTTCGAAACCTATTTTCTTTTGGGCGCCTAAAAGCGTCACTGAGTGGGAATGGGTTAATGTGGGCGCCTCAGGCACAAGTGAAATGGTTGGAAGTGTCACACACAGGCTAGTTTAGGCCAAGCCTCCACTAAATCCCTGCTTTATGACGTTATTCTGAGTATAGGTCCATTAACCATTTACCTGACGACAAAATTTCAGACTGGTCCAAATTTAAAGAAGTTGCAGATGATAAATTCAAAATGGTGGAAAATTGAAAATTTTTGTCCTTCGTGGTTAGTAAACATATTGGGAATAACGAAATTGTTTGTTGAAAGCAATTTCTTCATTTCTCACAATTTGTTCCTAAGCTTAAGGGGAAGCGGTCAAAAAGCGGAATCGTGTTGGAATGGGTTAATTAGGATCGGTTGTTGTCCGTCGTCCGTCCGTCCGTCTGTCCGTCCTAAATTTCTTCTAAAATCTTCTCCTCCAAAACCAGTGGGCCAATCAAGCTAAAACTTTGCAGGGATGTTCCTTGGGTGAAGTCGTACAAAAGTTGTTTAAAGAATTTAATTCCGGCAAAAACTCTGGTTGTCGCGGCATTTATAAACGGTAATCTTTAGATATTCTTTTAATATCTTTAAAAATCTTCTCCTCCTAAACCAGTAGGCCAATCAAGCTGAAACTTAGCAGGGATGTTCCTTGGGTAAAGTTCTACAAAAGTTGTTAAAAGAATTTAATTCCGTCAAAAACTCTGGTTGCCGCGGCATTAAAAAAGGGACTCTTTTGAAATTCTTTAGATATATTTAAAAAGCTTCTCCTACTAAACCAGTAAGCCAATCAAGCTGAAACTTTGGTAGGATGTTCCTTGCGTGAAGCTCTTCAATAGTTGTTAAAAGAATTTCATTCCGTGAAAAACTCTTGTAACCGTTGCATATGAAAATGGGAAATTTTAGTAAATCTTTGTTGTTGTTTTTTTTTTTTTTCATAGAATACAAGGCCAAAGGCCTTTATATTTTGTATGGAGCTTAATCATATGGTTCTCTACCAAGTTTTTTTTAAATATTTAATCTCTGGGATCAAAAATGTCTCGCCCCTGAGGTCCGAAGATTGGAAAAAATGCTTAATTAGAGCAATTTCAAAAGACTTCCCCTCTTAAACTATAAGGTATAGGATATTCATATTTTGTATGTAGCATAACTAGATGGTTTTGTACTATATCACTAAAAATTGTCCTACTAGGGTCAAAAACGGTCCTGCACTTGGGGTCCAAAAAATGGGAAAAACGCAAAATTTGAGTATGTTAAAAAGATCTTCATTTTAAGGCGGAAGGCATTTATATTTTGAGTGTAGCATAGCCTTGCTATTATCTATCAATTTTGATTAAATTGTCCCTTAAGGTTAAAAAACACCCCTTCCCTGGGTGTCCAAAGTTCGTAAAAATGCCCGATTAGATCATGTTCAACTGTCTTCTCCTCCCAATCTAAGGCTTTCATATTTGGTATATAGCATAACCAGATGGTTCTCTACCATGTTATCTAAAATCTTAGCCCTGGGTAAAACATGGCACTGCCCCAGAGGTCCAAAGAAGACACCCAACTAGAGCAACTTCAAAAGTCTTCTCCTTCTGAAAATTATGGTGAAGGGCATTCATATTTGGTATGTAGCATAACTAAATAATTTTGTACCATGTTACAGGAAAATATGCTTTTAGGATAAAAAACGTCTCTTCTCCTGGGGTCGAAAATTGCGTAATTATTCTTCTTAAATAGAAATGGAGAAATTGCTTGTCACTCCCTTTCTCACAATGGTGTTTTAAACATTTTTCTCTCAGGGTGAAAAATTCTGGGATAGTTTGGTGATGGATTAAACTATAAACAAAAAGGCATTCATTTTTATTGTAAAGCATAACTGGATTGTTTTGTACAAAGCCCAAAATCTTATATTTGTTTTATTTATTTTTCTCAATTTGTGTCTTTTTTATACAAAAAAGTACTGTAATTTGCAGATGCCTCAGGTGAGCGATTTAGGACCATCATGGTCCTCTTGTTTTTTTATTATTTTTTGTAGACACAACAAAAAATAATAGGATGGAGTATGGTTTGGGTTACAACAATAGTAAATAATTTCGGATTTTGAATAGAATAGAATATATGTTCTTCAGGAGAATTCTTGCTTGGAAACTATCTCTTAGATTCTTGGTTTGGTTTATTTAAACTATTTTACATCGATTAGGGAGAAGGTATTAATAAACTTAAAGATTAACCCCTCTAGATTCTCCTAAGTGTAGGAACTGAGCCGAATGTACTATTCTTTGGCATAATATTGTTGCAATAGGAGAAATTGTTTGTAACAAACCCCTTATACTTAGACACAGTGTTCGCACATAGACTTCTCCGTAATTTAGGATGGCGCATCAGGTTTGGAAAAAATCTTTTGTTCTTCAATTTTCAAATTTTCAGCCTGTTTCGCTGAACTTGTTTAGAATATGATGGATCGCAATACGTTAAGGTTCGCCTCTATTGAATTCCATGCGTCTATATAAGTTACTTTATTATATACCTATAACAGATATGGATTAAAATCTGGCAATCTAATACAACTCGACAGAAAAAAAATCAATATTCGGCGTGTACTAAAAACAGAGTTAAATTTGTCGGAGAAAAACTCTTTATCAATGGTCATGAGTACGAACCCACCAAGGCAGAAAACCTATAAAGTTGTCATGAAGAACAGATAAAAATCATATCATGGAACGTGAACGGTCTTTTGCGAAAAATTAGTGACTCAGATTTTATTGAAAGTATTGTCAAATATGATATAATCATACTTCAAGAAACTTGGTTATCCCCGAAAACCCATTATAATTTAGATATCTCGGGATACAACTCTCATCATTTATTTGGAAACAAATCGCGTTTCACTAAAAAAGGAAGATATAGTGGAGGGATAAGTATTTATTACAAAAATTCTATACAAGATAAAATACGAATTCATAAGCAACATCAATGTGGATTATTATGGTTAAAAATTTGTAAAAGTTTATTTCAATTTAATGAAGATACATATTTATGTTGTGTTTACTTTCCACCACAAGACTCAAAAGTTCTTAATGACACTAATTCAGATTTATTCGACTTACTGGAATCAGATATTGAATTGTTAAAATCAAAAGGTAAACTGTTCATAGTTGGTGACTTTAATGCAAGGTCATCTACTGAATTAGATTATTTTTCTTTAAATCGATATTTAGATATAAACTCTTGTCAGCCAACTAGTCAAGAAATCACCAATCGTGTAAATAAAGATAATGTGTTAGACACGCATGGTCGGCGACTAATACAGCTCTGCAAAAACAGCCAATTACTTATCGGAAACGGACGATTAGGAAATGATAAATACGCGGGGAACTATACATTTATAAATCACAACGGATCAAGCACCGTAGATTATTTCTTGCTACATTTAGATGACTTTGCAAATATATGCCATTTTGATATCCTGCCACCCAACGAATTTTCCGACCACAACCAAATATTTATTTGCATAAAAAAGAAACGCCCATTTTTTAATCAGCTGGACCCTACTTGTATTGATAGGTTAATTATATCATGGGACGACTCGCTTGTCCAAACATTCCGAAACGATTTATTGGATAATATTGATCGACTCCACCTACTCACCGAAAACTTGCAAAACTGGTCTATTGACGAAACTGTCGAAAACTTAACCCTTTATCTAAAAGACAATGCAATTAAAACTTTCGGAAAAAAGCATAACGTAAACGCATATAATAACACACATGTGAAGAAAAACAAATGGTTTAACTCAGAATGCTATGCAGCACGCAAAGATTTTAATAAGGCAAGAAATAAATATTTAAGAAATAAAACTGTTGAAAACAAAAATTTTTTCCTCTATAAAAAGAAATTATACACACAGATCAAAAGACGGCGAAAGAAAGAATACGCCAAAGAGGAAGGAAGCCGAATTTCTAAGTTAGCAAACAATGATCCAAGGTCTTTCTGGCAAAATATTAACAAAAATTACAAAACCAAACCGCGAAACCCTGAAAACATTACCATTGAAAATATGCATTCCCATTTCTACAATCTTTATAGCTCTGCATCTTTCGAAACAAGCGATTCCTTTGATTTTTCTAACATTAGAACGGACGATGACTTAGATATGAGTTTTACGGTTACGGAAGTCAAAGCTGCAGTTTTTTCTCAAAATAATGGCAAAAGTGCGGGCACTGATGAACTTGTTGCTGAAATATTTAAACATTCTTTTGACATAATAGGTCCATTTTTAACATCGTTATATAATCATATTTATATCAATGGAGTCTATCCGAAAAGTTGGGGAGAAGGAATCATTATACCTATATTTAAAGGTGGTAACCCAGAGGCAAAAAACTTTAGAGGCATTACTTTAAATAATATAATTTCAAAAATATATTCCAAATTATTAGTGAATAGACTAAACGCCTGGTCAAACAAGAATAAGAAAATAATCGAAAACCAATATGGATTTCAAAAAGGTAAATCGACGGTGGACTGTCTTTTTATTTTACATGCCATTATTACGAAAACACTTTCGAATAATAAAAAATTATATGTTGCTTTCTTGGACTGGGAAAAAATGTTCGACAAAATCGACAGATCATTACTTTTTCAAAAGTTGATTAATGAACAAGTCAGCAGTAAATTCGTTAGGTCAATTAAAGCTATGTACGACATAGTAAAATCCTACGTGCGATACAGATCAGAAGAGTCGGAATACATATTTTCACATATTGGCGTGAAGCAGGGTGATCCATCAAGTAGTATTTTATGTTTATTTTATTTAAACGATTTAATCAGCAGTATAAACAACAATTTAGATGGCATTATATCCATTAATGAACTACAGTTATTTTTATTACTGTTTGCCGACGACGCGGCGGTATTTACGCAAGATCCGATATCTCTACAATCTATACTTAATGATATTGAACAATATTGCAACACTTGGAAACTAAGTTTAAATGTGAACAAGACCAAAGTAATGATTTTTGAAAAAGGCCGACATACAAATTACGATTTTTACTTATATGATACAAAACTGGAAGTAGTCAAATTCTTCAAATACCTGGGAGTTAATCTCTATAAAAATGGTAACTGGAACAGAACACAATCCGATATCGCACAACGCGCATCGTTTTCCCAACATAGGTTATTTGTCATTTTCAATCAAATTGATTTACCTATTTCACATAAACTAAAATTGTTTGACAGTTTATTGTTACCTGTCCTAAATTATGCCGCAGAAGTCTGGGGAGGTCATCCTTCACCGGAAATTGAATCGGTTTTTCTAAAATTTTGTCGAAAACTATTGATTGTAAAAAGATCTACAAATATTGAAGCGATTTATGGCGAATTAGGGCGCATACCCTTATTATTGCATAGAAAATTCCAAATGATAAAATATTGGATTAAGGTTATTAACTCTGAGCGAAATTCATTATTGTTCAATACTTATGTTATGCTATATAGAGACGTAGAAATCGGCCTGAACTATAATAAATGTAATTGGGCTTATCAAGTAAAATGTATCATAGACGAATGTGGTCTACATTTTATTTGGCAAAACCAATTTACCACACAAATCACTTATGATATAATACAACAAAGGTTAATAGATATATTCAACCAACAGTGGTATTCAACTATTAATAATACAAATCGACTTGAAACATATTCTCTCTTCAAACACGATTTTGCCTTTGAAAAATACCTAGACTTTATACAAGACAAAAAGATCAGATGTGCACTTACTAGATTAAGAATTTCGTCTCATAATTTGGAAATTGAATATGGTCGATACTTAAACATCGAAAGGAAAGATAGAATTTGTAAACATTGTGATAAAAACATGATCGAAAATGAATTTCACTTTATACTTATTTGCCCGAAATACTATGATCTTAGAACCAAATATCTAAAACGTTACTATTATACTTGGCCAACGATTCAAAAATTCACCAATCTTATGACAAATAGATCAAAGTCTGTGATTTGTAATTTGGCGAAATATTTGTATTATGCATTTTCTCGAAGAAATTAACTTATGTTCACGTATATGACATGTTCTTCTGTTAATCCATGTATTTCCTCTATTTTGTTTGATTATTTGCTGTAAACATTGTAAACATGTTTAATGCAATAAACTTTTTGTATTGTATTGTAAAAAAAAAAAACCCGTATTCGTCGAATACCGATAAACACGGACTACCTCTTTGTGTATACACTTTTGGTTTTTTTCGGGAAGTGGGTTATTTCTTAATCATTTAAAGATTTTTCTTAATGTCATGTCTAAAAGGTATACAATAAAAGGAATATTACAACAGTGTGTTTTTCTATTTGTTGTTAATGTGTTCTCGAATCGTGTGTAGGTATTTTTAATGGATTCGACCTTCGGTCTCATCCAATAAAAATACATACACACGATTCTCGAACACAATAACAACGCATAGAAAAAGACACTGTTGTAATATTCCCTATTTATTGTCAAAAATATCTGCCAAATCTGTTAGTGACCATTACTCGGGTTAATTTTCAAGTGACGTAAGTGAAAATGGCATTTAACCAATTCCCGAACAATCCCGCTTTTTTTCGCATCTTGAGGGAAAAAAAGCTTTAGAAAACTTTGTGTACAAAGAAGAAAATTGCTTGAAACAATTTTGTTGATCTATAAAACCCTTGATGGATTGACCACTACTTAAATGTCAAATATCAATTTGACGCATCTATGAAATATAGGTATGGAAAACATTGTCATAAAAGAAGAAATTGCTTGTGACAAACAATTTCTTCAATTTTCATATTTTTTCTATCCCATATAGCTTTTTTTCAATCTAAACCAACATTGTTTTGTTGTCTTGCAGCCTTTCTCCAATCATGGGATGTCATCGGTTCGATCACCGGCGGCGGCACATATCCTTTCCGACATTTGTCTCTCACCAATGGGTGGATCATCGTAAACCTAAGTGGGATAGCACCTTGAGGCTAGGAAAGGATGTAGTGGTAGTACTGGTGTGTGAAATACCAGGAATCAATTGTTAGGTGCTCCAGTCGCCGCGATATGACTGAAATACTGTTAAAAGCGGCGTAAAACCCCATTCAATCAATCAATCATCTCTTTCCACCAGTCTAAACATTTATCGTGTGGTAAAGAGTTTAATAGGAATCTGCTTTGTACACTTGGATCAGAAATAAATAATGCAATACCACACCAATACAGTTTAAAAACCGAGCACTTCAAACAAATTGTTTTGTTTGAGCTGTATGAAATATTGGAATTCTATTCCGTTGAATATAAGATTCATGACGGATATAACTTGCTTAGAAATATCTTAACCCTTCCCTGCATAATGCCTGGTTTATGCTTCATTGTGATTTTATACTTGAGAAAATATTGTGGGAAAAAGAAGAAATTGCTTGTCACAAGCAATTTCTCCTTTTTTCCACAATAGTTTGTACCCCGTAGGTTGGTTACTTTTCAAATTCCACTCAATTTCATTTGTCGTCAGCAACTTCTTTCAAATTGGACGAGACTAAAATTTTGAAAAATAGCCAAGACTTAAAAGAAATTTGATGACTTTGTATGACTTTTATTGACATGCTAGGATTGGTTATTCAGACAATCATTGTCATTTAATAAGTTTAGAATCAGTGATTATGTCATATATTTATTCAGGATGTAGTCACGACATTTTGCTCGCCTACTGACGATTTAGGCTTGTGAATTTCAGGATGACGTTTTTATTTGACTAGAACTGTGTTTCACCAAGGCCTTTTTGTAAATAAATAACTCATAGTGATAATATTTCGTGTACATGTTTTCTTAATAAGCGTATCTTCGTTATTTTTTATTACTTTTGGTAGTACGACAAAAAAATAATAAAATGGAGTATGGTTTTGGTTACAACAACAATAAACATTTTCTGATTTTGAATAGAATAGAATGTATGTTCTTCAGGATAATCCTTGCTTGGAAACTCTTTATCTCTTAGATTCTTGGTCAGGTTTGTTTAAACTATTTTACATCGATTAGAGAGAAAATTCTTAATAAACTTAAAGATTAATCCGTCTAGATTCTGCGAAGTGTAGAAAGTGCGCCGAATGTACTATTCTTTAGCATAATATCGTTGCAATAGGAGAAATTGTTTGTACAAACCCCTTTTACTTAGACACAAGGCTCGCACATCCGCTTCTCCGTAATTAAGGATGGGGCATCAGGTTTGGAAAAAATCTTTTGATTTCAATTATCAAATTTTCAGCCTTTTTCGCTGAACTTGTTTAGAATATGACGGATCGCAGCTGCCATTTAAAGAATCAAATCATTCATTTAGACCGAAAGTGAATGATGACATCTGACATTTAAGTCGGACAATTTTATTATTCAAGCTGTTGTTACGAGGTTTGGGTCGCTAACCAATGAATTACCCTTTGCTTTATGGCCGTATAAAGCCCATAGATATCTCAGTTGAACTTCGTTGAGGTCAGTCGTTGTGGTCGTTAATTAGAGGGACTCTGTTAGTTTGATTTAGAAGAATTGGAATTACAAATAAAAAGGTGACAATTAATAGGTTTCGATACTATTAATCTCTAATTGACAGATCGCAGCCATCATTTAAAGAATCGATCGACAAATCAAATCACTCATTTAGACCAGAAGTGAATTTGAACTCCTACATTAGCCGACATTTATATAAATAATTTTTGTTGGTTTTGCTACTACAACTTGATAACAGCAGTTTAGATACAGTTTAGACAAGCCATAGTTTCGACGTTTAGGTAAGCAAAGTAATCACATCACTTTTTTTGTTACATATCATTAGCCATTCATTTTGCAAAATAACATCGCTTTATACGAAAATGGAATTTCCTGTCGGAGGTGATTGGGCGTGGCCAGAGATCCGCCGTTTAAGAGATGAAGAGAATATTTTTTGTTTTCATGGAGGTATGAACCGAAAACCCTAATCACACTGTATGAATACGCGAAGCGGATTCATACATTGTGTGATTAGGTTTTTCGGTTCATACCTCCATGAAAACAAAAAATATTATCTTCATCTCTTATAATTTAATAGCAACGAGCGAAAAATAAAACAGCTTTACAAATTTTGATACCTTTTTGTATGGGACTTTTTTGTGCGGAAGCATACAAAATGGATGCGTGCTCAAAATTTTGTTCATGGAGGCATGAATTAAATTTTTCGACCAATCAGATCGCTTTTTTTGATAGACTAAACTAAAAATTAAATTATTTGATTTTTAATTTCAAGACGAATTCCATTCATAAAACACGCAAATTTCCTTTTGGTCATTTAAATCTTTGTCGCTATTGAAACCAAAATCTCAACTTTTGACCACTTGCTCTTTCCTTTCATTTTGTGCTATAATGTTAATACGATTAAAGGCACCTTCACTACCACCATTTGACCTTAAATCACCAATCACTGGCCCCGCCCACTGAATCCATTTACCCCGCCAACTCACTCCAACAGGAAGTCCCGCTTCGATTTTCAAGGCGTTATTTTGCAAATTTTATTGCCAGAAGCATGTAACAAAAGAGAAGAATAGTTGGTTGGCGACCTAAGTGTCTCAGCTACAGCTAGAATTACCAGTAGTTACGACGTTTAAGTGGGAAAACCAGCAAAAAAGCTTAAGAAGAATGGCGGCCAATGTCAGGGTTTAATTCTTGTCTATATGAATGATTTCATTGGTCGACTGGTTATTTGACTGACAGCCGCGATTTGTCAATCGTTGAGTCAGATGTATCCGCGTGTCCAAAAATGCAAATAAATCCTCTAAACGAAAATAGCACATGCGAGACCTGCCGCTGATCTGTTTTTTTTTGTATGTGTTTGTGTTTGTTTGTTTTAATAAATCACCTAATACGAGAAAAAAGACAAACCTTACAGAAATGCGCGTAGAATTATCTCGAAATTTAATTCATATACGTGTTTTATTTCTTTTTGAAGGACCGCCGCCATAGCACGAAGGACTCCTAGTCAAGGAGGTCCGGGTTCGATCCCCGACAGCGGCGAATATCCTTTCCGACGTTAGTCTCCCACCAATTGGTGGATAATCGTAAGGAGGCTCGGAAAAGATACAGTGATAGTTCTGGTGTGAGAAATACCAGGAATCTGCAATTAGGTGCTCAAGCCGCCGTGATATAATCGTAATACCGTTCACAGTAGTATAAAACCACATTCAATCGATCAATCAATCTTTTGGGAAAAATACCTCGCTTACCGATTATATACAATTAGCTCAAAGAAGGCACAATGTAGTTTCAAAATAGCCTGATGTCAATAGAGAATCGTGAACTTGTATCAATTTACTTCATTTACATTTCAAATGAGTAGCTATTCCAATATTTCTTTATTAACTTTCCCATTCTTGTGTCAGATTTCTATGTAAAAAAGGCAATTTAGGCTGTAAGGGAATGGCGCCTTTCTTCTTGATTCTATGTATAAAATGGGGATCGTACACGCAGTATCGATTCAGGGATTTCTTGCTTTATTCCTTTTTATGTTTTCTCTTAATTTCGCTTTTAACGCTTTGCTGATCGTTTTGTATTGAATTTGAATGCTTTCAATTTTCTGACAATCACATGTGCCTCCGCTCATGCGATGTTCAGTATATTTGAAAAGAAATAAATGTGTGCCATCGGGGAAACTTCTTTCCCTTCACCATTCTCTAACGATTAGCGTGCTTAATTCCAAAATTGTGAGTAATCTTTGTAGGTCAAAGTACTTTATTGAAACAATTTTATTCTACAGCACGTTACCCTCTACCAGATCCAAACTCTTTGTCAAGTATTTGATTAACGGAACACCTGGAAGGCCCCCTTTCGCTTGACGTTGAAATTTATGCGTGACAATTCCGACGATTTCACATGAGCGCCAAGTAATGATCCGCCTAGACTGATCAGGATCTTTACTATGTTCTCTATAGACAGCTACTTTCTCAACGATCCAACGATACAACTAGCCGATAATCTACATGAACTGTGTGCCAGTCCAGGCTGCTTAACCCATTACCACACCAGAAAATTTTAGCCTGGTCCAAATTGAAAGAAGTTGTAGACGACAATTTAAGCTGTATGAAATTTCAGATTGTTTTGTCTTTTTTGAAAGAAAACACAGTGGAAAATTGGGAAATTGCTTGTGATAGCATTTTTTCAATTTTCCAATATGTTTTCCAAACCTATTTTTCTTGGGGGCACCTAAAAGCGTCACTGAGTGGGAATGGGTTAATGTGGGCGCCTCAGGCACAAGTGAAATGGTTGGAAGTTTCACACACATGCTAGTTCAGGCCAAGCCTCAAATAATCCCTACTTTATGACGTTATTCTGAGTATCGGTCCATTAACTATTTACCTGACGACAAAATTTCAGACTGGTCCAAATTTAAAGAAGTTGCAGATGATAGATTGAAAATGGTGGAAAATTGAAAATTTTTGTCCTTCGTGGTTAGAAAACATAGTGGGGAATAACGAAATTGTTTGTTGAAAGCAATTTCTTCATTTCTCACAATTTGTTCCTAAGCTTAAGGGGAAGCGGTCAAAAAGCGGAATCGTGTCGGAATGGGTTAATTAGGAAACCCAGGTGGAACTATTTCTAATAAGTGTCCAATAAGGAAGTCGGTGTATGAAAGTTGTCTCAATGGACCTTGAGGGCAGCAGGTGAATAAACTCAGCTTTCATAAGTGTATTGATCATTTGAGCCCCTGTGTTATATCATAAAACATTTCAGATGTGCGTGCGGATACTGAGCTGACTGGACTGCCACTCTGAGTATTTAGAATATTCGCCGAGCGCGTGAGGAAGCTGTGAGTTAGTATCTACCTGTACAGCGCAAAGTGAAGACTCAGATCAGCCTGTGCGAATGCACAGGCTGATCTGAGTCTTTACCTTGCGCACTTGTGTAAAGGTTGGAAATGCCTCTAACGTACATATTTACAGGCGCTTCGATTAACCCTTTCATGTTTTGAAAAAAATTAGACCTGTCCAAATTCAAATGTTTTACAGACGAAATTGAAAGTGGATTACATTTGAAAAATAACCATTCAGTAGGGTCGAAAATATTGTGGAAAAAGAAGAAATTGTTTGTAACAAGCAATTCCTTCTTGTCCTATAATGCTTTCTCAATTATAAAAGTACAGGGACGTAAAGACCAGGGATTTAACAGGAAAGGGTTAAATTAATGAAGTAGGCTGGGTCAACAAGAAAAATTCTGACAAAAAGAATAACATCTAACGACAATTATACGTGTTCTTTCCATTTCCTTTCTTTTAAATTTACTCCTCGATCTTGAGACTTAAAAGTGACCACAGCTCTTGATTGGAAAGTTTCTTACTTCTGATTATATACGTTTTACCCAATCACCAGTTTATCAAAAGAGAACATTTTCTCCTCACAGATGACTAACTTATATCATCAACCTCTCCTCCACGTCGGATGTGTTGGATTGCCAGGCCATAATATACTAACCAAGAGCTAGTCACACGAACACCTCTTTACGGACAAATTACTATTAGCGTGTAATCAATCAGAGTATTTTCACTTTCGTTTGAAAACAGAAAAATTGAAATTACGATGATATTCTCAATCACTGTAATGACAGAGTCTAAAATGACATAGATAAGCCCTAGGCTGGCCCATGTAAAGATTTGTTCTGGTTGGAGAAGTAAATCAATCAAACCTTATACCAGACAATAGACTATTCCAAATTTAAACAACATGAGGACGAGAATTCAAATTTCACTCGATTAACCCATTACCAGACGACAAAATTTTACATCGGTCAAAATTAAAAATTTGGCAGATGGCATTCTTAGTTTATGGTATTTTATACATTTTTGTTATCCTTCGATGTAGAAAACATTGTGAAAAACGAAGAAATGGCTTCCCCAAAGCCTTATTTTTCTACAGGCGTCAAAAAGCGTCATTGTGTGAGAATGGGTTAAAAAGTTAGTTTCTAAAATAGGATAGAAAACAGTAATCATAACAAGCGATTTCTTCTTTTCTCGAGAATGCTTTCTAAAACAATATTTTGAAGAGTCTCAAAACGTGAGATTGTGAGGTAGGTAATTGCTGAAGGTTATAACGGTTAGGAAAAATCGCTCAAGTGTTGAGAAAAAGGTACCGTTCTTGTTTTAAATTATCACCTTCAAAAAGTATGAGAATGGCCAATCTCTCTCTCCCCCCCTTCCTCCACGGACCCTTAAGGATGGCTATAAAGCAGACCCTTTCAAATTCCTTGCTCATGTAGATTAACCCATTACAACACAATTCAGCATATTTACGATATGGAAAACATTGTGAGAAAAGAAGAAATTGCTTCAAACAAGCAATTTCTTCTTTTCTCACATTGTTTTCTATATGACCATTATATTTTCGGTTTGTTATGTTGTCTGCGGTCTCTTTAAATATGGTCCAGTCTATAATTTTGTCGTTTTGGAATTGGTTAATTCTGTTTTAATGAGCTATTTCTATTCTAAAGTCTAATTTATTGCTTTAGTTTTACGTCATTGATGTTTAACAGTCATTACCAGACACAGTATTCGTTTGACACGAGTGTGATACGTACAATCTTCACATGGGGCTCACACTAAGTTCAGACTGGAAGTGAACATTGAACTAGTACATTCATGAGAATCGTTTTTGTTTGTCAAACATCTTAAAACGTCGTAACTAAAGCTTAATCAAGCTTACATCGTTTAGGTCGAATAATAATCATTGTACCTTTTTATGTATGTTATTGACCATTAAATCTTGCAAAATAAAGCAACTTAATGTCCAAGTCCTTAGCTTTCTGTCGGAGGAAGTCGGCGCTATCAACGGTCCTTCAGGCTTATCGGTGCTTTTGACATGTTAAGGATTGATGAGTTTGAAGTTTAAATGCACCAAAATCAGTTATTTTTTCCAACACATTAACTTTGCAATGAATAAAACATGTCTGAAGCGTTTCCCAATGCAGGATTTGAATATTTTAAGACTCAATGATTAAAACAGGATTGAAATGTTAATGACTATACACTCGCACAACAGTTCATGATACTTGACAGTGAATGTGATTTTTTTCATGTGATTCATCTCCCAAAAAGGGACCTAATGCTAGGTCCGTATCACATTTATTTGGAAAAAAGCTTGGTCCAGTAGCGGTCAATAAGAGAAAGTATTTACTAATTTAGTACGATAATTGGACACTCAGAAAATATTCAAAGGGTGAAAAGTCTCGACCTTTGACATACTACGCATCCCAAAAGGTTTCTTTTCGCTCAACGTGGCAAATATCTCTTGATACAGCACATGGGAAAATGCGACCTTTGACCTTACAAACCTATTTAACTTTTTTTCACATTTTTCACGAAGGAGGTGTTCGCTAACCAAAAATAGTTAATATATCAACAATATCTTTGTAATTTAATTTTCTAATATCATGATATCTTCCTTCAACCTGTCATCGAGTTTATAAAAATCGCTGTGATTCTCAGGAAATATCAGATCACAGGCTACGCCAACTTACCTCCAAAATGGCAGTGCAACTGAACTCGTAGCGACATTATTTTGTAAAGTATAATATTATGTCCAAGGACATAAATTAAGAGGTAAACTGTTGATTTGCGACCTATACGTCTTAACTGCGGCTTGAATAAGCTGTAGGTACAATGTTTTAGTCGCCAAACCAACACAAATTCTAACATAAAGGTGGAGGTCCAAATTCACTTCTGGTCAAAATTCAACCTCGCATACACCGGGGTCTCCTTATATGCTCCGCTACATCGATGTACATAAGCAAATAAGGAGATCCCGGGATATCAGAGGACAGTCCAAATTGATTGGTTAATTGATTTTCGATTGATAACCGCGATCCGTCAATAAGACGCATATAACATATAGGAAAAAAACAAAAACTCTCATCATTAATTCTCATTGGTTATTGTATAGCAAATGGTAATTAATCGATCGATTGACTAACCAAATAATTTATTTAGACCGCAAGCGCAATGTGAACCAACGATATTTTCGTTGGTTTTGGGAGTTTAACGTCGTAAATCAAGCTAAATGATATTGTAATTACTATGAGCAGGTCGACAATCATCTATTTTGGGTTTTTTGTCTCATGTCTCCGGCCATTTTTTTACAACGTGAGATATCATTGGACATTATTATGTAATCAAAGCACATGTACTGAAAGTACCATAAGCTAGCAAAGCATGGTTTTGTTAAGTAATCTTTTTGTCAAGGTTATCATGGTAAATAAACGAGGTTAAAGAAGCCAAGGCGTTAACTAATTCCCACACAATCCCTCTTTTTTTTACGCACCTAAAAAGAATAGTTCTGGAAAACAATGTGGAAAATTAAGAAATTACTTGTTTCAAGAAATTTCTTCATTTTCTAAATTGTTTTCTACCCAGAGAGATAAATATTTTTGAATTTTCAACAATCTGAAATTGTCGTCTGTCACTTCTTTGAAGACTCTGATCAGAGTAATTTTGAACACGATGTGCTCAGGTAAGTTAAAAATACCTAGGAGGTGAAATTTCAGTCAGAGTAAGCAATATTCCTTAAATACATAAGAACTACTTTTTATGACGAATTCATTTAATGGATTGAGTGGTTAAGCCTCCAGTGGCGGTTAACTCTCGTTGAACTCGGAGAAGACCTCAAAACTTTGCTAGCTTTAAAAGTTTACTGATGCACGTACAGTTGAGGCTATCACCTTATAGAGGGACATGTCCCTTTTTATATACATGTACGTCAATTTTCCTCGAAATTACTGAAAGATTTTATCGCGAAATTGCCACCTGCTGCATGAAAGGATGTCTTACTGATGTGAAAATACATTATCAGAATATTGATTAAACGTATCTTTTTTCCGGAATGTGTTAAATTTTGTACGAATGGGTTATACAGTAACTATATATTCTTATATTAACCCTTGTCTTGCTGAATAAAATCAGAACTGTATAAAAATCAAAGGGCTGAAAGCACTGGTAGAAGTAGTTGTTCAGTTGTCAATACTTCTTTGAAAATTAACTTCACAAACAACCCTGGTATCACAAGGACAGACAGGAGGTATAGACTAAGATCAAACTGCACTTATGTGCAGTCTGATCTTTGTCTATACCTCCTGCTTAAATCGGAATATTCCGGGCTCAGCATGACAAGGGTTAATATTTATAGAGTAAAAAGGAAAATACCCGTGTGTATCGGTTTTCGGAAACAAAAAAGAAATAAACACATATCAAAATTTACCTAAAATAATAAGTATAGTTTCTTAACTGTTTTTTTCAGTCTATGGAAAAGTACAAAAACTGCTATAATTTGCTTCTTTATAGTGTTGAATAGAAATTGTTGCGTACGAAGCAGTAAGCGAATTAAGGCCCACAAGGTAGACTGGGCTTGCCCAATCTTGCAACTTCTCAAGATATAGTCTTTATTATTATAATCATTATTTTTTATTAAGAGATCGATAAAAAGTGGAATACTAATTTTAACATTTTCAAATTTTTAAAGAGCAATTTCAATTTTTTAGGGGGTCGCCTGATTGCGTAAGCTATCAGATTCTCAATGTTATCGTACTCGATCGTAATTTTGTTTCCAATCCTTAACAACATTACTTTCTTTACATTTTACAGATTCAGTCTACGGTACTACTTTTTTGAACATCTGAACATATGGATTTTCCTTCAGACCCCTTGGTTGTATTGAAATTCAAATGAAATGTATATCTTTTCTGACAATGTCTTTCCCTTTTCAAAGTATGTAACTTTTCTGAAAATATGTTATTCTTAGTTTGTAGAATTTATTAAGCCTATATAAATATTTTTTAAATCACAAGCTCTCAATAAATATTCCATGTGTTTTACAGGAGTTATTACAGACGGTATCGAGGAAGGAAGTCTTGTCAACAGTGGAATAGTTTCTGTTATCCCTGGGCCAAACGGAAAGAACATACATGTTGTTTTAACCAGGGATTGACCTGCCAGTGTAACCTATGGATGCAGAATTGTAGATGTGTTAGTAAACTCTGGGGAAGATGAACAAGAAAAACGTATTAAATCGCCCTGAGATAAACCCTGGTTTGATCTACGGAATTACTGCAATTCTGGTTACGAGACTGAAACCCGATTTGCTTTTATTTCAAGTTGATTTTTTTTTCTAAAATACTTAATCACAACATGTTTAGAGAATTTTTTCAATGCCACCTTTCTTTTTATGCAGGCGCATCCTAGAATCATAAAAAGAAGACTTAAAGACTTAGAAGTGAAGGACAGCATATTCTTTTATTGTCTACAAATGATAGATTTTGGTACCCCTTAGATCGTCCCTTCTAATCGACTAATCAAATACTTCAATCGGAATAGAAATCAACTAGCTGTTGTAGAATGCCCTGCATACATTTAATCCCCTTAGCAGAAGACACCATTTAAGACTGGTCTAATTTGAAAGGGGTGCAGACGAAATCGTAAAGTTGATGAAATTTTAATTTTTTTCAACTTTCTTGGTAGAAAATATTGTGTAAATGTAAAAATTGTTTGTCACAAGCTATTTCTTTATTTTATTTCACAAGCTTTTTCTTGAGGGGTGTCCAAAAGCGTCATTGTGGGGGAATGGGTTAAGATAGAGTTATTTTAGTTGAATAATTTTGGGAACAACAAGATGAATTGATTCATCAAAGATTTACTTGCAACATAAATTGATCTTTGATCACTCACTATTTGTTATAGATCCTTATAACTCTTCACACTGTACAGGAAACGCACCGTGAACAATTTAATAAATAGAAAAAGCCGATTTCAACTTGGAATTGATCTTACGAATCTCGCATTCGTCAAAAATCGATTGACTAATAAAAGCATGCATTTAGACCGGAAATGAACTATAACCTCAAACATTTGTCGACATTTATGTGAAGCATTTTTGATAGTTTGGCGGCTTAAATATCGTAACTACGGTTTATTAAAGCTGTAGTTACGACGTCTAGTTGGCCAACCAACCATTTTTTATATGTTAACCCTGAACCCAGAATATTCCTGTTTTGGAAGAGGTATAGACAAAGATCAGCCTGTATGTATGTGCAGTCTGATCTTTGTCTACACCACCTGTTTCTCCCTTTCAAGTCAGATTTGTATAAGAGATTTAGTTTTTTAAAAGAGATATTTACCCAAAATTAGTACATTTGGTGCTTTCAGTCCTTTGTTTTTCATTCAGTTTTGCAAAGGATTTTTATTCAGCATGACTAGGGTTTATATCAATACATTTTGCAGAATAACGCTGTTTAATAGTTTAGTCGACCTTCCTGTCGGAGGTCAGTTGGCGGGTCAGCGATCCATAAGTTGGTAAGTTTGACGTACAAAGTCATATTTTACTGACAGTGATAACGCAACTAGATCATTTCACCACAGTTCATCTATAGACATCTTTAACACTTATCACGTTATTAAACCGTCAAAGATCTATTATGCTATCTCTATCTTCTCAACCCATTATCACACAATCCCTCCTTTTTACTCCTCTTAAGTAAAAAAAGCTTTGGAAAACATTGCGGACAATGAAGAAATTGCTTGATACAAGCATTTTCTTCATCATCCACAATATTTTCTGCCTAAAAAAGACGAAAAAAGCTTAAAATTCTACCAACATGAAAATTTCGTCTGTAGTTTCTTTTAATTTGGACCAGTCTAATTTTTTTCGCGTGGGAAATTGTTAAAACAGAACGCATAAAATATTGTGGAAAATGAAGAAATTGCTTGTATCAAGCAGGTTCTTCATTATCCACAAAGTTTTCTGTCAAAAAGGCGAAAAAATTCAACCAACTTGAAACTGTCGTCTGCAGCTTCTTTCGATTTGGACCAGTCTAAAAATGTGTCGTGTGAGAATGTGTTAAAACAGATCGCATATAATAAAGATACGCGAAAGTAACGTAAATCACACGTACATCAAGATCCGCTCCCTTTATATATAACAGCCATGTTGCAGTTTTATAACCGTACTTCACGAGACTGACAAACAGGTCTTGCGTCAAGTGAAGTCGACCAATTATGACGCTAGATCAACGTCAAAGATTCACTGGAAGGCCTAAGCTGTAGGTTCATGTGCGGATCCAGATTTTTTCTGAAAGGGGGAGTCCTAACCGAAAATGTACTCGTGTTATAATAATCGTAAATTGGTGAGCAGCATGTACTATTTTGTCAAGTGACAATACGCTACTTTGATTTTTAGATTTTATGAATCTTATAACGATTTTTTGTCGAACTTCGAGGAGGGTATTGGAATCCTATCCCCCTTTTTTAAGTGTATTCACCTAGAGATGTCGCTCATCACCTTTTGGTGCAGTCTTTAGGTAACCGGCGTCCTCATAGACTGGCTCAAGGCCGACGCTCCCGTGAAATGCATTCTATAGACGTAACATCGACGTAATAGATGAATTCTTATCAAACCTTACACGCTTTCTTCAAAATGCCAGTGAACACGCCTTCTTCAAAATGCCAGTGAACACGACTTCTTCAAAATGCCAGTGAACACGCCTTCTACGAAATATAAGCCGACCAGTTGCATATAGAAGCACTGTCAGAAACAGGCTCCTAGTCGATAGATACATATGCAATATTGAATTTAGCTTCATTTTCGACCGTACCCCTATCTCATTTTATTTGGGACAACCAATCAACGACATGGACTTATGGAGGTAATAAACGGATTGCATATGTCAATCAAAAATCGGTCGACCAATTAATTCATAAACTTTGACCGGAAATGAACTTTTTTGGTTTGGCGACTTTAATGTCGTAACTATACTTAGTTAGGTACAGCTTTTAAGTGGGTAAACAACTATTCCGTTCATTTTTGGTTATATATGACTGACCTTAAATTGTGCAAAATGATCCCGTCTAATATCTAATTTGATCTCCCTAAAGAAGCTCAGTATAGGCGGGGCCAGCGATTTGTCAATTAGCTCTGATAATTCGCTACAGAAAAGTGTTCATGGTGACAAATTTGTGTTTTTTTAAGGTGTAGGACTCGAGAGCTTGTTTTCCATACGCGCCGCAGTGTGCCAAGTGGCAAGTCGTTTGCGAGAACCAGTCTTTCAATAATCAGAAATAATGAAAAGAGAAAACGTAATTTGTGATGTAATAAAAGGAAATTGATAGAAATTATGTAAGACCCAATTAAAGATATAAAAAATATCCGCTAAGCATAGCCCTGTGATAGACTATGACGTTAAAGCACGCTAATGATTTACCTTTATATCTAACGCATTTCACTCTTTAGAGCTGCTGTACACAAGAATTTTGACTCTCGTTTCTCTAATTTTCAACTTAATTTTTACTACCCTGAAGGAAAGGTTTTTAAAAACAACGTGGAAAACGGAGGGATCGCTCGACACCAACAATTTCTTCATTTTCCACATAATTCATCACCAGAAAGACAGAGATATTTGAATTCTTGAAATTGCCGTCTGCAAATCCTTAACTTTGGAATGATTCAAAGGTATGTCGATGGCAATGGGCCTCACTTGTAAATCAAGAATTATTCATTCTTGTATGCCTTTCTGTTAATATGCTATTAATTACATTTTCTGATTTTAACCCATTCCCAAACGACAAATATTTGGACTTGCCTATATTGAAAAAAGTTGCAGACGACATTTTCAATTTGTTAAATAATATATTTTTTTGTCCATTTTGGGAAGGGGATTTATGGGAAATGAAGAAATTGCTTGTTACAAGCAATTTCTCCATTTAACACAATGTTTTTCCAACTCTATTCTTAAGGGGCGTCAAACATTGTCCCCATGCAGGAATGTGTTAAAAGGGAGACGTAGAAAACTATTTGTTGAAGAGAGGGGTCGATATAATACCGGGTCAATTAGACAGAAATAGTAACAAAATTACTCAATTAGGACCAGAGATGATTCTGATTGACTGGGGTTTGTCATTCTGTTTTACGTCCAATTAAGATGCTATCTTAAAACAGTGTTATTAGTAAAAGACATTCTATAAAAATAACATTTGCTATATTCGATTAGTTTATTTGTTCAAGACAAATCGAATAAAAAATGCTGGGTTGCTGGCTACTACCTCTGAGCTCAGATAGCAAGTTCCACGTCGATATTAACCCTTTCCTGTTTTTGAAAATTTTGGACTGGTCCGATTCAGAAGAAGTTGCAGACGACAATTAAAAGTGGGTGCAATTTGAAAGTAACCAACCTACAGAATAGCAAAATGTTGGAAAAGAAGTTATTGCTTGTAATAAGTAATAACCTCTTTTCCCACAATGTTTTCTTTAGTATAAAATCACAGGGACGTAAAGACGAGGGATTGTACGGGAAAGGGTTAAACGGCGTTGTAACAATATGTAACAAAGTAAAAAGATTGCTTGTACAAGAGAAGTTAATACGTTTAAGTCGCCAAACACACAAATATACTTCACAATAAATGTCGGCCAAAATCGAAGTTAAAAGTTTACCTACGGTCTGATTTAATGATTTGATTGGTCGAATGATTCTGCGATCCGCCAGTTGTACAGATCTATTTGTTACACTGAACAGTATTGATATAACCCGTAAAAACATTTGAATGGTGTAGGTTGGGGAAGGTTTAGTCCACTGAACAAATTTGTAAGTGATGCTGACTGGGTTATATGATATCTATAAAAGCTTCACCCTTTGCCCCACTATTCTGAGTTTTGTTCACAGGAAAAAAGCGCGAAGATCTTACAAGATTGAACTAAAGTGTAGTTCAAAAGTTAAAACCACTTTTACCCTTTCTTGTTTAATCCCTGGTTTTTACGCCCCTGTGATTTGAGTGAGAAAATATTGTAGAAAAAGAAGAAATTGCTTGTAACAAGCAATTTCTTCTTTATCTACAATATTTTCAACCTTATTGAATGATCAATTTTTAAATTAAATCCACTTTGAATTTTCGTCTGTAAAATCTTTGAATTTGGATAGGTCTAAAATTTTGGAAAACAGGAAAGAGTTCAAAGTCCGGATAAATCCATAGTTACTGGACAACCAACGGTAACGTGTGTGCCAAAAGGTTTGAAGCTAGTAAACCGACTCTCATTGAGTATATCCACGATGTGAAGAAGCGCCCTCATATCAACCAGGAATATGTTAACTATTTAACGCCAAAAACGTACTGCAGATTTATCAAGACCAAAATGAGAATATGTAAAGGTTTGTGTTAAAATTAATGAACGAAGCTATATGTATTAGTGTATTTTCGAAAATATGTTTTTTGTGTCAAAATGTTTTAAGCCAAATAAGTAGTCTGACGGTGATTTACCCATTCCCACATAATGACATTTTTGACGCCCTTCAAGAACAGAGAATCGATAAACGTTGTTTCAAGCAATTTCTTCATTTTCAACTATGTTTACTATCCAGGAAGTTGACATAATCCAAAATTCACCAACTCTAAGTTGTCGTTGGCAACTTATTTCAATTTGGACCAGTTTAAATCTTTGCTGACTTGTAATGGGTTAATAAAGAGATCAAGCGGCTGTATCTCTTCTTGTTTCAAAACCTTGCATAAAGAAGCATTTTGCCGAATGTATATACGTTGTATCAGTTGAACTTTCATAATATATACTGTATCCAAATGCTATACTGTCAATTTTGCTCGACTGGCACATTGATGCCGGTCTAACAAAAAGTATTGCAAGTACTCGCGTATTATGTTTGTTTGTTTGAATGAGGTTTAACGCAATCTTTGACAGTATTTCAGTCATATCGCGGAGGCCGGAGCTCCTAACATAGGTTCCTGGTATTTCTAACACCAGAACTACCACTGCATCCTACAGCCAAAAGCTGGTCATTTAGGTTTAAGATCATCAACCCATTGGTGGAAAACGAATATCGTAAAGAATATTTTCCGCGACCGTCGATCGAACCCTGAAGATCATAATTGAGCGTCCGAAGCGCTACCAACTGTGCCCCGGGTATTATTTAGTCCAGTCGACAAGGCTGGTTGTTTCTTACTCATACATGCAATGAATTTCTTGTAAAAAGAAGCACTGTCAGGTAACACAATCGCATAGCAACACCTTAAATCATTCTGCTTCAGTGCTTTAATAGCCAAATCACAATATTACGAAACGTGTTTTCAGCGATGCTAATGACACACAATCTTGTTAAACGCCCACGAGAGCTACACGTATTTCACAAAGAGATGCGAAGTACACGTATTTTACAAAGGGATGCGATTCTGAACGATACCCGTTTCTGAAGGACACCCTTATTCTATCATATAATAGCTTTCGTGTAATTCCTTCTCCCCTTCCATATTTCGCTTGAAAGACAGAAGATTTTTATTTAAAAAAAAATTAAAAAATAGCAGGTGCGATGTTTGGGAAGAATTGATAAAAAGAGGTACAAAAATAAGACTGGAACAACATGAAAAATCCTTTCAGAGCAACAGATAGAGGGCGTGATTTGGATTTTAGATTTAATATTTCAACAATAATACCAATAACCCTACGTTGTAGGTACTCATTTGAATCGTCTGACAGAGACGATTCAAATGAGTACCCACAACATAGGGTTTTATTGGGAAGTAAGGGTTTTGGAATGCTATTACTCCTTCTTATCTAGAGCTTTGTCCTTTTAAAAGCCTTTTAATTCAGAATTTAAAAAGATTTAAATCAAATAAGTGATAGACTAAATACTGCTCTGGAAAAAATAGGGCTTCATTCTCCCATTCTTTTTATCTCAAAATATCGCAAATGTGTGGTTTACATTTTCATTCATATTACGTAACAATTGACATTTTCACCGACAATCATCATTGAAGGCTATCAGCGATTTGATTTTACAGTTTGTTCTATCTAAGGCTTTATAATGTAAGTGTTATTGGGATAGACTGGAGAATACTTGAACGTGTGGAAAGGATGGTACGTCGAGACGATCCATAAAGATGATTTCGCTGTAAGGTGCAAACCTCATTACCTACAATAATTACAGAAAAAAATACAGCCAATCGTATTTACTGTCTGGAGAGTTATGTACTTACATTCTGAAATTGAAAAAAAAGAGCCTTTGCGGCTTATGTTGTACACACAAAATGCTATGACATCATTATCTGAATTAAAATCAAATAGCCAAATTAGGCTATAAAAAGTTTCGGAATTAAGAGAATCAATAAAAAATCGTTATTTTTGTCCAATAAGAAATAATTAATGCGAATAGTGTCAATTTACCTAATTCTCTGTATGTCTGAAATCGTGCCACCCAAAATTGGTCATACTTTCTGTTTTATTTGACCATGCATTTTTTCATCTGACATTTGTTGCCTTTCCTTGTTTTGTAATGGCGTAATTATAAATTATTTTGTTTTTATCCTTAAGAATTTACGGGAAAAGAAATACTCTGTAAAAGAACAAACGAGGTTGCGTTTTCAAATCCTTATTTGGATTTTTTCTGTAGCCGTTTATGATTTTAAGATGAAGGAAACTTGTAAACACGGTTAAGTTTTATCAGAAAAAAGTTTTCTTCATTTTGTCAGCTGATCATGTGATGTATGTATTTTGAAACCATGAGGCATTTCATTTTCATGATTTTAGATTCATCAGCTGGTTTTGTATGCTCATATCAGGAGACTTTTTCCCGGTGCTTTTAGATCGACGATAAGGTTGTCGTCCTTAGATAAGGTATATTTTTCGTCCTGATTGTTTTCGTTCCTGACACTACAAATCTCTAAGTGTCTTTAAATAAGGACTTTCCAGTAAAACTAATTTTACAGCCTTGCCCATTTGGGAAATTTCATCCACGATGGCGAAAGGAAATTACTGAAAACAAATCCGTTCATATTAACGCACACGGTTCCCAAGGACAGAAACGATCATCACTGAAATGAATGGCTTAGGAATGAAATAAAGCTGTTCGGAATTAAATGAATAGAATAATCAACTGATAAAAAATATATTTTGATATGAAAAATCATTCCTTCACCATAGGATGTAGATCTATTACGAAATATTGTAATCGCGACCGAAGACTGATATCAACATCAAATAAAACCATTGGGTTTCGATGTCCCTTACTTTTTTGGTCTTCAACCAAATTTTCCATTTACCAAAATGCTTTCAAGTTTCACTCCCTTCAACTCGATTCCAAGAACACAGGTCGGTGAACGATAACACAGATCACAATTGAAACGAAATGACATTGGGTCTGGGCCCTATATTTTCAGATTATTGTCAATCTTTGAATGTAGGTTTCTACTTGGCGAAACAAACTTAATAAAGGTAATGTATGAGACAATAGACTTTGTTTAATACAAAAAAAAAAAAAAAAAAAAAAAAAACCAGCAAGTTGCCACAGAAGATGACATGCAAGTGAATATTTTCGATAAATTCACGTTTTGCGAATAAACACTATATATCTAAGTCATCTTTATATAAAAAATAGCACAATATTGTGTATTTTTCCATTGATTAACCAATACCGTCGCCATTTTTTTGCCAACCAAACGCTCCTATAAAAACAATATTTTATCATGGCACGGGAATATAGCCTTATAAACACTATGCGATTCGAGCGAAGTTAAATAAATCTATACGTCAATCGTACCTTGAAAGGAGGTCGCGTTTTAATACGTGTAACTGGTCATATTTTTTCTTTGTGGTTGTGTATCGAAGATGCATCTGTTTGTATTTATATTAATCAAAATACCCAGATAAAATTTAATAAACACGGGTGGCAAAAAATTATACCGAGTAAAAAGAGATAGATTATATCAATACGAAGGTTAACACAAAAATTAATACATTAATGTTTCTTTATAAAGGAAAATGTTTATACAAGAAAATAGTGTCCTAAATAAACTTAATCAAGAAAAATAAGGTTGATCCGAGCACATGTACAAGCAAGAAGTTGTTTACCTTGAACGAAAGACAGGAAAAGATCATGTTGACCAGAACACGAATGATAGAGAAAATATGCGAATATCAACCATATTTCACCTATAAAGTACGTGTGTTTACAGTCAGTGGTGTTGTTTTGAACTGTCTCGGAGGTCAGTACGATGCGTATAATATATAAATCTATTTGTAAATGTAAATATAATTGTATATCCTAGCATATACTGATACCGTTGGGGCTAGGATACAATTGACGGATCGCGGTTTCAATCAAAGATCGGTTGACCCTATCAAATCATCAACGATTTGCCTTTTACGTATGTCCCTGACTGATTTAATAAGAAAATAATGTCGTTTATTATCTCACTCAAATTGTCATGTTGGAGGTCAGTGGGCGTGGCTAGCGACCTGTCAATTATGGAATTTACCTCCTAACTCTATCATTATTTGCAATAAAAGTGCTAGGGAGATCCTTAGAACACGTGTGCTTTCGAGCCGAACAATTATAAATAATTACCAACTATAATTCCATATAAGTATGTCACTCTAGTTCTTTTTTCCCCGAATCTTCAAAAGTGTGAAATGACTGTGAAAGGGTAAATCACAAAGACCACTAATCTACTGAGCTACGAATAGATCAATTGACCAATTTGGACCCGCCCACTTACTTCATTAGTCCCACCCATTGATTCCGACATGAAGTACCACTTCGATTTCAACGGCGTTATCTTCAAAAATTTATGGCCAGTAGTAAAAAGTAGAATAGTTGGTTGGCGACCTAAACGTCATAACTACAGCCTGAATAAGATGAAGTTATGACGTTAAAGTTGACAAATCACCAAAAAGGGTTAACGAAAATGGCGGCCAATGTTGGAGATCAAAATTTATGTGTTGTCTCAATGAATTATTTCATTGCTCGATTGGCTTTTTGATTGACAGCCGCTGTCTTTCTGATGGGACGTAAAACCGAAACCCCTTGTGACGGTGCTATCCATCGAGCACGTTAAAGAACCAGGCGGAGCTCTCAGGAGTTTCGTCCTGTATCCTTGCACTATCCCCCGTAACAACTAATCGTTTTATGGGGGCGTCATATGGGTATGTGCTACGGTAGCGACGATAAATAAACGGAAATACATACTATAACATTTGATCGATAGAAGTATCCCTTCTCTCTTTTTGAGTTATTTCGGTTTCATGTTAATAAAACTAACCGTTTTCTGGGGGCGTCATATGGGTATGTGCTACGGTAGCGACGATAAATAAACGGAAATACATACTATAACATTTGATCGATAAAAGTATCCCTTCTCTCTTTTTGAGTTATTTCGGTTTCATGTTAATAAAATCTAACCGTTTTCTGGGGGCGTCATATGGGTATGTGCTACGGTAGCGACGATAAATAAACGGAAATACATACTATAACATTTGATCGATAAAAGTATCCCTTCTCTCTTTTTGAGTTATTTCGGTTTCATGTTAATAAAAACTTTCCGTTTTCTGGGGGCGTCATATGGGTATGTGCTACGGTAGCGACGATAAATAAACGGAAATACATACTATAACATTTGATCGATAAAAGTATCCCTTCTCTCTTTTTGAGTTATTTCGGTTTCATGTTAATAAAAACTAACCGTTTTCTGGGGGCGTCATATGGGTATGTGCTACGGTAGCGACGATAAATAAACGGAAATACATACTATAACATTTGATCGATAAAAGTATCCCTTCTCTCTTTTTGAGTTATTTCGGTTTCATGTTAATAAAAACGAACCGTTTTCTGGGGGCGTCATATGGGTATGTGCTACGGTAGCGACGATAAATAAACGGAAATACATACTATAACATTTGATCGATAAAAGTATCCCTTCTCTCTTTTTGAGTTATTTCGGTTTTATGTTAATAAAATCTAACCGTTTTCTGGGGGCGTCATATGGGTATGTGCTACGGTAGCGACGATAAATAAACGGAAATACATACTATAACATTTGATCGATAAAAGTATCCCTTCTCTCTTTTTGAGTTATTTCGGTTTCATGTTAATAAAAACTAACCGTTTTCTGGGGGCGTCATATGGGTATGTGCTACGGTAGCGACGATAAATAAACGGAAATACATACTATAACATTTGATCGATAAAAGTATCCCTTCTCTCTTTTTGAGTTATTTCGGTTTTATGTTAATAAAATCTAACCGTTTTCTGGGGGCGTCATATGGGTATGTGCTACGGTAGCGACGATAAATAAACGGAAATACATACTATAACATTTGATCGATAAAAGTATCCCTTCTCTCTTTTTGAGTTATTTCGGTTTCATGTTAATAAAAACTAACCGTTTTCTCGGGGCGTCATATGGGTATGTGCTACGGTAGCGACGATAAATAAACGGAAATACATACTATAACATTTGATCGATAAAAGTATCCCTTCTCTCTTTTTGAGTTATTTCGGTTTCATTTTTATAAAAACAACAACAACAACAAAAAAGTTATATTCTGAATGTAAATTGACTCATCTTTATACATATTTATTAAGATTATGAAAAACTAATCATGAACATGAAAATATACACGTGAATAAATATGTCTATTTCAAAATCTAATGTATTTCTATTAATTCTCGATTATTTATACATGTATGTTTCCAAACACAAAGCACAAAAATCCAATTCGAATATCAAATAACAGATTTGAATGATGGCCATGAAGGTTTTTGTAAAATAATCCCTCGTTTTTTATGTAAGAGCAAAAAATCGAGCATGCGTAAACTATAATTTTTCTCGTCGAAGCCTTTCTTATATTGTATCATATTATGTATATTATTGTATATGTATTATGTATAATTGATTATTATACAAGATTATATTTTGAGTTCATCCTTCATTTTTTTTTAAAATGATAACACGCTATAGGTTAATGTTACTACTAACATAATTTAATTTTTAGTTTCGTTTATCAATAACGGGTGTTCTGATTGGTCGCAAAAAAGTTATTCATACATCCATAAACAAAGAATTGAGCACACAATTATTTTGTATGCTTCCGCACAAAATAGTCCCTTACAGAAAAGTATCAACATTTGTAAAGTTTTAGATTTTTCACTCGATAGTATTAAATTATAAGTAATGGAGAGAATATTTTTTTCTTTTTGTGGAGGTATGAACCGAAAAAACTAATCAAACTGTATGAATACGGAAAAGAGAGAATATTTATATATGAATCCACTTCGCGTATTTATACAAGGTGATTAGTTTTTTTGGTTCATACCTCCATGAAAACAAAAAATATTCTCTTCATCTCTTAACCCTTTCCTGTTTTATGAAATTTTAGACTGGTCCAATCTCAAAGAGGTTGCAGACGACAATGAAAAATGCATGCAATTTGAAATCTGACCATCCTATATGGTAGAAAATATTGTGGGAAAAGGAGAAATTGCTTGTTACAAGCAATTTCTCCTTTTTCCACAATGTTATCTCAAGTATAAAATCACAGTGACGTAAAATCCCGGGTTTGTCCAGGAAAGGGTTAAACAAATAGCGATGTTATGGCTTCTGGACGGTATAATGTAGTATCTTTTAACCTTGTCCTGTTTTACAAATCTTTGTACCTGTCCAAATTCAAAGGTTTTGCAGATGAGAATTTAAAGTTGATTTTATTTGAAAAATAATCATTCAGTAGGGTAAAAAATATTGTGGGAAAAGAAGAAACTGTTACAAGCAATTTCTTCTTTTTCCACAATGTTTTCTCAAAAATAAAAACACAGGGACATTAAAACCAGCGTTACTTGTCGTATCGCTCTCAATCATGAACCAGAGACTAAACAGGAAATGGTTAAATCAGTATATAGGGGAGGGGATTGTGACAAGAAATACATATGATAAAAAATTGTATTCGTTTTTTGTCGCATCGCTCTCTATCAGGTCAAAAGAAAATAATAAAACTCCAAGAAACGATTAGTTTTGAGACTAATTAAAGAGTAAACGAGTTATTGTCCTCCTAATACGCTCTTCTCACGATCTTACCAACACATCTGAGGTGCGTTCTTTTCGTCGAGATTCTTAAGATTCTTATTTAGATTTTTAAGATGAAGCTTTCTTTAGATTAAGATTTTTAAGCCGCTAAATAAGAATCTTAAGAATTCTTAAAGAGGAATTTAAGCGTACTCAGCATTTGCTTAAACGAGTAGCCTTGACGACGTCGAATATTGTCACCCAAAATAAGAAAAATCGTTCTTTATGACGTCTCAAAAATCTTATTTAGCGGGATTTTTCATCTCGACAAAACCTCTGTACTAATACCACTTAAATTGTGAATGTAAAATTATGAAGATGATAATTGGTTAAGGTCAAGCCTATATTACCCATTCCCTCACAGTGGAATTTTAGACATGCCCAAACTGAAAGAAGTTGCAGACGACAATTTAAAATTAATAAAATTTCGGATTTTTTCAACTTTCTGGGTAGAAAACATTGTGGAAAATGAAGAAATTGCTTGTAACAAGCAATTTCTTCATTTTCCACATAGTTTTCCAAAGCTTTTTGCCTTTTGGGCGTCTAAAGGCGTCACTGAGTGGGAATGGGATAATGTATCATGTATCGTGTACATTTGATATGCTAATATTTGTATTTAAACAATGAATTCTATCTTTACTCATTCTGCTGCTGCCAATTCCAACGTAAACTGTATAATTATAGTGTTGTTTTTTAAATTCCTAATAGAATAAACGTGAAAGAAGGATAACCATAAATATCACGGTTTATCAAAATTATTTCCCCTAGACAGCTGAACAACCTACATATACTATGGATAATAACATATCGAAGAAAGTATGGTCTAATAAAACGCATTGATAATGCAAACGATAAAATAAATCTGTAAACGAAGAAAAGGGCTTCAATAGGGCAAAACAGAAGAGTTGTAGTTACGACATTTTGCTAGATCACCGACGAATTGCTGTTTACCAGGATGTTTTTTTCCAACAGTGTTTCCAACTACTATATTTCTTCAGTGTGTCAGATAAGTCGGTATTGTGTGGTGAAGGATTTTGTTTTGATTTATATGTCACACTATAAGGATCGAGACCTCGAAACACGTGCTCATGTAATTGACCAATCGCAGCTGTCAATCAAATTACCAGTCGACCAACGAAATCCTTCATTTGGACAAGAATTGAATTGGAACCAGACATTGGCCGCCATTTTTGTTAACCTTTTTAGCTTCTTTGGCGAGTAAAATATCGTAACTACAGCATACAATGTGTACTTACGACGTTCAGGTCGCAAACCAGCATTTCCTGCTTTTTGTTACATGCTACTGGCCATAAAATTTAAAGAATAACGCCTTTAAAAATCGAAGCGGGATTTCCTGTCGGAGTCAATAGGGATGGTCAAAGGAATAAACTGGGCGGGGCCAGCGTTTGGTCAATTGAGGACTCTCGCTGAAGTGCGAATAGAATCGATCCCGGTCAGACTGCACAGAGCGCACAGGCTGAGCAGGTTCGACACATTTTGCTTTCGGTAAATATTCTAAATCCGCAATGACAAGTCCCGATTTTTTTCACTCTTTCTACCTTCGGAATTATCTATTTCAACGCGTTTATAATTGACCTCTGCCTGATCTTATATCGTGTCAAGTATTTGTATGAGAGAACCCTCCGGAGGTCAGGTTTTTGCATGACGGGTCTCACTTAAGAGATGAACAGAATATTTTTGTTTTCATGGAGATATGAGCCGAAAAACCTAATCGCACAATGTATGAATACGCGAAGCGGATTCATACATTGTGTGATTAGGTTTTTCGGTTCATACTTCCATGAAAACAAAAAATATTCTCTTCATTTCTTATAATTTAAAAGCATCGAGCGAAAAAAACAAAAGCTTTACAAATTTTGATACCTTTTTGTATGGGACTTTTTTGTGCGGAAGCATACAAAATCGCTGCGTTCTCAAAATTTTGTTAATGGAGTTATGGATAATTTTTCGACTAATCAGAACGCTATAATTGAATTATAATATTCTTAAATAAATGCTAATAGTATCCCTTTTTTCATGGTTGGTCATATTTCTTGTATACACATGTTTATATGAAAATCGTTGACCTGTTTTTGTATAAACATGATAAACGTTAAGTTTATATTTAGATTTAACAAACAATTACATATAATCTCATTTTTTATTTTAATACTTCCACAAACAAAATTTTGAGCTCGCAAAAAATTGTATGCTTGCGAACGTGGTAGATTCATAAATTTTACTCAAATAGTAAAATATTTGTTTTGTTTTGCTTGATGGCAGCAATTTACAAAAATGAAAAAACTATTTTTGGTTCCATTAAGGTATGAACCTAAACACTAAATCACACTGATGTATGAACCCGCTTCACGTATGCATACAGTGTGATGAGGTAAATGAAAATGACAAAAATAAATATTCTCTTTATTTCTAAATCTTAAAGATACAAAATATGGTGTTCCGGGCGAAATTTCTAAAATCTTATCATTTCGCAATTGAATAGCATGGAAACATGATGCCGTTAAAATAAGTAGAATAACCGCGCACTGTCCTGTGTGACAAATGTATCTTTCATTTCGTTGAGAACAAAAGCTAAATATTCACCGGATGAATTATCGAGATTTCTAAAACTCGTAGAAATATCGATGGCTTAGAGCAAAAACATAGTATGGCTCTATACACTTTATAGAGCCATACTATGTGTTTGCTCTAAGCCCTCTATTTAGCTTTTATTCTTCATTCAAAGTAAGATAAATCGATCTTAAACTGAAGCTTAATAATGATCTTTTCTTTAATCTCAATCATTTACATTTAACAAATGTTCACAAAAAAGCTTGAAGAGAGTATAGAAAAAGAAGAATTTTCAAGTAATTTCTTCATTAAACACAATATCTTCTACTAGAAATTCTTTTTTTTTCTATTAGATCGACTAAAAATTGTCGCATGCAACTTCTTTCAATTTGGGCCAGTCTAGAATTTTCCCATTCGGTAATAGGTTAAAACCTAGCTGCGATATCGTAGCCCTCTTTCTGATAATCTGCTGGTGAGGGCTACGACTCCCACCTTCTTTGCGCTTTGTTGCAAGTCCTGATATTGTATGTTTGTAATAAGCTACCCTCTATAGATGAATTCCTTACATACGTTAATATTATGGACAAATTCTATCAAATTAATAAGAATATCGATTGTATCAATCGTTTAATACCGGTTTCTTTTCAGTTCATAAAACATTCCTTAGTTTGGCTGCCATGACATATGGTTGGTCATGTGATCTATTATTACGTCACATTGTTTACTATTGTCATGCTGTCAAAACAGGTGCTCGTAAAAAAATACAGTATCCGTTTTTACCTACCATTGATAAAATTTTATCTTCAAAGATACTGAATCTTCAATATCTTTATTTTATCTATCAAATTCAATTAACTCTTGAATTACTTTCATACGACTTTTTTCTTATTTTCTATCAGAAATGTCCTGTTTTCAAAAATACTATGTGTTCCAAATATGGTGACATAAATTCTCATTCGCTATCGTTTTTGCGGGAAACCCGAAATCTCAAGAGATCTCGCTGTCAAACAGCAAAAATGGCTGACAATTGATTAAAAATGGCCGAAAAACTTCGAGTTCCGATGGTGCAGCGAATTGAGACTTAAATACATAAAATATCCGACTTTCTTTAGATTTACATTTATGTACATGGATAGATAAATGGTTAAGGTCCATCTTGGTATTAAACTCGTGTTTGTACTATTTACACAACTTACAATAATCGACCTCAAAGTGCCCGGAGTGAATCACTCCGGGCACTGCAACAAAGAGCAAAGAAGGGGGTGTCGTAGCCCTCGCCAGCAGATTATCAGAAAGAGGGCTACGATATCGCAGCTAGTTAAAACCCGTCATGATTTAATGGGGGAAGTGATAAGACCAATATTTCAATACAAGTATCATAATGATCAAAATCATAAATAGCACAACTAGTTATATACGTTTTATATATCAGCTACCACCATTTTTCCATCCTCATAGCACAACTAGTTATATAAGTTTCATATATCAGCTACCACTATATTTCCATCCTCATAGCACAACTCTCTCATCATGTGATATGACGGTCTTTTCTGGTGACATCTGTAACTCGCAGGTTTAGGGTCCTCTTCGACTGTTTCGGTAGTGTTCGGTATATTTGTAGCGTTCGGCGTTTTCCGAGTGAGCGAGTTCGTATTAAGTCTACTGTGTGTGTCTATTGTCGACACATTCGAGTTAGCGTTCGAGTTCGAATTAGCGCTGAGATGATCCCCGAACGTACTGTCAGTAAATGAAGTTGTATACATAACACACGATGACCGCGGGCTGTGATCCAAGGATCGCACGTGCATGTTTGAACTCTGGGTTGAAGTCAAGGAATGAGTCATTGAATGAGTAAGAGATTGTTCTTTCGGCACACTGTATCGAACCTGCGACCTGCAGTGTCTCCGATAACAGCACACTACAATAATTACCACAATGATGAGTGCGAGGACCGGGCCACCGATATAGCCGACATAACGCATTACATGGTTTAGGCCTGAAATAGATCGACATAAAGCATTACATGGTTTAGGCCTGAAATAGATCATCATAACGCATTACACGGTATATGTCATAAATCGACAAATCACATAACATGGTTAAAGCATGAAATATATCAACATAACGCATTACATGGTTTAGGCCTTAAATTGATCAACATAACGCATGACATGGTATACAGGTCATAGATCGACATAACGCATTACATGCATAGTGTATCATATGGCTTAGGCCTGATATAGATCAACATAACGCATTACATGGTTAAAGGACATAACGTTTCGTATGTATTAGGCCTGAAACAAATCAACATTACGCATTACAGAGTTTAGGCCTGAAATAGATCAACATACCGCATTGCATAATTTAGACTAGAAATATATGAGCCCATGTTTAATATTTCCAATCATTTCACATATGTTGTAGGTGCACATAAAGAGCACCCTTGACAGCCACCAAGTGCACATAGAATATCTGCTGGGGTTTTATAGAAATTTTGAGTCAGTTGCTATCTACAGAGCGCACAATAAAAACTCTGGTCAACTGTGAGGATACACAGGCTGATCTTACTCTTTACCTGGCGCTCATCTAGAACATTTAGAAAAGTCAAGTATATGCTCATAACGCTTGAATAGATCCAAACTGTAATAAGCCGAGATACCTGCATATGCTTTGACCGGAGTAATAAACATGTAACATCTTTTTTTTCAAACTGCATATAACTGACCTATTTCGTTAAGTTCGCTTTGAACAGTCACCTTCATTGCTTTTATACTGGCGATGTCCGGCCATCCGTTAGTCCATAGGTCCGTCCGAACGTCTTGCTCTTCAGTCTAACTCCTCTCATGTTACTTGACAGTTTTGAGTACAATTTATCAAAGAGCGTTTGTCCTTATGTGACTTCATGTACATTTACGGGGTTTGCTATTTGTAACAGTGTTGACAAAAACAGGGGGGGGGGGCATGTTAAACTTCCTGTGAACGTAACTCATCCGATATTTCTTAGCAGATTTACAGAAAATATGTCACGTAATATTTTGCATATTGAACAGGTTTTCTTTATATATATGTATATACCGCTTTATCACAGGAAGATGGGCGGGGTCGATGGAAACTATTCCTCGTGACAGAGTATATCCTGACGAAGGCACTACTGTTAAATTTAAGTTGGGCCGATTGTTTCGCTATCTGATTTTAACATCACCTTGACATTTCCTAACATAATACAACTTATCTAAATATCGTGGAAAAACAAAATGTTTTTAATCAGTACAACATGTCCATTACTTCAAATGAATAAATAATAAAAAAGATACATTGAATTCGTCAACCATTTATGTCGTCTACAACATCTTTAAATTTACACCAGACTTAGAATGTGTAGTGTATGGAGTAAGATGTTTGTATCATATTACCATATATAAACCATGTATCATATGTAGTAAGCGAGTTAGAGAATAAGACTAATTCCATGTTGTATCTAGAATACGAGTCTTTATTATTAATGTCCCGCGGACAGAACATATTTTGGCGACGAGGATAATTCTTTCTAAACCATGGGAAGAAAAGGATAATATTGCACAGTGTATCTCTGGACAGTATTAATTATAGTCAATATGAGTAATTTTGGTGTTACTTATTGGATTTAATTCCGTGAGAAGTTGACTATTGGTTTCCTTGTTTTATAAATTGTTCTTGGATTAAATTCGAAGCAATGGCTAAAGCTTTGCCGGTTGCAAGTGTAGAACAATTTAGTTTAGATGGAGACAGTACAAATCTTTCCGCCAGTAGGGACAGATGGTTAAAGTCATTTAACTATTATGTTGTTGGCTCTGGAATAACCGACAGAACGCAAAAGAGAGCTTTGCTATTACACCTAGTTGGGCAAGACGTTCAACAAATATTTGAAACCTTTGAAGACACGGGAGACAATGCTGATTTTGACCAGGCAGTAGCCAAATTGTCCGAATATTTCCAACCAAGAAAGAATGTTTCGTTTGAGAGACACAAATTTAACTCAGAGTTACAAAAATCAAATGAAACGGTTCAAGATTTTTGTACGAGGCTGAGAAATTTGGCTATGAACTATGATTTTGCGGATACAGAAGACAGGATCCGTGACCATATAGTAGAAAAGTGTGTCTCTACATCACTCAGAAGGCGATTTTTGAGGGAAAACGAATTAACATTGACCAAAGTTCTAGAGATAGCGTCAGCAAATGAGCGAGCGGACGCATGTGCTTCTACCATTGAAAAAGGAAAAGCCGAAGAAACGTGCCAGCTTAAGAGTCACGACAGAGCTAAAACACGAAAGCAAAAGAAAAAAGAAATAGAGTGCTACAAATGCGGACGTAAAGGACATAAGTCAAACGATCCGAAGTGTCCCGCCAGAAATGAAGAATGTAGAAAGTGTCACAAAGTAGGACACTTTGCAAAGAAGTGCAAATCCGACCTAAAAGCAAGAAAGAAGAAAGAAGTTCGATCCCTGGACAATGAAACTGACAGCGAGAATGAAGAAGTAACATTTTCATTAACAGACAAGTTGTCAAAAACAAACGTAAAAGTAGGTAACATTTCTCTCCCCATGATAATTGACTCAGGTGCTTCTTGTAACGTAGTTGATCTAAACACTTGGAACTATTTGAATAAACAAAAAGAATTCAATTTCATTTCAAAAAGCAAAACGGACAAGAAAATATTCCCATATGGATCAAAGAAAGCTTTACCGTTAGCTGGAATGTTCAAAGCACAAATTACGAAACATGATAAATGCTTAGATGCTGAATTTCTGGTGCTAAAAGGGACAGGTCAATCTTTAATGTCGTGTAAAACAGCAGTAGATCTTGGTGTGTTGCAGATCATTAACAGTGTAGATAAAGGAGAAACGCCAATTACAAAGCAGTTTCCTGATTTGTTCCGTGATGAAATTGGAAAGTTGAAAGATTATCAACTGAAAATCCCCATTGACGACACGGTTCAACCCATAGTTCAGCAAACGAGGAGGATCCCGTACAATTTACGTGATAAACTAGAACAGAAATTAAATCAGCTGGAGAAAATGAACATAATAGAAAAAGTAGAAGGTCCTACTTCATGGGCATCTCCCATTGTATGTATCTCCAAAAAGTCGAAAAATGATATAAGGCTATGTGTAGACATGAGACAAGCCAATACAGCAGTGAAAAGGGTGAGACATCCTATTCCTACCCTTGACGAGGTTCTGAATGATATGAACGGTAGCAAAATTTTCAGTAAATTGGATATATCGAATGCATACCACCAAATAGAATTGTCAGAAGAGTCAAGAGATATAACAACGTTCACAACGCATAAAGGATTATATCGCTATAAACGGTCGATGTTTGGAGTTTCTTGTGTATCAGAAATGTACCAGAACATACTTCAGCAAATACTTCAGGGATGCGAGAATGCGCGGAATGTGATGGACGACATCATAATCCATTCAAAATCCAGAGAAGAGCACAAAGTTCACTTAAGGAATGTGTTACGTGTATTACAAGATAAAGGGTTAACTCTGAATAAAGAAAAGTGTCAATTCTTCATACCGAAGTTGGAATATATGGGTCATGAGTTATCTGAGCAAGGCATTAAACCTACAAAAGCAAAGGTAGAATCCGTGAAAAATGCCCGCGATCCGAAAAACGCAAGCGAGGTAAGGAGTTTTCTAGGTCTTGTAAATTACAATGCGAGATACATTCCTGATTTTGCAACGATATCTGCACCGCTGCGAGAATTGATAAAGATGCAGAAAATTTCTGTAAAACTTGTTATGGTTGCCAGTTAGTATCTAATCCGTTAAGACCCGAACCCATGACTAGAACAGAGTTACCTGCTGGTCCCTGGCAAGATCTAGCCCTTGATTTACTAGGCCCACTTCCGTCGGGTGATTATATATTTGTCTTGATAGATTACTATTCAAGGTTCTTTGAACTAAAAGTAACAAAATCCATTACATCGGAAAAAATGGTGAAAATATTGCAAAAGTTTTTTGTTACACATGGGTTACCTTTAACTCTAAAAACAGATAACGCTAAAAATTTCACCGGTGAGGTCTTCACAAATTATTTGCAAAATAATGGTATTGTGCATAAAAGAACTACCCCATTACATCCACAAGCAAATGGTGAGGTAGAAAGACAAAATCAGTCTATCATGAAAAGGGTTAGAATTTCGCAGGCAGAAGGTAGAAACTGGAAATCAGATTTAGATGAATATCTAATGATGTACAGAAGTACACCTCATTCAATAACGGGTAAATCACAACCGAAATGCTTTACGGTAGACCGATAAGGACGAAATTGCCCGAAATTACAAATCATAGATTTAAATATAATGATTTAGAAATTAGAGACCGGGATTCTGAGGAAAAGGGGAAAGGGAAAGAGTACGCGGATAGGAAAAGACAGGCAAGCTATAGCGATATTCAGAAAGGTGATAAGGTTCTTTTAAAGCAGAAACGTGAAAACAATATGCAAACTCAATTTAACCCTTTGCCACATAAAGTTGTAGAAAAATATGGTAATAAAGTGACAATTGAATCTCAAGACGGTGTGAGATACGATCGTAACGTTACTCATGTTAAGCCATATAATGAAAGAAAAGTTGAAAATGAGTTTACAGCTTTGCCTCAGATTCACTCAGATTCGAATATTTCACAAGAGCAAAATAGTGAGAAAAGAAGTATGTGTGAAAATGCTGATAAGCCAATTATTCACATTCCCCAGGAGGAAAATTCCCAGCCAAGATGTAGGCCAGAAAGACACATCAAACCACCGATAAGATACATAAGACTATGTCATGAGCTAGCTAATTGGATAATTGGACACGTTATTGTTTTATCCTTGTTATCATTTATACTATTCAGTTATCGAATGCAATTTGGGTGTTTTCAGAATGTAGTCACATTTTTAGCATTATTAACATTGATAAGTAAATTACTTAAAGGGAGGTATCGATGTTTCTGAAATCTAGATAAGAAAAATTACCAAGTGCCGAAAAATAGACTCAAACGAACATTTAATACTTTAGGTTAGGTCAGGTAATGTCTTGGTGTTTATCTTAAAGACATAAAGTGGCTTTTTCTGGTTATATCGGAAAGGTTTAGCGGAAATCCAGGTTATTTTTAGATATTACGGAATTCGGCTGCCGACATCGAATGACCCCATTTGCATATGACCCAGTCAAATGAAGGTAACAAATTTACTAGCGAAACAGCCAACGTCCTGTATCATGTCACATGAAAGGACTGTTCTTTACAGACCAGCTAGCGAAAATTACTCCTGATGACGTAACGATGACGTTGGTTTGATGTAATTTGAACTAAATGCAAGGTTCTAACGGTTATTCGCGCCACGTGAATGACCTATAATCTTCGTAACTGTCTCGGATTAATCTAAAAATAGATTAATAGCCTACGTAGGCTATTAGGGAAATATCCTGCTTTTTTCTGATAAGCGACCTCATATTTTGGCAAAACTACTTTTCGGCATATTGTATTCAAATAGTTTATGAGAGGAAATAAAAAAAATAAAAATCTGTTACATGAAATAAACATCGATACCTACCTTTAAAGGGTCTGTTTACCAGGAAAAATATCTGAATTTTGGGTCAAGTCAGGAAAGTACTTTATCAAGTTTATGAATCATTTCCTTCATATTGAAAAATAAGAATTGTCTATCTAAGTTTTTAATTAATCTGAAACATCGTGGAAAAATGAGATTTTGTCTAAATTGAGGAGGAAATGTAGTGTATGGAGTAAGATGTTTGTATCATATTACCATATATAAACCATGTATCATATGTAGTAAGCGAGTTAGAGAATAAGACTAATTCCATGTTGTATCTAGAATACGAGTCTTTATTATTAATGTCCCGCGGACAGAACAGAATGTGTCGACTTTTAATCCATCGCCGGATGACAGATTTCAAACTGGGGTAAATTGAAGGAAGTTGACTACGATATCAATTTGATGAAATTAAGAAATAATCCTTTTACGGATTGAAAAATTGTGGCAAATGAAGAAGTGGCTTGATACAAGCATTTATTTTCATTTCCAAGAATGTTTTCTAAAGCTATATTCTTGAGGAGCGTAAAGAGCGGGATGGTGTGGGAATAAATTAATTGTTAGTTTTGTCTATCAAAAACGAGCGATCTGATTGGTCGAAAAATTTAATTCATACCTCCACGAACAAAATTTTGAGTACGCAGCCATTTTGAATGCTTCCGCACAAAATAGTTCACTACAAAAAGGTATCAAAATTTGTTAAGTTGTTGCATTTTTCGCTCGATGCTATTAAATTATAAGAAATGAAGAGAATATTTTTTTGTTTTCATGGAGGTATGAACCGAAAAACCTAATCACACAATGTATGAATCCGCTTCGCGTCTTCATACAGTGTGTGATTAGGTTTTTCGGTTCATACCTCCATGAAAACAAAAAATATTCTCTTCATCTCTTAAATGGGTTAAAAATCTAGCACTACCCACTTACACTTGGTCTCGTCACTGTTATCAAACGCACCACAGTTGGGAACTTCGTTGCATTGTAATGAAGAATGGATACAATAATGATGACCAGCACAAAGTCGAGTCCCGGAGAGTCTCGAACACTCGCCCTCACCAGCACGAGAACACTCGAACCCCTGACACGATCCTACAATTGACCGATCGATGCTCTCAATCAATAAATCAACCAACTAATCAAATTATTCATACCGACCGGATTTGAGTTTTGCTCTCACGACATTGGCCGCCATTTTGTGAACTATCTTAGTTGTTTGTCGACTTAAAAGGCGTCACTACAGCTTAATCAAGCTGTAGTTACGATGTTTTAACGCAAGCAAATTCTTTTATTTTCATATTACATACTACTGGCTATGAATTTTATAAAACAATGTCGTTTAAAATCGAAGCGGAATCTTCAAAGTTAACGGGTGGGGCCAACGGAGTAAGTGGGCGGAGCCATGGATTGGTCAATTAATTGATAAACACTTAATAAAAAATAGCTTAATGATTGAAAAAAAATGATTGACCAATCCTAATCATTAATTTAGAGCGGGTGTGAAAATGCTTACTTAGTACATTTATTTGATACATTTTCAAGAGAACATTTTTCTACAAACGTTGTTTGGTATCTTTGTCGGACTGCTTGGTGAAGGTCAGTAGGCGTGGCAAGTGGTCTTTCAATCAAGAAATTATTTATAGAACGTAAAGGAAGGTAAGGAGAATAGGAGGAAAGAGTTAGAGGGAGGAGATGTGATATAGCGTAAGATAGAATAGGAAAATAAAGAGGAAATAATGGACGAAAAAGGAAATGAGGGAAAGAAAAGAAAATAGGAAAAGGAGAAAGGAAAGAGGAGAGAGGGAGTAGGGAAATGAGAGATGAAGAGGGATGGGGGAGTAGAAAGGAAAGGGGGTGAGGAGAAGAAAGAGAAGGAAAATTTTGATATTTCACGAGACAGAAGGTCAAGCGGATTATCGAATTTTCCTCCGCAGCGAGATGCAAATACAAGATTTGTACCGCAATCGTAAAATAAAATTCCATTTATTACATACATGTCCTTTATTTTATAATTTCGATAAAATAATAAAAAAACCATGTATTTCTACGAGAAATTCCCTTCACTTTTTACCATTCTGATAACGTTTATTTGCATAATAACGCCATATAAAGAAGAAAATGAAGTCATCTTAAAGGATACTGATTTTATTCTGACGTGTTCGTTTTTGTCTGTGTTATGAATGTATATATTTTACTACAAATATTTAAAGGTAAATGTATATAAAAATGTCTGTAAATGCCAATCGCTTGAGAGCTTACCTTCTGGTAAAATAGAAACGGCTGTCCAGGCGGCTTTAAAACCTTGTCTGTTTCCGGGATTCGAACGATGAGCCTGGAATCTTATAAAATATATAAACAAATAGACCTAAACACATGTTCTTGAAAAACTTAGCAACAATATTAGCAACGAGATTCGCATTTTAACAGATTTTTCAAACGTTTTGATTCTATAGATTGGTGGTAAGCAGTTTAATTCCACTTTCAACTGTATTCCAGTTATATCGCGAAAGAGTAGTGGCTTCCTGTCATTTCCAACAATAAAACACCAATAATATTCAATCTGAGCCACCCGCTGTTAATACATCTTATCATTCCCTACTGTGGAAACAAAAGTCCCCGCGAGTTTTGTCAATTGTCGGAAAGATTGTTGGCCAAGCCAGAGTTCGAACCCAAGATCCTCAAGTTGAGAGCAATCTGGGTGAGCCACTCGATTGAATAACAAACCTTAAAGCGACTCTTGAACAGATTTTCGTGAAATGCAGGATGCAGGAATATTACCTGCTTTATCAATAGTTTTTAATGTCATTTTCACGATGTACATTCTTTTTTCGTGTTAAACCAACCACATTCAATATGAGTGATACATTCCCTATGTCCTACTTTGAAACATCGGAATTTATCGGATGAGTTCGTTTGTCTTCGGGAGATGTCGATAATGACTGTTTTGCTAGCGGAATCTAATGACGTAAATGATTCGCCATGAAAACTACAAATAAGGCAATTTTCGATGCAATCGACAGACAATGTATTAAGCCGATGAATTCCGGTTCCCTTCGGTTGTACTTCGCTGACTCATTTAGCGTCTTGTAACGCCAAATATTTTTGCTTCTTTTTTTTTTTTTTTTTTTTTCAAAGTAGCGAACGGTCAAATTCATAACAAAGTCGGCGTAATTACCTCCTCATAAATGTCTGAAAGCATTACAGTTGAAAATTGAGAGCCAAAACTTTTCTTTCATAATCTGTGCAAGAGCCGCTTTAATAGGAGTTGATAACAACAGCAGCCAAGAGTATGGAGGAATATTTCTACCAGAAGGTTAACGACAGAAGTACCGCAATAATTTGGAAGCAGTCGAAATGAATTCCTATTAAGTCTTACGTTTCTGGGTATATTTCTGTACGGTGTCTCAAGTTTCTATGCTCATACCGACAACTGATATCGAGATAAATTTATCGCAATACGTGTTCGCGGGCGAACTAAACGTCGCAACTTTAGCTTGAATAAACTGTAGTTACGACGTTTTGATCACCCTCAGACGATTTGTTACCCAATACCGAACGATAACCCCGGACATGTATGAAGTTTCTATTTGTACAAGAAGAGGACTCTCACTTTCTGTGATAATCTTGTGACATTAAATATCTTGGAAACAGGTAGTAAATTCGGGATTGTTTTATCTATCTATCTGTTTATACTGCCTTACTCCCCTTTCGGGTATTACTGGCAGGTGACACACTCACAATCCAGATGTTTTCACGTCCCCGAAAGAGAGACAGTGGCTGAACCCCACTGCTACCCACTTTTACAGCTGGGTAGACTGAGGCTGGCTATTAAGTGTTTTGCCCGTGAACACACCCCGGTGACGTTGGGGCTCGAACCCGTGACCTTCAGATCACGAGTCAAGCATCTATACAAATCGGCCATCGAGGCAGTTTTATAAATATTCATTTAATCACTTAGAGAAAATATTTAGAAAACTGCATTTCATTATGATATTTTTAGATAATCATGATGCTGGTACATCGATTTTCTTGGCCAAATTATGCTACCATACAGCAGTAAGTGAAAGTTAGGTGCATGATTTTTCAGATATACTGTTGTAAACTATGTAATTGAGAAAGTTTGGAGTAAGTGGGAATGCGAGTTGACTGATCGCAGCTGCCAATCAAAGAATTAATCCTCATTTATACCGGAGTGAACTTTGAAGTCCGACAATGGCCGACATTTATGTGAAACATTTTTGTTGTTTGGTAACTTAAACGTCGTAGCTACAGGTTATTCAAGCTGTAGTTACAACGTTAAGATCGCCATCAAGCAATTTTACTTTTTGACACAAGTTACTTACCAGTAACTACGCAAAATAACGCCGTTAAATATAGAAGTGGAACCTCCTGTCAGAGCTCATGAGAGGGGATAGCCATGCGTCATTTAGTTTTTAGTAGAATTGACCAATCGGCTGTCAATCAAGAAATATATTGACCAATCAAACTATTCGTTCAGCCCGTAATTGAGATTTAAACTCCAACACTGGCCGCCATTTGTGTGAATTTTTTTTTGTTGTTTTCGCGACTTGAACGTCGTAACTACAGCTTATTCAAGCTGTAGTTACGACGTTTAGGTCGCCAAGGTACGTTTATAGTTTTTTCGTTACATGCTACCGACCATAGATTTTGCAAAATAACATCTTAAAAACGAAGCGGCAAATCCTTCTGGAGTCAAGGGGAGTGACCAAATGAGTCAGTGGGCGGGGCCAGCGATCGGTCAACTATCGTTCGTTGAGCGATCTGTTTATGTCAAGCGGTGAAGAATTAGCATATCCTACCTAACGGTTAGTCTACTTGTTGTCGAAAGATATTCGTGCCGATGTTCGGGCTCCTGGTATAATTGTCCACAATAATTAACTGGAGCTTTATCCTGTGTAACGAATCCTTCAAACAACATCAGGATGTTTGTGTCGTGACATTTTACTGAAATGTAGAAATTTCACTTCAAGAAAACATTGTATCGACGGCGATCTTCCAAAATCTCGTATCTGCAGCTTGAAATAAGCTGCAGTTAAGCGGTTTTGGTAGATCACCGACGGTTTTCGCGTTTGATTTGCTTTATACGTAACGCAAATGGTGTCTTCGAAATAAACCGACTTTTGTGTCGCATGTTATCCAGGTGGGGTCCATATAGTTTGCCCACACGCGTCCCATAGAAATCCCGGTTGCACAAGCTATGGATCGCGGCCATGACTGACAGTTCATAATGGACCGATATAAGATCCCGTGTTTGTCCTGAATGGGCTTATATTATTTTTACTATCGGGGATATTTCAAACAGACTTTTTTTTCAATTCTCGTTTCCATCACGGAGATCTTAATTTATAGTGGGCGACTATAATTCGTAACTACCACAACGACCAGTTTCTGATGTCTGTGATTAAAAAACATCATTTGAATGACCTCGGATATATGGGAAGATTTCAACACACATTCACTCACACACACAGACACACAAAAATGAAGACATTATTTTATCAGAGGTCTAGATAAGAGGAGGTAACTGCATTCTAAAATCCATATTTCTCAACGAAACCCTATATTGTGGGTACTCATTTGAAACTTCTAATTGAGACAATTAAAATGAGTACCTATATCATAGGGTTCATGCCAGTATTGGTGAAATATTTAAATCTTAAATACGAATAACAGCCTCTATCTGTAGCTCTGATCATCAAGACAAAGATACCATAAATGGCAGTTATGTGACCGTGGTGGTATTACGATAAATATACCAGTAGACATGAAATTTCCTCACAAATCAAATTTTCCTTATGAAACTGCTATTTCGTATCTTTAGGCAGAATTATGTCCCCAAAGTTACTCACCGTTCGATGTAATATCCATGGAGATAAAATTAAACAAAATTCGCTGTTTTTCTTTGACCTCCACGACCCAAGTACAACCTGTTTCAGCCGGATAAGGATCGGGGTAACTAGGGGAGGTAATTACTCCACCGTGACCTGTTAGATATCCGGGCCCACATCCAACGGTAGAAGGTGGAAATGGATGCCAATCTGAATAAATAAATAAATAAATGTATAATTTAATTTTTAATTTCATCTATCAAAAGCGAGCGTTCTGATTGGCTAAAACAAAATTCATACCTCCTCCACGAACAAAAATTTGGGCACGCCGCTATTTTATTTGCTTCCGCATAAAATAGTTCGGTGTAAATGAGTAACGAAATTTGTGAAATATTTGTTTGTTTTTTTCTGCTCGATTTCAATATATTATACAAAATGAAGAGATTTTTTTCATGGAGGTATAGACCGAAAAAAACAAATCACACTTGTGTATGAATCTGCTTCGTGGATTTATAGTGTGTTTAGTTTTTGCGTTTCATACCTCTATGAAAACAAAAAATAATCATTCCATTTCTCAAATGAACCAAACATAACTGACGGACCACGCCAACTGAGCCACAACACAGGAAGTTCGACTCAGATATTAAGCGACGTTATTGTATAAAACATATGATCAGCAACATGAAACAAAGAAATCAAATACTTAGCGACATAAAAGTCATAGCAACAGCTTTATCTATTTTTATTTATTTTATTTATTTATTTATTTTTCACGACGCCGAAGGTCGAGTAGAATATCAATATTTTCCTTCGCAGCGAGGAACAAATACAAGATGTTGTATCGCTACCGTAGATTAGTATTTCATTTTTCATATACCTCCATTTTTTAATGTAGAATATCAATATTTTCCTTCGCAGCACGGAACAAATACAAGATGTTGTATCGCTACCGTAGATTAGTATTTCATTTATTATATACCTCCATTTTTAATAAATAAAATCTTTCAATATTTTACAAAATGTATTTCCCTTCCCCTTTACCATTCCGATTGCGTTTATATGCATTATGACGTCACATACCGAATGAAAATGGCTCCATCTTAGACTACCTGATATGAAACCGAATATTACACTGTCAGATACTGATTTTTTTCTGACCTGTGTGGAATGTGTATTTTACTAGAAATATTTATATGTGTAGAACAAACGAACATACATTGGCTTAACTACGCTTGGAAAGGGGTGACATGTGCCCCCCCCTTTTTTTATTTAGACCTATCTTGAAAAAAAAAAAAAAAAACTCGATTATTTTTCGTTCTACAGATTTTCTTCTTCTTCTTCTTTTTTATAAAAAAAAAAAAAAAAAAAAAAAAGGGAAAAGAAAGCAATAGAAAACATTTTTAAAGAAAGGTTTAGAACATTTGCATTTCTTTTTTAGAAAAAAAGAATAGAAAGCGGAAAGCTATAAAACGAAATAATTTTTGAGCTTTTGGTGTGTCTTTTACGAGTAATGTCTAAAAAAAAAAAAAAAAAAAAAGAAGAAAATACCAAACCCGCACACGTCACCTCTATGTCACCGTACTTAACGTTTAAAAATGCAAAGAGAATTTGTAAAAAGAGAAAGTGTTTAAAGTTTCGTCTTGGAACGAAGGAAATATGGCGACAACAGTGATACGGTTTTAATCTGATTGGTCTCTCATATTTAGAAAACGACGATGCCAAAAAAAATGACTTTTTTTCTTTGAACGAGAGAGAGGATTGCCAACTTTCTCTGAACACAATTGTACACGAGGGAGAGTTGAAACGTTTTTATAATCATATTCATTCTACTTTTTGATGAATTCGTCTGCTATGTATATTTTATGAGTTTGAAGGAATTATAGATGTTTTACTACTCCACATTTACTTAACCCTTTACTGTTCGATCCCTGGTTTTCACGCCCCTGTGCGTTTTCTTACTTGAGAAAATATTTTGGGAAAAAAGGAGGAAAAGAGTCAAGCAATTTCTACTTTTTTAACAATAAGTTCTACCCTACTGTTTGATTATTTTCCGAATTTGATTGACTGTAAGTTATCGTCTGCAAACCTTTGAATTTGGACAGGCAAAACAGGAAAGGGTCAAACCACATCAATATAGTCCCTGCATTTTTACCCTCAAGAGTAAAGAATTGAATAAAACAATGTGTAAAATGAAAAAAAATCATAACTTTTAACAAGCAATTGCTTCATTTTTAACGATGTTTTATTTCATGGAAAAAAGATCATAGAATTTAAAAAGAACAAGAAAAAAAAAAACATTAACTTGAAATTATCGTTTGCATCTTCTTTCAATTTTGATCAGTTAAAAAATGTGTCGTATGATAATGGGTTAAGCGAACGCAGTTTCACGGCTACATCAATTACCAAGTAAGAAATGTATCTTTTAACCCATTCCCACACAGTGACGCTCTTTGACGCCCATCGAGAGAAGCATTTTGAAACAAACATTGTGTTAAATGAAGGCATTGCCTGTGACAAGCAATTTCTTCATTTTACACAATGTTTTCTACTTAGAAAGAAGTGCAGTATCTATTGTAAATCTAACTAGAATTATCGCAAAGCGGACTAATACCCCCCCCCTTCCCGCGCTTTGTCACTCAAGTAGAACAGTTGACCTTTGACCTTCATTACCCAATAAAAGAAATGGATTTTAATCAAAGTTCAACTGTGATATTGACCTTTGAACTACGTAACCGAAATGGTTACCTCCTCGAGTCGAGGACAACATGTGATTAAAGTTCCATGGTCTTGGGTCAAATCAGTTATGAGTCAGAGAACGGAAACGGTTTTCGATCAAGATCAATTGTGATCTTGAAGTATGACCTCCCTGATCCAAAAATGATAGGGCATTTACTTGGGTCATTAGCAACAATTGCATGAAGTTTTAAGGGTGCAGGTCTATTAGTTCTGGAGTTAGCGACTGGAAACGGTTTTCAATCAAAGGTCATTTGTGATCTTGACCTTTGACCTCCGTAACCCCAAAACAATAGGGCACTTCTTTGGATCATTAGCAACAATTGTATGAAGTTTCAGGGTTGTGGGTCTATTGGTTCTTTATTTAGAGCACGGAAACGAAGAAGTCTACAGAAGGACAGACGGACAGATAGACAGACATGGTGAAACCAATATACCCCTCTACCTAGTAGGTGGGGAAATAGATAAACAGAAAATATCCAAATTAATCTGGAGGATCTCACTTGACTCAGAACTTCATATGAACCATTCTCAATTCCGGACAGGTTGCATGTGTTATCAATTATCATAATAATAACTAGAATTTGTTTTTAACAAAAACATATTTCTACCAACTACGTAGATAAATGAAGAAAATGGTGGCTATTTTGAAACTCTCAGTCATTTAAAAAAGGAAAGTGTCTTGTACTACAGCTCGATCATATTTCATCGAAATCGGTCTTACGTCTCCTGAACCTTAGTCAGTACAAGAAACGTGGGTGGAAATGCAGACAGACAGCCAACGTAGGCAAAAACAGAGTAGGAAGATATAAAAATTATAAGAATGTTAGTAATAATTGCTAAAATGATAGGAATTTCGTTCATTGGAGAAGTATAATATGGCTTATTTAACATCGTACATCTGAAAAGTCAACGAAACAAAACAGAACAAATAATAATAATAATAATAAAATTAGGCCTCATATAAACAAATAACATGATGATAATGACATTAATGATGTTAATGGAGTAAATAGAAAGATGTTTTTCGAAACTCAATTCAACAACGATTTGGCATTTTGATGACAAAATTGCGACTAAAACAAAGAGAATAATGGTTAACTCATTCCTACCAAACAAAATTATAGACCCTTCTACATTCAAAGAAGTTGCAGGTGTTAGTTTCAAGATGATGGAGTTTTGGGATAGAGTTTATTTATTTATTTTTTTTTTTCATTATCTGCAATGTTTTCTGCCACAAAAGACAATGATTTTTTTTTAATTTCACCAAGTTTACATTGTCGTCTGCAACTTCTTTCAATCCGGACCAGTCTAAAATTCATCGTCTGGTTATGAGTCAATTTGTCTAAGTGTTTTCGGGACTTTAATACAGTAGCCCGTTGTTAATGTGTTGCGTAGTCTGACAATGATAAAATCCAGTGGGAAACAATTCCTAGATATTCAAAATATATACACGTAGCCTAAAACGACTTGCAGTTTCAGTGGAAAAGTAATATTTGGGAGAATTTCTCATGGTCAGTGCGCGGTATAAATCTGTTTTTGCAGGAGGTATAGACAAAGATCAGCCTGCACATAAGTGCAGTCTGATCTTAGTCGACACCACCTGTTTGTCTTCTTCTACCAAGAGTTTTTTACAAAATGAATTTTCAAAATAATTTTTTTACCATTAACTAATACTCCCAGTGCTTTCAGGCCTTTGGTTTTTAATGCCAACTCAGATAAGGATTTTATTCAGCATGACAAGGGTTAAAAAACAAAGCAATGGTTTTATCGCGATATGTCGTACACACACAAGGTAATAATTTAATTGTTAGTTTCGTCTATCAAAAACGAGCCTTCTGATTGGTCGAACAATTTAATTCATACCTTCATGAAAAGAATTTTGAGCACGAAGACATTTTGAATGCTTCCGCACAAAATAGTTCCATACAAAAAAGTATCAAAAATTGTAAAGTTTTGCTTTGTTCGCTCCATGCTATTAAATTATAAGAAATGAAGGGAATTATTTTTTGTTTTCATGGAGGTATGAACCGAAAAAACTTATCACACTTATGTATGAATCCGCTTCGCGTATTCATACAGTGTGATTAGTTTTTTCGGTTCATACCTCCATGAAAACAAAAAAATATTCTCTTCATCTCTTAAATATATAATAGCACCAGAGCGGTCTCCGAAATAAACATATTTTACAGCTCTTATATATTTCGCCAAGAAAAATGAATCAATTGAACATTGAATAAACACTCTGTACGGAAAAAGATAATTTTTTATACAAAATCCCGGCGGTTTTGGCAAATCGATGACAGGAAGATTGTATCGGATTTCGTCTGCGATGAATACTCTCTTTTATTCCAGCACACGATTCGGATAAGGGACTTCTGAATATGTGACTCGTCATGCGAAAAGGGACCTCCTAGGATTAACCCATTCCCACACAAGAAAATTTCAGACTGGTCCAAATTAAAACAAGATGCAGACGATAATTTTAAGGTGATGAAATTCTAAAATTCTTTTTCTTTTAGGGTAGAAAACATTGTGGACATTAAAGAAATTGCTTGCATCAAGCAATATCTTCAATGTCCACAATGTTTTCCTAAGCTTTTTTGTTGAGGGGCGTAAAAAGGAGGGCTTGTGTGGGAATGGGTTAAACAAATATTGTAAGAATGAGATAGGATACAGCTGAGCTCATTCGGATAAGAAATTTCGGGAATTATCTTAACACATTTGCATCTAAAAGAATCAACAAAGAGCCTTGACATTGATCTTTTTGCTCAGTCAGCGCAGTTTGACCGGGGTCGGTACTCTTCGCTCTTTAAAAAGGATTAGATTTCGCCTAAACGCTCACTTAAAGATTAATCCACAATCTCTCACAAATAAGTGATAATTGTGACGAGATGATCCGACAGTTTTTGAAGGGAGCGGGTGGGCTCAATTTTCAGACATATTACCCATTCCGAACGACTAGACAAATCAAAACCGAGAGAAAGGCAAATGAGTGAAAATTAAAATTTTCTGGTACTCGATAATCGAATATTTAGAATTTATGAAAATATTGTGGACAAAGGAGATATTGCTTGAGTCTCCCAATCGACAGAAGACTTTTATCATAACTCTCTCGTAGAGCGAGATCTTTTTATAAAATACCACTAGGGATATCTTAACTCTTGTTATGCTAAATTTCAAAGGACTGACAACACTGGAGTGTCTAAATGAGGGTCAATATTTCTTTTGAAAATTTATCATTTAACAACTATGTCTGAAAGGGGACAAGCAGGGGTATAGACCAAGATCAGACTGCAAATATGTGCAGGCTGATCTTTGTCTATACCTCCTACCAAAACAAGAATATTCCGGGTTCAGCATGACAAGGGTTGAAATAATTTGTTAACATTTAATGAGTGGGCCGAGAGTGTGACGGTGAACACGTTAGAGTACGAGAGCAAGACGTTAGTAATGCGACATTTCAATGTCGATCATAAAAGGTTTAAATGGCGATACGGTGAGAGTAAACGACGATAACGTGAGGGTAAGAAGTTACGATGACGAGAACGAGATGATCATGGGCTCAACATCGAGCAATCGTAAAACCTTCGTAATCTCGTACTATTTCGCTATCGACATCGTATTCTCGAAATATCGTCCTCGTATTTTCGCGTATTCGTCATCGTAATATTGCACTGTTGTCATCGTACGAAAGCGTTATCGATATTTTACTCTCGAATTATCGCCATCATTCTCTCGTGATATCGTCATCGTACTCTAAAATTATCTCCATCTGACTTTCACGATATCGTCATGGTACTCTCGAGTTTATCCGATCAATCCGCGAAACAGATTATTACATTAGTGTGATTAAGGGTTTGGATTCTTAGCTCAATAGAAACAAAACCAAACAAAATTCTTTTCATTTCATATAATGCTATGAATCAAAACAAAATTCATATATACTAGATTTGAGTAAAGTTTTATGGATCTACTATGTGCACAAGCGAAAAAATAGTTGCGTGATCAAAAATCCTGTTTACTGAAGTATGAAAAAAAGTCAGCTGACCAAAACGCTTGAATCTTGAAAGACGAAGCTAAAATTGAATTATTTGGATTTGATTTGGATAAATTCTCTATTCATGTATTTGGATAACTACTATTTTCAATGAATACTTTTCGAGTAAAAACCCTCCCAGTGGATGTTAAGGAAGACCTCTATGTACTTTACATAATGTTTGAAGATGTCGCCTATGTGCTTACCCCCTTTTTTTTTTAAATCATGAGCATGATGACCGTATTGATATTAAAGAAGTTCAACATAATTTGAAGTGAGTGATGGACCACTTCGCTATGACAGGGGAATCCCCTAGATATTTACTTTTTTCAATAAATGTAAAGTGAGCCAAAAACCACTTTGCGGTGTTAGGGAAATCACATAGGTACTATTTTTGTCCAATGAAAAAACTATTTTGCGATGTTTTATAAACTCCTTTTACACTTACTTTTTTCAATGAAAGTATAGGGAACGAAATCCACTTTGCGGTGTTAGGGAAATCACATAGAAACTATTTTTGTCAAATGAAAAAAACTACTTTGGGATGTTTGATAAACTCCTTTTATACTTACTTTTTTCAATGAATGTGTAGTGAGCCAGGAACCCCTTGGCGATGGTAGTGACGTCAGAATGGAATTCTATCTCAAGTCTGGAATGTGAAGATATGTAATCTGCGGGTTTCGAGGTCCCACAGTATACGGACTCGGGTAAATCTCTTGACCCCTGGGCGTTGATACTCCAAATCTTCAGGTAGTCGTATTTACAGCTATAGAAATAAATGGTTGGCGTCCATGAAAAATTACCCCTGAGAAGTGCGAGAAGTATAGACCCTGATCAGACCACGCGGACTGGCTTGGGTCGAAACTTTTCTCGTCTTAAAGATTTACTGAATATTGAATGTTTATACTACACCAAAGACATATCTGCCCTGCGAGGAAGAAAAATAGTTTAAACAACGTATCGCTTATTTTGTCGCTAAAGCAAATACGTGCCTTCTTAATATCAATATTCAAAAGGGGGGATGACTGAAGTTCTCTGGAAAGAGTATATTGTGTTTTCTAGTCGATTTAAATTCGTGTTTGTTTACTTTTTGAAATCGAGACGAATGCACCGGAAATCTTCGATAACCTTCGGCAATAACTTTTATATGCACAAGTGCTGATGACTAAACTTTACGGACGATTTCGATGATCTCTGTGACCAAGCGAGTTGTTTGAATGATTAGCGAAAGTTAAGACGTCTTCACTGACGTCATAATTTGATTGAAAAATCCTTGAATCGTGGTGGGTCACCATTTAAAATATCGAAACTTCTTTCTTGTAGGCTTTTAGAATTATATTGATCTTATGATTTCAATCGTCATATTAATTCATGCTTTTGAGCCTGCAGTATGGTTTTCTCATGAATTTTGTTGTGAGTTATGGGGGAAGATATGGCTTTAAATGCTTATTTTCAAAACATTTCCTCATATCTTCCGGACAGTCTGACCAGAGTCTTCACTACGAGCTCAATATATAGATACTGACCGAAAAAAAATTTATGCTCTCAGCGAACATTCTAATTGCCCTGAGTAGCTGTCCAGGCTGCTATATGTCTTTGCTTCACACAAGGATTAAATGGTTGGAAATGTCACGCACAGAGACATTAATACAATAAACTTGTATTAAGTGGCCACTCAAAGGTCAGTCAAAATGTGGTAATTTAAGAGAATGGCGCTTAATACACGTTTTGGTATATATGAGTGATCGCATTGACTGCATACATAAATTATCATAGGGTTCTGATGCAATCCCTGATTGTGGAGCTCATTTTGATAGATTCATTGATACGATTCAAATGAGATCCACCAATATAGGACTAAGTTTTGATAATAATATCAGGAAGAATGTCCATTTACGAAGATCCTTTATTTTCGGAAAGGGATTTTTGATACTGGTCGCCCAATGACAGAGGTCACCTAATAGATGTGGTCCCTTAAGTAGGATTGACTGTATTGCTAAACCCTTGTCATGCTGTATAAATTACCTTACCGAAATGCTGTCAAATCAAAGGGCTGAAAGCACTGATAGAACTTGTGGTTCAAAAATCAATATTTCTTTAAGAAATCAACTTCATAAACAACTCTGGCAGGAAAAGTACAAGCAGGAGGTGTAGACTAAGATCAGCCTGCACATAAGTGCAGTCTGATCTTAGTCTACACCTCCTGCCAAAACCGGAATATTCCGGGCTCAGCACGACAAGGGTTTAGTTGACTTATCAAGTAGTTGATGGTGATGACGAAGTGCGTTTTATTATATATGATTGATTGAATGGGGTTCAACCCCACTTTTAACAGTATTTCAGTCATACCGCGGCGGGCGTTTTATTATAGTCTGTTTCTTTTCATGCATATCGCATCGAACAATAAAAAGATGAAATAGATATCTACACTAAGTTTAACATGTGTTCAGTCCATTAACTCATTCCAACACATTGACACTTTTGGACGCCAGAAAAAATCTTTAGAAAACATAGTGGAAAATTGGAAAAGGTTCTTCTTATAATGGGGAAATATTGTTGGAAAAGAGACATTACTTATAAGAAGCAGTTTCTCTTTTACGAACAATTTTGCCTACAGTTTAATATGGCTCTTATTTTTCTGTTTCCACTCACTTTGAAATATCGTCGCAGCCTCTTTGGGCCAGTCTACAATTTTGTTGTCTGGTACAGCTAGAAACAAAGAACCAACATATAATCTTACTCATCGTCCGATGGTTCGAGATCAAAGTAGTCAAACTCAATCAGCACTCGTCCGCCATCTTTGGCTACAAAAGAGTACGAACATGTCTTCCGTTCCGGGTAATTATCGGGAAATCCGGGAGATACGAATATTCCCTTCGTGTCTCCTCTGTATGTGTAAGTATATTCGCATTTCTCGGTAGAAGCTATGTCTGGATCTGTGTATTCTGTTGAAGAAAGAAAATATAAATTTCTTCTTGTTTAGCATCTTAACCCATCTTAACCAATTACCAGACGACAAAATTTTAGACTTGTCCAAATTGAAAGGAGTTGCAGATGATAATTTTAAGTTGATGAAATTTTGAAAGAATTCAACTTTCTCGTTAGAAAAAAATGTGTAAAATAAAGAAATTGCTTGTTCCAAGCAATTTCTTCATTTTACTCATTGTTTTCCAAATTCTTTATCTTAAGAGGCGTCCTAAAGCGTCATAATTTGGAAATGTATTACAAGGAATTACTTATATATAAATGAGGATATTGAAAGGAAATTTCGGAAAAAAATGAAAATAACTAATTCAAAAATAAACGATAGTTCCATTTCATTAATTTTATCCTCAATACAGCTTTGATAAATTTGGCCCATAGTATTACCTGGTGTATTGACAGATTCTCACCATTATCACATTGTGTCCATCTTGTCGTACCAAGGGCTACTTACCTAACTATTAGAGAAAAAGATGATACCTTCACTCGTGAGGATACATTGTGTCCTGCCCACGTCTATATTAGGAGCAGTATAGTTTTTCAAGAATAACCCGACACATCTACATATGCAATGACCCTTCTCGAATGATGTTTTCAGAAAACGCCCAACTAAGGGAGAAGGCTAGCGAAAATCAAAGGTAAATTTTGATCGACTGCATAAGTTCTTGAATGGACTATCTCACAAGTAGCATTACCTTGCGTATTGAGCATGTTGATAGTGCATCTAGCCAGTAGTTTTACCATGTGTATTTGCAATAGATATAGCAAATTGTATTACCTTGTATATCGACCACGTTTATGGCTAATATACATTGACTTGTGTATTGACCATGTTATTAGTCCACCTAACCAATTGCATTATATCGTTCATTGAAACATCTTGTCAGTAATATTAACTCGTATGTACTTTGAAAATGTTAAGTTTATTTTGTCAACAGTATTGACATGTAAATTTACCATATATTTGGCACATTTTGCCAGCAGTATTCACGATGTTTATGGTAAATCTAGTTTGTATAGCATTACCTTGTGTATTCATCATATTTATAGTTCAACTTAGTTGAAAATATTACCTTGTGTATTGACCATGTTTATAGTCCATCTAGCCAATAGTAGCAGAACGAAAATGTTCATACTGGATCATACATCATCCCCATCTCCACATCTGAAACAAAATATCAAATTGTTACAAAATTGTCTACTAACCTAGTCAAGGCATTCTATAACGATTAAAATGCCCTAACTACAGCTTGAATGAAGCTGAAGTTACGCCATTTTATAGCTTAAACGACGATATCTTGTATTGTTATTTTTTTTAATGATTTGGATTAAAGCTATTTTTTTTTTAAACATGATGAAACCACAATTGATTTTTTTTTCATGCTTTTTCGATACCGGTGCATATAGCTTACCAAAAAAATACCCGTATTCATAATGAATGTCGTAAATGATTAAATTATTTGAAAAAAATATTTCAAAATGAGCTAGTATTTGAAGAAATTGGTTAAAGTATTTCATATCAGTCCTCAACAAGTAAGTAAACAAGTAAACTTTGATTAAAAAGTCGCTGAAAACCCGCAGACTTGCTTAAATGCTCTAACATTTAATACGTGGAGATCACTATCAGCCTGTCATTTATTATAAAGATATTAATTATCGGATCTATGATGTTTTGACAAGAACCAGTTCGTCGGAGACGTTAATGAGTAAAATAACCATTCTCCCTCCCCCACTCTCTCCTTCTCTTTGACACTCTCTCTCTCTCTTACTTTCTCTCTGTACCCCTGTCTCTCTACCATCTCTCTCCTTCTGTCCCTCTATCTCTCTAAATATCAGTCTATCTATCTTACTGTCTATCTCTCACTCGCTCTTCCCTCCTCCCACAAAGCCTTATCGTCAAAAGATTTTAGTTGAATGAAATTTCATTACAATTAAGGAGGGAGAGATCTTAAGCGGATAAAAAATTGAATGGTATTTTGAAAGAGCGGACCGACGAGGAAGACGCAGTTCTAGTTTTAGAGACAGAGGGGGAATCATAAATTCTGCAGGCATTTCACGAAACAGTAAACTGAAATATTTCTCCAGGATTTAACATTCTGAAAATGGGATTTAGTGAGCATATATTTCACTAAATATGTGGTAATATCGAAATAAATCGTGATTGATGACTTCTTTCAGTAGCAAGTCTAATACCATTACAGTAGGCATAATTCGTAGATTCGTTTAATGTGAGCCACTAAGCAAAAAGGGATCATCCCGGAACTACAAAAAGTATCGATCATGGTCGATTTTTTCCATATTAAAAGCCATCGAACCCATTCCCACACAATGCCCCTTTTTACGTGTCAAAAGAAAAGGCCTTCAAAATCATTGTTAAAAAAGAAATTGCTTCATTATCCACACTGTTTTCTATATAAAAAAAAAGATAGAAAAGAATTTCATCATCTTGAAATTGTCGTCTGTGGCTTCTTTTAATTCGGACCAGTCTAAAATTTTGTTGTGTTGGAATGGGTTAAAGATTGGTTTTCGATAAAATCTCCCATTCCATTTCCATTTGATAACAGATCACGTATTAATATGACGATCAAATGCTTGTAACACAATCTAGAATTATCGCCTCTTCTTTAAATGAATTATTTTTTATATCAAAATATATCTGGTACCATCTTAGCGAGATTGTATAATAAGGTAACACATCGCTTTAAATGTTTTTTGAGCATATATATATATATCGAGGGGTTAGAGCAAAAACATAGTATGGCTCTATACAATGTATAGAGCCATACTATGTTTTTGCTCTAAGCCATCGATATATATTGAATTAACAGAATGTTAATGCCAAAGTTTTCATTTGGGAATAGAAATTTGGAGACGAAAATAATCTAGTATACCTACAATATGTATGATAGAAATATCTCAATCATGGGGTCAAGAATTCGATCCCCGGTCGCGGTAAATATCCTTTCCGACTTTTGTCTCGCACCATAGGCTGGATAGTCGTAAACATAACAGGGGTGAGCAGCTGCAGGCTCAGAAAGAATGTAGAGGTTGTACTGGTATGCGAAATACCATGAGTCCGTGGTAAGGTGCTTCAGTCGACACGATATAACTGAAATACTGTTAAAAGTGGAGCTAAACCCCATTAAAACGCGATTTTAGAAGCCTGAGACACGTTTCTATTTGACTATTTTTACGCAATGAGACAAAAATATTTCTTTAATTTTTGAATGCGAGAACGAAATTGATATTTTAGCCAATCAGAATTCACCACTCTAGAAACATCATAAATTTGAATTATTCGTATGCAAAGATTACGATTCTATCACCAAACCTTTAATTTACAAGCACTGATCATATTCAACGAAGTTGCAGTCACCATATCACCACAGTGACTGTCAATCGGAAATAATGCGTAATTTTAAACCAATTTCTTCACAACAAAATTTTAGACTGGTCCAAATTGAAAGAAGCCGCAGTTGACTGGCGAGCCTGTCCTAATCTGACGATGTAACCAACCAAAAGGTATTTTTATTATTCAAGAAACGAAGAGAATCTAAAAAACACTGAACAAATATGCGAAGCTAAAACATTCTTTTGATTTCATTGAGGTTGAGACTAAAATCTGAATCAGATTGAATGAATATACGAAGCGGTTTATACATTAGTGCGAATAAATTTTTAGAATCATACCTCAATGAAAACAAAAATTTCTTATCATTAAAAATCAACAAGCAAAACAACAACAAAAAATGCTTGCTAGTTAAAAAAGTAAAATCTTATGGATCTGCTTAGTGATTAAAAATACAAAATAGTTGCATTCTCAATAATTGTGTCCAAGGGAGTATGAAAAATCAAAGTCCTGAAGGGCCTAAGAGTTGCGACAACAGACACACTGTCTGGTATTCATTACTAAACATAAACATAGGGCTGTTGGCCACTGGTATTCATTGCTAAACATAATTATAAGTTTGTTGGCCGCTGGTATTCATTACTTAACGTAAATATAAGGTTGTTGGTCGTTGACTGACCAAATGAGATTTATCCATGTAGAGGAGACCAATTCAAGTAAATTCTGTGTTAATGAGTTCTATTTTAAAGCCTAGTGTGATTGGATCATGCATTAAGGTACTATTTTCTTACACTTATCTTCATATCACATAGGTTACTAAAAAGAATAATGGATTATCTGGGGTGAATGTGTTTTGAAATATGGATATTTATCTACTATTCATAGGCATCAGATCATATTTGTTCTCAGTGTTACACAGTAAACTCTCGAAGGCAGTTTTTAAATCGTCTTAGCAATTGCAGAGGAGTGAATTATTTGGGTAGAAAGTAACTTCTTGTTGTGTAAATCTGGTTTCTGTTTCTCATTAGAGATACTTTCAGTGCTTCGGTTATACAAATTATTAAATTTCAAATCCCAGCTGAAATTTGAAATGAATGCTAAAATAAAAAACTCAATCCAGATAAAAAGATTGTACATATCATCGAGGAAAAACCTTATTGTATTTTGGTCGAACATTTTTGAGTACGAATGATGTGATCAAGATGATCTGTAATTTACTACATAAGGGGATATAACTAAAATTCGTGGGTATCTTCAGAAAAATTATACTTCAATTCGCTTGGACTTAAAAGTTGAGAATATTTTAAACATGTATTTACTTACATTGCTTGCAACGCGAGAAGGGTCGGCGCGAGAATGACAGAAAATTGGTTCGAAAAATGATTTGACTAAATTTGGGAAAGCAGGACAGTACCAGGTCCGGGCTGTAAAAACACAATTTCTGTACAAGAAAAATAATATTTTTACCCCTTATCTGTAAAAAAAAAAAAAAAAAGAAAAGGAAAAAAATCAGAAATTGCGGTAAAGAGCTCTAGAGAAAACCATGACCTTATTTGGCGTTGGTCCGTTCGCCATATTAGCCTATCGAAGGTATGTCGTTAACTTAGAATATAACCATTGTCTCGAGGATTAATGCCTTTACTCGTTACAAAATAATCTGTAGCGATTGTCTTGAAATCAATCAACAAATCGGCTTTGAATCAGAAATTATATGGGTCTGTTAGTTCTGACCCGCTAGATTTGAAATCAAAAATAACTCAACAAAATCAATATTGAATACATTGACGTTAGTATAAATGACATATTGTAGCATTTTATACTCCAAAATACCAAAATAAGTAAATTTCGTTTATACATTTCCTACGGACCCATTTAATATGCACGGCGTCGTACGGCCCCATATAGCTCATACGGCATGTTTCAAGTATCACCTAATTTCATCGATGATAATTAGTTTCAGCGAAGATAACTGACTTGAGATTTATATTGTATTAGCAGATCCATTTCTAAATAATACAAAATGATGTGAAGATACACACTGTCCTTTCGAATTTATGGTCTTTTAATCAAAACTGAAGATCTAATTGTTTGTATGTATCGTGGCTATTTTACGCATAGAATTTAGTTCGCTTGTAAAAATCAAAAGTTTAGAAGAATTAACGATAATTTTGGATCAAAACCTTTCAAAATGAAGCCACTTTTTGAAAAGAGTGTCGAAACGTCTTGATTTGGCTTAACAACACAGAATTACCCTATTTAAGAAACGGGACTGGCGGTGATTCGTCCAGGGTCATCGGAGGAATACATGAGATAGTAAAATCGTGCGACAACAATGAGTAGCTTCAAGCATTTAGTCTGACGCAACTCAAAAATCAGCGAATCAAAACGCTCGAATCTTCATAGACGAAACTAAAATAGAATTATAACATGTACATATATGCAAGACTACTTCATGAACATGTTCTAGAAAAAGACATTTCAAGGATAAGAAACAAAATGTAGCTTAATTATGTATTGATAAGTTTCCTTCTTAATTTCTACTTTAGATTCCGTTCTAAAATGTAAAACAGGCCAAAAAATAAGGCTAACACAAAGAAAATTTCACGTCCTCACAATATTGTCTGACCTCTGTGAAAGAACGAGTATATAAAATGAGGTATTTTGCAAATATCCACTGACCCATCAATTCCACATCATAAATACAGACAAATATAACCTTGTGATGTCTGCCTTGTCTAGTCTCGTAGCAATATTGAAGGTATCTCACCAGATGGTGACAAACTATCGTAAGTGTCGTTTGTACAAGGTTTAGTTGTTACAGTATATCGCCTAATGTGACTGAAAACACGCATGGGTACTTATTTTGTAGCCGGTATGCCTAGAATTATTCCTGCAATAATATGGCAGATCAAGACTTGAATATAAAATGTCTCAAAACAAACACTGTGGTTACAAATAAAAGAGCATTTGTACAGAGAGAATGAAATTACATGAATCACGACTTTCTCTTTTTCATTTCGACCCCTCCCACCACCACCACCCCAAAAAAGTGTAAACGAAAAAAAGACAATAAACTAGAGGGGCTTGAGCGCCTGTACTGTTCCACCGGCCTGAATTATTATATATTTCTTTTCTTTAGAAAAGGGAAAACAACCCAAATGCAACAGTTCCATCCCCATGCACCAACAAAGATGACAACTGGTGGAGAATTAATTAACGGCCGTCAAATTCTAGATCAAGTCTTATAGAAACCACATTATTCTCCAGACCAAATTTCATTGAGAAATCTCATAAAAGATCATCAAGGGAGGATTCTTGTAAATTTTTGTTGAAATCTGTCCGACCGTTTCAAAGTTTTCACTATATAACGCGTATGGAAATAAGTGTCATCTATTAAAGTTATGTTTTCATCTGGTCAAATTCATTGAATAAATCAAGTATTAAATGGTCGCCTAAGAATCAATCCGACGATATTTTATTGAAATCCATGCGTTCAGAGAAGTTTTTTTTAAGTTTTTACATTATTGTTTTTCTCTACTAATGAAATCAATCTTTTAATTGGATTATTATTATTATTGTTGAAGGATTACGATAAAGGAACACCCCATGCAGGATAACCCGTGTAAAGTGATTGAAATTCTTTTAGCAGCTTCTTAGAAGGGGAATTTCAAAGAGAACATTTAAGGTTAACGCATTATCGGACACAACGCCTTACAATGGACTCCCTGGTTATTAGCCAGTGTACATAAGATGAAAATAGTTCCATTCTTGTTCTCTTATTGGCGAGCCTCTCCTAATCCGACGATACAATATGGGAGATCAGCGTAGATGGGACAAGTTCACCAGTCTAGTTTTCTTAGTGATGCATAATTAGTTTATGGATATATGCAATTACCAGATAATCCTTTGAGCAATTACCACTCAATCCCGTATTATGACGCACTGAAGAAAAACAGCTTTGGAAAGCATTTTGGGAAAAGGGGATATTGCTTGTACAAGCAATTTCCACTTTTTTTTCAAAATGTTTTCTATCTCCGTATGACATTTAAGTGCCCTTTGAAGTGTAACTTCTTTCATTTGGACTAGTATAAAATGAATTAAGCGTCCGAATATTTCAAGCCACTTTCTAAGTTATTTAGAGTTATGGAGATTAATGTTCTTTTCTACGAATCAATCAAATATACAGTATTTAGAGACTAGAAGACAACAAACGGAAGACATGTAATGTCACTTCTGGACGTAACCTAGTGAAATTAGGTCGGATTTTCTCTTCCTGGTTTTGAAGTGATATATTAGCTGACCCTTATCTGATGTTCCGCACTATAATCGAAGACTAGGACAAGTATTTAAGAAAAGTTTCAGTTTTTACATAGCGTCGTTGTCGCTCTAAAACCTCGTGACTCCAGCTTGATTCAAGCTGTAGTTACGAGGTTTTAGAACGATAACGACGATAGTCAGTACCTGGGATGGAATTCCACTTGAAATAAGAAGTGAACTTAAATATTTGAAGAATAAGATAAAACAGTTTTATTTTTCTTAATTTGTTGTTAAATTTTGACCCTTCAATGTAGAATGTATAAATATGAATTTAAATACAAATGCATACAATGCATAAATGCGCGTGTCGGTATCTGACGGATTGAAATAATAACGTTATCTCTATGCCAAACACCACTATTCGCTTATTCTTGAATTTATCAAGTTACTTTTGTTAAACAGGGGGAGAAATAGGGAGACAGACTGACAGACAAACAGATAGAGAAGGACATGAATAGAGATGTGAAACATGTTTTGTCTCTCTCTCTTTCTTTAATTTGTTTGTTTGTTGATATGGAGGTCAAGTTGAAAATACATGTATTTGTCTTAACATGTTACCTTCTCTGAATAAAGATGTTACCATTATCATGGCAGGCACTTAAGGCTGTGACAAAAAACTACTGTACACGAAATGGTGTAATTTAAAATGAACTACCGTAAATTGTAGAAAATATTATGGAAAAGGGAGAAATTGATTGTAACAAGCATTTTTTTATACCACAATGTTTTCTCAAGTATAGAATTACATGGACGTAAAATCACAGTTTGTACAGGAAATAGTTAATTCATTCCAATACAGAAAAAAAATTAGACAGGTCCAAATTGAAAGTAGCTGCAGACGACAATTTCAATTTGGTGAAATTTCAATATTTTTTGTCTTTTTCGATAGAAAAAATTATTAATAATGAAGAAATTGTTTGAAATAAGCAATTTTTTCATTTCGACAATGTTTGGTTTGAGGGGCGTAAAAAATAGGATTGCGTGGGAATGGGTTAAAGGGACCGCGTGTGAAATGAGCGAAGTATCGACACTAACCAGACTGCGCGGACTGCGTACACTTACCAGAACAAAATCTTTTCACTCTTGGTATGTTTCTGAATCTAAAAAAAGTAATTCAACCAGACCCTATGTTTATTGTTGAAATACTGTATCTAATTGACCTCTGCAAGATATGGCCGTATTGCTCACGTTTCAGGCAACAAAATAACAACAACAACAAAAAATGTTTCACATAAATGTTGGCCAATGTAAGAGTTCAAAGTTCACTTCTGTCCAAAATGACTGATTTTATTGCCATCGCGTCCCGTCAGTTAATTGCGTTTTAAGCTATGGTGTATTTTTGCATGTCTATTCATTATTTGCAAATGGAAATTCTACAAAGAGTGTTATGGCATTCTTATTGATTCTAGCCTAGCATTAAGTCTTTTATTATTGTTATATCGTGAAACTACTGAATGTGCTTGCATAACCAACATCTAGACGGTAATATATCGTGGGATGGTAACCAAAACCGTTTAACTACAGCTTGTTAACGCTGTAGTTACAAAGTTTAGGTCGCCCATAAACGGTATTTTCTAAGTCACGTCAAGTTGTTGCTTTATTATATAAAAATGGTTATATTTTCTTGACATCCCTTGCAGTATTTCTTGTTTAAAGGTTATGATTCATTCTTTATTATTCCATTTCCAAATAATCCTGCATTTTTAACTAAAAGACAAATATCTTTAAATACCATCCACTTTAAAATGACATTTGCATCTTCTTTCAATTTGGACTAGTCTAAAATAGTGTTGCGTGTTAATTGGTTAATGCTTGGCCCGCCCTGAGAAAAAAGATCTATCCAGAAGTTCTTGTCAGACTGCGAGGGCTTGAATTCCCTTACCCTTAATTTAAAGTAAATTGATCAAATAAAGCTTATTTCAATCTTGCTTTTTGTCTTTTTGTGACTGTTATCTCAGTTAGTTCTTGATTTACCTTGACGAATACTCGGACCCGAAGAGTGATTTTAAAAAATGAAAATTCTGTAGCGGATTAATTCATAAAATTCATCAACATAAGTAGTCTCAATTGCGAGAGAGAATAAAAAGGTACCTAGAAGGATTGTTGGGTATGAATAACATTTTTCTTTTCGGATCCAAATTTTGTTGTGAGCTTTAATTTGACTCCTTTCCCTGTTTTGCATCTATCAAAAAGTCGTTGGGCGAGTAAAGTGTCGAAACTACATCTTCATTCATTTTAATCGCCAAAGGACAAAAATAGAGCATGGCGAGTCTACATCGCAGTTGTTATTTTTTTCACAAGTTTGTTTGAATGATATAAAACTGAACGAAAGTTTGTTTCAAAGTTTATCCCCGATATTTTCATTTTCCTAACATGTGCGTAATCATTTTTCCTTTCAACTCATTTCCACAAAATCCCACATTTTTACCCCCCTAATGAAAAGCTTTGGAAAACTTTGTAGAAAATTTAGAACTTGCTTGTTATCTGTATATAGATGAATCGTTTAAAAGCTCTATGTTTCAAGAACGCCCTCTTGTTCTATACTGATTTTGTGTAAGCCACAATAGATTAATCAAAGGACTGATCCCAACGGGAGTCGCCTGGTGTACACGTCAACATGTCTTTGACCCTGGTCGATCCAATATTTAACTCTTTCTTGTTTAGACCTGTCAAAATTCAAAAGTTTTGCATACAAAAATTTAAAGTGGGTTTAATTTGAACAAAAAAAAAAAATAGCAAACCAGTGTGTGGAAAAAATGAGGAAAGGGAATTAATTGCTTGCTATTTCTTCTTTTCTACAATGTTTTCTCAATAATAAAATCACGGGGACGTAAAAAGCAGGGATCGAACGGGAAAAGTTTAATAAGTTCGGGTCAGTATAGCAGATATTTCAGCCAAAATACAGTTCACAGAGTGCACACAGTGTGTTTTCTAAGATTTTACCCGGGAGTTACATCGGTCCTGAAACATATAGAATGTTAACGAATGGGCGCCGCCGTCGTAGCGCAGTTGGTAGCGCGTCGGACCGTCAATCTAGAGGTCCCGGCTTCGATCCCCGACGGCGGCACTCATCCTTTCCGACTATTTGTTTCTCACCAATGGGTGGATAATCTTAGACCTATGTGGGATAGCAGCTGGAGGCTAGGAAAGGATGTAATGGTAGTACTGGTGTGAGGAATACCAGGATTCCATTGTTAGGTGCACCAGCCGCCGCGATATAACTGAAAGATTGTTGAAAGCGGCGTAAAATCCAATTAAAACAAACAATCAAAAGTTAACGAATGGATATACCTGTTTAGATATCAGAGTTATTCTGATCTCAGAATTTCCTCTGATCATTTTCCGCAGTAATCACATATAGTCAATGAGATTAATTAGTGACAAAGATCGTTAAAAAGCCCGAAAAGCCAAGAAACTACAACATTTGTGGAAAATGGAATTCAGTTACAGGTGTCTGTGATCTCGTCAAACCTGAAGTATTGCCAAAACCGACCAATTTTACTTCGAAAACTACAATATTCATGTCGTTAAATCATAGGCTTTTAACCCGTTCACACACAACAAAATTTTAGACTGGTCCAAATTGGTAGGAGCTGAAGACAACAATTTCAAGTTGGTGGAATTTTATTTATTTATTTTTTTTATCTTTATGGATAGAAAACATTGTGGATAATGAAGAAATTGCTTGTTATAAGCAATTTCTTCATTTTCCACAATGTTTTCTAAAACTGTTTTATTTAGGGGCGTAAAAGAAGGGATTTAGTTGGAATGGGTTAACAAATTGTCAAATATGGAAATGGTATCAAAATTCAGATAAATTCCCTAAGATTAACTTATACAATTGTAAGAATAACTCTTTCGAAAGGAAATATATAAATTATTTCCCTTTAGTAAAACAATATTGTTCTGAGTTTTTTGTTCGTTTTTTTTTTTTTTTTTTTTTATAGAAGTGGCTACCAGTTTAAGTGCTCTAATCATTAAATAATATCACGATAAAAGCGCTAATTTGTATGTGTGCTTTCAAATTATTGTGTATGAAAACCAAGTAGGAATGGAAAAAATAGCAATTTTCAAGCATTCTCTCCTGTTCACACGCACTCAAAAAATCCGGATAAATTGTACGAAATAAACTGACGTTGCATCATCGAAATACCACAATTTAACTCTTATATAGCTGAATAGTTTTCCCCCTTTCCCTACATTTGAAAACTTTGACATGATAAGAATAATCTTGTGAAGGTTTCTCTCAAAACATCATCAATAAGCAGGTAGTTTAGGCTAAGTTTAGACTGCACGTCCGTGCAGGCTGATCTTAGTCTATACACTTGTCAAAGCTATTGTCAATTAAGGAATATGCCGGGATCAGCATGACAAGGGTTAAAATTGTTTCCTCCTTCCGATATCCCTCTTCAATAATTTCGCAGCTATAGTAAACAAGATAGTTTTTTTTTCTGAATAGCCCCTAGACATTTTCAACTTAGCCCCTCCCCAAATAAAACCGCTGCTTACGTGACTTGATCATCAGCCATTGAAGCTGAAATACCCGGTATATAAATGTCATGGCGTGAAATTGACATGAAAAATAATTTTCTATCAAAAGACAACTGCTTGATCAGGCGTTTGAAACTAAGCAAACTTAATATCTTGGCTAGTTCTCCGCCTACTTTTCGATTTGTATGTAATTTTAAAAGTATTTATGTCTCTCCACAGGCTCGTATTCATCCGATCACAAATATCCATAATAACTACAACATTATATAGAATAACATGGTTCTATCAAATAACTTGAAACCAATCTGCACACAAAGTTTCTAATTAATCGTAATGGGATAAAAATCTAAAATTAGATTTATGACGCTTATAGGACGAATATGTGATTTTAAGCCATTCCCGGACATCTATGCTTTTGGACGCCTCCAAGAAAAGAAAAGGCCTTTTGGTAACATTGTGAAAAGTGAAGAAATTGCCTTGGGTTGTAAAATGGTGGTGTCTTAACCCATTCCCACATAACAAAATTTAAGACTGGTCCAAGGAAGACGAAAGAAGCTGCAGACGACAATTTTAATTGATTGTATTTTAAATGTTTTCGTCCTGTTGAATATAAAACATTGATGATAATGAAGAAGTTGCTTGATACAAGCAATTTCTTCATTCTCCACATTTTTCCAAAGCTCGTTTCTTGAGAGGCGTAAAAAGGAGGGATTGGGTTGGAATGGGTTAAAAGTATTTAACTTTTACCTTTAAATATAAAATCTGATTAAAAAAATGATATAAATTGAGAGAAGGGAACCTTTTGTCCACGAATAAAAATGATGAATATGTAACATAGCCAAGAAATAAGGATTGTGAATAAGACATATATCATAGAAATATTAAAATCAAAGTACTGTAAGCTAGCAAAGCATTGTTTTGTTCAATAATCTTCTTTGTCAAACGTTACCATGATAAAGAAACGAGGTTAAAGTAACGTAGGAGTTAAGTAATTCCCGCACAATTCCTCCTTTTTACGCGCCACTGGAAATAGTTGTTGAAAACAATGTGGAAAATGAAGAAATTGCTTGTTACAAGAAATTTCTTCATTTTCCATATCGTTTTCTACCACAAGAGATAAATATCTTAGAATTTTAAACAATTTGAATTGTCGTCTGCAACGTGTTTGAAGATCGATGTACTCAAGTGAGCTAAAGTACCTAGGAGATGAACTTGCATGCAGAGTTTGCAATATTCCTGAAATACATAAGAACTACTTTTTATGGCGTAGGAATTTAACGGGTTTAGTTGTTAAACCTCCAGTGGCAGTTTGCACTCGTTGAACATTGGGACTACCTCAAAAAAAATAAATAAAAAATATGTTAACTTAAGCTATCAAAGCTGACGCTTTGCTAGCTAATATTCAAAACAAACAAATAGAACAGATCTTGTTTTAACATTGCAGTATTTCAACGCACTACTTTTGTCTTGCACAGTGTCGTATGATCAACACTTCCGGTCCCGAACGATGATTATAATAGCCGAGCTTTTAACTTGGCTTCTGTAACTTTTGTAATCCCATATTCTTGAAAGTCAATCTGCAATATATGACTAAAATATTGTAATCACAGCTGGAATAATGGGATGCAAGGCTGGTCGTGTATTAATTTGCTTTTGTAAGAGTATTCTAGAAATTATATTTCAATATTTGATAAAGATTCTTTAATGCATTTTCTCCTTTGAGGGCGGATTAAATAGAGAGAATTCCCATTTGGAATCATTAACAAAAGCTCCCCGTGATAGTAGAACAGTTTCCAATAAAGGTCCGATTTATTACCACGTGAATTCCGGAATTCTGCAAGTGTGTTCCCGCAGAGCCGAACACAAATTTCTCATTTACTGTTTCTTTGTTGTAAGATTAGCGCGCATTGTGCAATCATTATTTTCTAATCAAGTGTTTCTACTGGTCGCGATTTGGTTTGAATGATATTTGGGGAAATCAATGTGAATTATTTACGACAAATAGCTTAGAGCAGAGTGGGGGAGGAAACACCGCAATATCTAATAAACAAGTAATAATTAAAATATACCCCATGCACATAAGTGACCTGTCGGGTGAAAATGAACTTTATTCCACATCCATGGAATAAATATTAACCCATTACCAGACGGCAAATTTTTAGACTGGTCCAAATTGAAAGAAGTTGCAGACGACAATTTAAAAAAGTTTATGAAATTGTGGATATTTTCAACTTTCGAGGTAGAAAACATTGGGGATAATGAAGAAATTGCTTGCAACAAGCAATTTCTTCGTTTTCAACGATGTTTTCATAGGCTTTTTTCTAAGGTGCGCTCTAAAAGCGTCATTAAGTTGGAATGGATTTAACCCTTTCCTGTTTTGGAAAGTTTTAGACCTGTCCGAATTCAAAGGTTTTGCAGACGTAAAGTGGCTTTGATTTGAAAAATAACCATTCAGTAGGGTAGAAAATATTGTGGGAAAAGAAGAAATTGCTTATCAAAAGCAATTTCTTCTTTTCCCACAATGTTTTCTCAAGTACAAAATCAAAGGGACGTAAAAAACAGGGATTGTACAGGAAAGGGTTAAATAAATAGAGCCCAGCAGAGGCCAAACAGAACTTGTGTAGTCAAACCAGGGTCGATATCATTTGGAGGCAACTTTTTGGTGGGCTGGTCACTTTTTATTAACTCTTTCCTGTATAATCACTGGTTTTTATGCCCATGCAATCTTTTACTTAAGAAAATATTGTGATAAAAGAAGAAATTGCTTGATACAAGCAATTTCTTCTTTTATCACAATATTTTCTACCTGATAGAATGTTTTTGTTTCAAATTGCACTCACTTTTCATTGTCGTCTGCAACATGTTTCAAATTGGGCCAGTCTAAAATTTCGAGAAACAGGAAATGGTTAACCAATAGGACCAGTCTATTTGAAAGTACAATGGAGTCCGTGCCTTGTATTCTGTTTGTCACGTCATATACGCGATTACTAGACTATGGTGAAAGTCTGACTGGACGAGAACCAATCTATATGATGGAATTTGATATAAACAAACATTCACCAGACGAAAAAAGTGTAGACTCATCTAAACTGAAGGAAGCATCAGACAAAAAATTCCAGATATACTTAGTTGTTGTTTTTTTCTTTTTTCAAAAAACAAATGTCTTGTATCATTACCAAGGCGACTTTAATTGATTTTGCAGTAAGCAATTTGTCGTCTGTATCATTTTTCAATTTGAACCAGTCTGCAACTTTGTAAGGGAAAAGTAAAAATTGTGATTAAAAAAGATAGTAAATTATACAATTCAAAAATAAATGAAAAATGAGATTTCTTTCATTAAGGTCATCGTTTGTTAAAAGAACTTCCTGTTGGTCTCTCTTTACTTGAAAACGGATCATTTATTTAACAGAAATTCCTGGTGGTCTCTAGTTCTTGGTAACATGCATTTGTTTAACAGAATTTCTAGTGGTCTTTTTTTTTACTTGATAACGAATTATTTGTTCAAAAGAACTTCCCGGTGGTCTCTTTTATCTTGATAACAGATTATTTTTAACAGAATTTTCTTGTTGTGTCTTTTTGCTTAATAACGAACCATTTCTATTGGTCTCTTTTAACTTGATTACGGATCGTTAGCCTAACAGATTTCCTTGTGATCTCTTTCTTCCTTTAAGACTTTATATATATATAGGTAAAATAACGATCAAAGTACATGTAAATCCATCCTTCAACGAAGCAAGCCTTGTTTACGAAAACAAACTACGAAAACGAGACTCAAATCTCGGATAATTTCGATTGAAGTTTTTTGTTAAATACATAAGGACACAGACCTTTAGTTTCTGAGAACTCAATTCACGGGGGAAATACGGGCCTGTTTTCTTACAGCAGATATCGATCGTTTTGTCTTGCAGAAAATATAATTACAGCTTCATTTTTTTCTCTTTCGTACATGACAAAATTGTACTCTTTTAACCAAATTCATGTATGTATAGGATGACCTTTATAGTAATTTAAAATATCTGTGATCATAAAATAGAAACCAGTTTGGAAAGTGAGAAAAGACTCGACGAAAATCAGTCTGTATTTTTGAGCAAGCGTTTGAGCTCAAACACATATGCACTTTTTTCTTGTGGTTTTTAGCCTGAGATTGCGTAAGCAATATGAGGCTAAAGTTACAATGCTAAAAATTCAAACCAATGCAGAGTTTAATGTGAAAACATAATGTAAAAACATCTATCGCAATCAATCGGATCTTCTGTCGCTTGAAAAGTAGATCTGACCATAAATTAATACGCCCGATTGAGGCAAGAAGGACGAAGGCGAGATATGACTCATTGAAAGCTGTCGGCTTGATGTACAGTACTTTCGTGTGAGTGATCTGAATTTGGCAAAATTATCAAAACTTGACGAGTGAATGGAAAGAAAGGAGATATATATTATATTGGAAATTATTAAACATATAAAATCATATCATATTGTTAATAAAAGATAAGGTGTTTGTTTCATACCAAAATAATATTACTTATTCTAGAGTAACAATATTAAAACGATCCGGTTAGACGAAGTTGCTGTATAAAGCTGATAAGCGAAGCTGTCGGTTTTACGCACGATTGGAATGTTTTGTGTAACAAATTAATTAGTCATTCATAGGATCATATTCGCACTGTCTGAAAACTGTTTGGTCGTGCTCGGACTTTGTGTCTATATATTTTTTCCTCCAAATTCTACCCAAAGGATGCAACGTCTACATACCGCTTTTGAGAGGTGCACATAATCATGTTAACCTGGTAAACGACCGTCCGCTCTCGCTCTCTTTATCTGGAGATTATAAAGCGCATATTTACATAATAACGAAATTGGTCTGTTTGGTAGAAGTAGAATACTCACATCGCACGCAAGAGCCTCCTACTTCGAACCTGGCTACACGCTCCTTTCCCCCATCTCTCTCACTCTCTCACTCTCTAGCTCTCTCTCGCTAGCTCCACTGGCTGAAAGCCAACGAGCTTTTGTCATGATGTGGTGTCCGTCGTCCGTCCGTCCACTTTTACTTTAAAAATCTTCTTCTCAGAAAGTACTGAACATAATTCAACCAAACTCAACCAAAATCACAGGAAGGATCCTTGGGTGACCTTTATCAGATCCCTACAAAAAGCATTTTGATCGGGTGAAAAATATGTAACGATATATACATGTAAATATATAGTTACAATACCTCAACGGGATGAAAATTATTGCGGGCAGGTTATGTCTCCCAGCGCACAAATTGGCAGATCTGCGCGTAATCGACAATAGATTTGGGTAGAAAAGCAACTCCGATAACCCGACCATCAAACTTTTTCTGCACAGATTATATATCTCCTGTATACATATCTCAGGTTTTAAGCGCTTTGTTTATTTCTGAAGGTTGAGAACAAATTAACTTTATTTAACACACCACTACATTCTTTCCGAGCCTCGAGCTGCTCATCCAACTTAGGTTTACGATTATCCACCCATTAGTGGGAGATAGTTGTTGGAAAGAATATTCGCCACGACCGGGGATCGAACCCGGGGCCCCTTGACTAGGAGTCCTGCGCGCTACCGACTGCGCTATGGCCGCGGCCAAATTGGCAGAGTGTCATATATCCCTCGATAATAATAATTAAAAAATCGCGAGGTATTTCTAACGCTGCAAAACGTGTAAAACACCTCCCTCCACACACGCACATTTTTTTTTTAACAAACGTGTATTTTGTAAACTGTTTTATTGAAATTGACAGATTGCTGGTCACGCCCACTGACCTCCGTAAGCGAGTTCCACTTCGATATTAAGCGGCGTTATTTTGTAAATTTTACGGCCGATAACGCGTATCAAAATGTAAATTAGTTGGCCGGCGAACTAAACGTCGTAACTTCAGTTTAAATAGTGTGCAGTTTGGACGTTTTTCGTCGCTAAACCAACAAATTCGCTTTATAAATGTAACCGAATGTCTGGGTTCAAAGTTCCCTCCCTCTGCATTGATTGAATGATCTGATTGGTCGTTAGTTTGTTTGACAGACAGCGGCGATCCGTTAATTGCGCAATGCTTTAGTTCTTTTACATGCTATTTTAGTACTATTTACACCTTCACTGCGAGATTGACCATCAGTATTGTTGTATGACCGTGAATAAGACAGCTGTTGATCGTGTTTTAATTCAGGTCAAATTGAAAACTATATCTTAAACCTATTATCAAAAGGCAACATTTTAGAATGGCCCAAATTGAAAGAAGTTGCAGACGACAATTTAAAGTTTGTCCAACTTTGGAGTTTTTTAACTATCTGGGTAGAAAACATTGTGGAAATGAAAAATTTAAAAAGACTGGGTTATGGAACATTTCAAAAAAATTACGGAATAAATGGTCCATAAACCTGCATAGATGGGACAGACAGTTCAAAGTACATTGATATGAAACTGTTCTTATGATTAAAAATGGCTTCATACGGAAATTATGGCCTGGTTTGTCCGTAAATAAGTTCTCTGGCTAACATTATCTGTCTAATAACGGGTTTGTGGTCCGTCAAACATCAAGGTTATAACAACATGATGTTAAACCTATCATGTCAGTTAAAGATCTTAGACAAGACATTTGTCTATACAAGGCTTCTCTTGAAATAACCTGCCAACAAACTTAGAAACAATAGAGAAAATCAAAGCTCTTAAAAGTTCTCAAGAGCAAGATTTTTTTTCTCAATTGGTTGATATAAAAATGGATTCAATTACCACTTAACGTCTGAGATTAAAATATGTACCGGTTTCACTATATGCACCACATTAAGAATAGACTAAGCAAAAAAAAATCTTCGTGACAAATCAATTTAAAATCTGCGGGGTAGTTTCTGAGAAGTTCGTAAAATTTGGCAGACATACGGGCCGCTTGGTTGTAATTCATGTTAAAATGACGCCTTGTTTATTACCCCTAAGTAAATTTGGAATCCTAAAACTTTATTCATCATCGCGATCAGCAAAATGTTTCTTGGTAGATAAGAAAGTGTGTTTTAAAACAAGAGCGTCACTGGTCCCAAAGCGCTAGTGTAAAAGGTTACGAATGTTCAAATAATTAACATTATTATTAACATTATTTACACGAATTTTCATTCTACTAGGTGCAATAAATTGTCGTTGTTGTTCTAAAACTTCGCAACTACAGCTTGATTCAATGTATGAACCATGTAAACTTCATTTGTTGTTAATTTAACCTTCTAAAATTACGCTGTGATCTAGCGAGCCCAAATATCACTTAATGGTAACCACATGAGCACACCTTGAAGAAGTACACTAGGGGGTGCTACATACCAAATATCAATGCTCCTGGCTGTCTTGTTTAAGATTTTCAAATATTCCCGTTTTTGTTCCTTTGCAAAGTAAAACTACTACAACTCCTGAAATAAACTCAGTAAAGATTCTCCAAGAGATTCTACATACCGAATATCTATGCTCTAGATGATTTTTAAAAGATTTTTTTTCTTATTTTTTGAACAGAAGATTGTGTGTGCCCGAACCGAGATATGACCCGAGGGAAACTGCAAAACGATGAAGCATTCAAAAATATCAAAGCTCTGGGCCTTCGGATTTGAGAGGAGAAGACTTCTACAGGTTTTATTCTATCCCCATTTTGATGTCATGGCAACCAGAGATAAAGACTGATTTCAATTATGTAAAAAAAAAAGGGAAACACAAGAATATTCCTACAAAATTTCCTTGATATTGACTTTTGCATTTTAAAGACGCAGGACGCCGCACCAAGGCGTCGAACGCCGATCAAAGGGCAATCATAATAGTTCGCTCTAGGCAATTCGTGATCCGACAAGCTCTAAATAATCAGGACGGACACAGTCATGACTGACACAGCGAACTGGTGATAGCCAATCTTGCCTTCCTCCAGGTGAAGCTTAAATTGACAAATCATTGACCTCATCCACTGAGTTCTAACCGGGAAATTCCACTTCCACGGCGTTTTTTGTCAGAATTTGCGACCAGTAAAATGTATTAAACAAGTAAGATTGTTGTCTGGCACTATAACCGTCGTAACTATAGCTTTAATTGAGATATAGTTACCACATTTAAGTCGCTAAAGCTAACAAAATGTTTCACAATAAAGTTAGGCCAATGTCGGAGGTTAAAGTTCATTTCCAGGCTAAATGAATGATTTTGTTAGTTGAATGATTCTTTGAGCCGCGATCCGTCATTCATGATAGATTTTCAATATTTTACATGGAATGACAAATCGAGCAAGGAATAACTGATTTGGCTTTGAATAACAAACTTCATTAAAATTCATTAAAATTTCTTCGTTTGATCAAATATTTAAAGTTATCTTTATAAATCCACGACCGCTTTGAAGTATAAAAAATCTGAATTCCCCTAGAGTCTAGATGAAAAAAAAAGTCTCTTGCATTATAACATGTACAGCCAATACAGTAAAAAATAAGTTTTTACTGTCTCATTTCTAAGCAGTAGATTCTGTCTTTAACTAGTCGGGTTTTCAATGGTGGTAATTAACGATTCTCTAATGGAATGAGTAACGTTTACCTTTAAACTATAAAATAGTTCCTTGGTTTCTTTTAATCAAACGATTCTTTACGCATCAATTTGAAATAACTTGCTGTTTTCCTCTGATCGTCTGGGGCTCCGCGTTTAAAAAATATCCGGCCTGAGACAAAGTAAGTGTAAACTCGATTATGTCCTGTGTGGGAACTCGACCGTGGTGACACCCGGGAAGACGACTTTGGTCTCGACAGTAGTGTCCCCAGGGAAGATGTCTTGAATCATGATGCGAGAACCATTATTAACCCATTCCCATACAATGACTTTTTTGACGCCTCTCAGGAAAAAAGGTTTGGAAACATTGTTGAAAATGAAGAAATTGCTTGTTACAAGCATTTTCTTCATTTTCCACAATGTTGTCTACCCTGAAAGTCGAAAACTCTAAAATTGCATACCCTTTCCATTGTCGTCTGCAACTTCTTTCAATTTAGACCAGTCTAAAATTTTGCCGCCTAGGAATTGGTTAACATTATAACCCCATCTATTTCGATTTTGCTAATGAAAACAGCAAACAAGCGTTTAACTCAATCCCATTCAATGACGTTTTTTGACGCCCCTCAAGAAAAACGATTTGGAAAACATGATGTAAAATAAAGAAATTACTTGCTACAAGCAATTTCTTCATTTTACACAATGTTTTTACCCAGAAAATTGAAAAATCTAGAATTTCATAAATTTTAAAATGCCGTCTGCAACTTCTTTCAATTTAGACCAGTCTTGAATTGGAGTCTCTCTTCTCCATCCTTTGCAACGATCTAGAGGCACGAAACGGACATAAAAATGCCACCAACAAAAGCACCAAGTAAAGAGTTCATCTTTGTCGTTTGTTACTATATAGCAGAAAGGGTTAATTATTGATAGTAAATCAATTACTTACGGGATTTCATCCATGATTTTCATTTCCACAGCCATCGCCAGTCCGTTCACGTGAAATTTACCTCGGGGCGTTAGATCACCATTATACAAGCTCTCCGATTGGCTAATTGTCATAAGGCGGTACCGTTATGCAGATGAGTTCACCCGGCTAGTGCCGTGTGCGAACTTTTGCCTAACCCGTATCCACATATACAAATTACCTGCCTTTTAGTTGTTATTGTGCATGTTGTTTTCTTAAACTTTCCCGTATCCCAGCTTTGTTTTTCGTTTCGAACAAGGCCCGGGAGAAAAAGGGGATACAGTACTATGATATTAAAAGAATCCAAACGAGGTTTTAACCATAACGTCTCGTCGGAAACCGCGTAACCACAGCAGGATTCTGTGGTACCGGTTTCTGAGAACTTTTAGTCCTTACAGAAATTGCATCCTGTATGAAAAAAAAAAAAAAAAAAAAAAGTCCTTAGTTGTCTGAAACTTCATATCTATACAAAGATTCTATATCAGAAATTATTTTCCTTTGTTTTATTATCTATACACTGAGAGATTCTATCCCACATATAATAGTTTTTCACAAATTTCTCTCTCCTATCAACCTACTGTCTTGGCACAACGGAAGTTTTTAAATATTACAAATTCATGTTTATATGTTTTTTGTCCATGTTGTACTGTTATGTACTTGGATGTAAATAAAAGTTTTGTTCTGTTCTGTTCTGTTCTAATTATATCCCATCAATTTCAGTGTTCGATTTTGCCAATGACAACAGCAAACAAGCGTTTAAGATAACCGCAAACTGAAGACTGAACTCAGTAAGAAGAATACACCTTTCTCATTAACGACTGAATGAATGGAAATAGACTGAAACAAGTAATAATAATTATAAATAGTTTAATTTTTCGAAAATCCTTCTCCGCTCATCAAGTGTAAGACCAAAGAATTCAAAGTATGTGGAGATGTGATTTTAAATTCTTAAAAATACATAAGATACCTGGGTGCTTTAAACTTCAAAGACAACGTTGATAGATCAAAGTGTTGAAAGCACTGTAAGCTAGCAAAGCATGGTTGAATTTAGAAAACTTTCCCTTGTTGGGTAGAAAACATTATGGACATTGAAGAAATTGCTTGTACAAGCAATTTCTTCATTGTCCACAATATTTTCTAAAGTTTTTTTTTCAAAATGCTTAAAAAGCGGAATTGACTGGGAATGGGTAAAATGGCGTGCGTTTGTCACAGTTCACTACAATGTGAATAGAGTTTGCTATATTCCCGAAATACATATAGAACTACTTTTAACGGCGTAGGCATTTAATGGATTTAGTGGTTAAGCCTCCAATGACAGTTTGCACTCGTTGAACTTTGAGACGACCTCAAAATTTCGTCTGTTATCTTAAGCTATCAAAGCTGTCGCTTTGCTAGCTAAAAAGTAAAACTGCAATGTTGAATCTTATCAAGATTAAGAGTACCCGAAAATAGCTTTCTAAGGTGGCAGGTGAAACACTTGTTTTTACTTTGTTCATGTCTAATTTAGATTATTATAGAATATAATGCTCGAGAAAGGACAGATCGCTGGCCACGCCCACTCAACTCCGACAGGTCAACTCGAAACAAAAATAAAAAAAATGATTGGTTAGCGAAATAAAAGTCGTTTATCTATAAATAAGTTCACTGGCCAACATTATCTGTCTAATAATGGGTTTGTGGCCCGTCAATCATCAAGCTTCAATATCTGTAGTTAAGACGTTTAAGTCGCAAAACAAATAAAACAAATAAAATGCTTTCAAATAAATATCCGATCTTAACGAATGATTTGAATGGTCGACTTTTTCATTGATTGCCAGATGTGATTGCACGACTTATTCTTCGATCGCCAGTTATCAAAACTTCAATGATAAACAGAATATGTGTGCTTAACTCGTGTTGAATAGTTCTATCTACGAAAGGTCTAGACCGACTCAAAGCGCAGATTAGCTTTGAAATCCTCACACGCATACATAACTTGTCTACAAAGAAAACATCGCCCTGCTTTATCCTTTCCTGTTCAATTCCTGTTTTTCATGTCCCTGGGATTATATAATTGAGAAAACATTGTAGCAGAAGAAATTGCTTGTAACAGGCAAACTTCTCTAAAAAATTAAAAATCAGTGTTGACAATAAAGAAATTGCTTGTAATAAGCAAATTTTCCATTCCAAACAATATTTTACTTCGTCAAAAGACAAAGATTTTTTTCCCTTCCACTAAAATTTGTCTTCTGCAACTGTAGAATTTGGATCATCTAAAATTTTGTCGTCATGTAATTTGTTTACATTACAACTCTCAGCCCAATCCTAGTTGACACTCTGGACTCCTTCTTTTAATGTACATGTAGGTTTATCTCAATGACTGTATATTTGTAACCTTCTAGCGACGAGTGTAAAATAGAGAGGTATCCATATTCAGAAAATCTTTCAAGAGCGCCAAGTTTCATCCCAGTTTCTACGCAGTTAGCGCAGACTGACCGGGGTCGATTTTTTTCGTATTTCCGAAGAATCTCCTTGCCTGGCGAGGGGGGGGGGTGTTAACATGGCATGGTTAAGACTTGCCCAGGACCGTCATTTGAGGGAGAGTACAAAAGTACCACCATATTGTGTCAACCCATTTTAACACAACCACGCTTTTTGCGTTCCTAAAGAATAGGCATTAGAAAACATTGTTGACAATGAAGAAATTGCTTGTAACAAACAATTTCTTCACTGTCAACAATGTTTTACCCTAACAAGAGACAGGTTTCCACCGACTCGAAATTATTGTCTGCAACGTCTTTCAATTTTGACAAGTCTAAAATTTTGTTGTGTGGAAATGGGTTAATGGGCCATCAGACCTAAGGGGCCTCGTCTGTAACTTACGATTGACATTTTTAGGACACGGATTATTAGAATATCTTAGAAAATGGGACTCATGAGGGAAAACCATGCCTGTTCTCGCTCAATAGTTATCGATCATTCATCTTGCACTAACAGTTAACTGCGGTTCGTTCTAGAATCTGTATCTAAATTTATCAGAATTTGCATTAAGTAACTATATTTGCAAGTTTTGTCAAATATGTAAAATCAGGTGTTTTATATGTAGGCAACCAAAACCCCCAAAACTGCAGCTTTAACGAGGAAGAGTTGGAGGCAGACAGACGGGCTTGCGGGGGGGGGGGGGGGCAGGTAGGATGGCGGAGGGGGGGGGGCAGGCTGGATGGCAGAGGGAGGGAGACAGGCGGGCTGGCAGGGGGAACGAGACAGACAGGCAGGCAGGAAAGCAGGCAGGCAAAAGGGAATGAGGAAGGGAGGGGGAAAGAGGGGGAAGAGGGGGGAGGGAGTGGAAAAGTGGAAAAGAGGAAGGGAGGGAAAGAGGGAGATATGGTATGAGGTTGGGAGGGATGGGGGCAGATATGGTAGGAGGGAGGGAGGGAGGGAAAGAGGGAGATATGGTAGGAAGGAGGGAGGGGGAAGGAAGAAGGGAGGGGAGGAGGGAAAGATTCAAAACGAAAGGTGGCGGGAGGAAATAAGATACAAAAGAAAAAAAGATGGGGGAGTAAAAGAGGGGATAAGGGGGAGGGAGAAGCAAATAGGGGGGGGGGGGCTGGAGAGAGAGGGAGGAATTAAGTTACATCTTAAAGCCCAAGTACACATTGTATGCAACAGAATGATTCGAAATACGCCAGGATCTAAAAATTACCGTCGCCAATATTAATAAAAATGTAAAAAAGGGTTCATTTTATTATTTAAAACCATTAAAAGAATTTATGAACTATATACGAATGATAAACGGGTATTCGGTGTCCGGGACGAACACTTAATTAAAAAGATTTTTAAAAAATCAAATTTTAAGTGAAAGAGGCCTGCTATCTCAATAAATCTAATGTACCTTGAGTTTTATTATTTTTTTTTTAATTGACGATATTCATTTACAGCCTACCGCTTATGGGAAATCAATACGTGTATGTTTCCTCTCATAAAACAGGCAGTATTTGGAGTTTGAAAAGTAAGGCCCCTGGTCAGTCCGCGCGGGGTGCGCTATTTGATCGGGATCAAAACTTGCCTTCTGAATCTAAAATGATTATTCTACCAAACTATGTATTCTTTTTTCCGAAATTCTACCTATACTTAACCTCGGCTGGTTCGAATATTTTTTTTCCATATATTGGTTTCGCAGCAACCCCGGGATGTTCTAAAAGGGTCACTGTTATAGACATAATACCGAATTCTATTCCATATTCTATTTACTCCACATACCTTTAAGTAAATCGGCTTAGGTTGAACTCGAATCAAGCTGTAGTTACGACGTTTAGGCGGCAAAGCAACTATTTTGTTGTTTTGTTAATGCCACGGGCGATAATTTTCTAAAAAATAACGCTGTTAGATATCATATCTAGGTGAAACGTCCATTCGGAGCCCAGTAGGCGGGGACAACCATCTAATAAATAATGAACATTCGCTTACCTATTGCCACACAATCCCGCTTTTAACTCTTCACAAAAAAAATACAAATGTAGTCTGAAAAATGTTGTGGACGATGAAGAAATTGCTTGTAACAAGCAATTTCTTCAATGTCCAAAATGTTTTCTATACTCTTAAATGTAAAGATTCTTTAAATTATTCCAACTTGAAATTGTTGTCTGCAACACCTTTGGATTTAAGCTAGTCTGAAATTTTCCTATGTGGTAATGGGTTAGAATATCGACGGGGGTTAAACCGATATGAGATCGACGGGTGTTAAACCCAAATGAGATCGATTCTTTTTTATTTTTATCAAATTTCATTACGCGTTTTTTCCCCGATTGGTTTCTTTTCACGAGACGGGTCACAAACTGTAGGAATGGTGAAAATCAGAGAACAATCTAATTTGTAGTCACAGGAGACTTCGAAAGCAGGGGAAAGCAGAGTTAGTTAATGTCACGAAAATGTCGACATAAGACTTGGTCGATAGAAATTAGGTTACATTCGTTTCCCCCTCTCAACATACATACAGCCAATATCAGCAGTGTTTTGGGGAATTATTGACTTTGGTTTGTTAGAGAATTTTTTCCCTGTACGCTTGTTATCCTATTTCTTCTTCTTTTAATTATTTTTTTTAGCAAAGGGAACAATTTCATAATTCACCAATCACGCCTGTCAATCAACGAATCAATCGACCAACCAAACTGTAGGTTTGGCGACATAAACTTCGTAACTACAGCTTATTCAAGTTGTAGTTACGACGTTTAGGTCACAAACCAACCGTTTTACTTTTTTGTTTCATGTTATTGCAATAGTTATTTTTATTCAATATTATCTATAACACCGTTTAATATCTAAGTCTAACTTTGGAGTAGTGGGGGAGCTGGCCAAGCCAAGTGACCTCTGACACAAGCAGATCGATTAAGATATACTACGTTGTTGTTTTGCAAAGTATAGACCAGGGACATAAGACAAATAGTAGCTCATTAGTTGGCTACCTAAATGTCGCTACTACAGCTTAAATAAGTCGTAGATATGGCGTTTAAGTCGCAGATCTAACAAAAATCGTAAAAAAATTGTCGGAGTTTTGTTTAACATTCAAATGATTTGATTGGTCAATCGATTTTTGGATTACAGCGACAATACGTCAATTGTTTATGAACGGTAACAAATAACGCGAAGCTTGTACTACTTTTGGATTTTGCATATAAATCTTTGGAAAAAAATCAAATCTATCACAGGTCAATCATAGGTATTTCAAATATATGGATTTTTATTTTATAAAATAAAATTTCTGCACGTATTAAAAAAAGGCAACTCAGGGGGGGGGGGGGCAACAATGAAAGGCTTCGACCCTAGCTTCGCCCGCGTAATCCTACTAGGATCGCCTCATTTCGCGTTCTCCCCTAGTCCCCCCCCCCCCCTAATACACACATATACTTTCGCATCACGTGATGCATAGTTATTCAGATGCTGTACTTTTGACGTAACGCAGGTAGAGTCTTATAAACCCATTACCACACAATGACACAATGCTTTCTACCACAAAGAACAAAGTTTTTTTTAATTCAGCAACTAGAAAAATGTCATCTGAAACTCCTTTGAATTTGGAAGTATAAATTTCTCTCGTTTTGGTAAAGGGTTAAAGAATTCCTCAATTTGTTGTTAACCCATTCCCACTCAAGCCCTCCTTTTTACGCCCCTCAAGAAAAAAGCTTTGGAAAACATTGTGGATAATGAAGAAATTGCTTGTATCAAGCAATTTATTCATTATCCACAATGTTTTCTATCCAAAAAGACAAAGAAAATTTAAATTCCACCAACTTGAAAATGTCGTCTGCAGCTCCTTTCAGTTTGGACCAGTCTGAAATTTTGTTGAGTTTGAATGGGTTAAAGACTGTAACTTTCAGCAGAATTCGCTATCGTCGTAAAAGAAATATGAGGGTAGCTGTTACAGAAAGAAAGAAATCTTGCTTTAATTTCCAAGTAAGACCCGGTGTTGACTAAATACTCTAATCCGCCAGCTGATTACTTCAATATTAACCGCTCCCTGAAATCACGGGGACACCGAACTACTTTTTGTCTGGCAAATTACACGCAATTGACTTACTAATCAGGTTAGAACAGCATTGTGATAGTCTCGGGGAAAATTTCTTGGTCTAGAAATAGATCCACACTACAGCTATGTAAGTCTTCCAGTGCCGTTCGAAGGAACTAATTCGTTCAAAATCAAAAGTTAATAAAATTAACCCATCCCCATACAATGACACTTTTTGGCGCTTCAAGAAAAACAAACAGGAAAAGATTTTGTAAAATTAAGAAATTGCTTGCAACAAGCAATTTCTTCATTTGACACAATGTTTTCTACCCAGAAATTTGAAAAAATCTCAAATTTCATACACATGTAACCGTCGTCTGAAACTCCTTTCAAACTGGACCAGTCTAGAATTTTGTCGTCTAGTAATGAGCCAATGTCTTAGCGTAACGTGTGAGGAAAATAAAATAACTCCCTGTGACAGTTAAACTTTAAAATTGTCTTTAATCCGAGATTTTTCCAAGAGAATCACCAAAGAACTCTATATTCAAAACCATAGTTTCGTTCCAGTGTGTTTTTCCTGATCACATTACATATCAGTACAACTGACCGATCGCATGTGTCAATCAAAAAATCTATAGACTAATTAAAATAGCCAATCGCTGGCCCGCCAACTTACTCCTTTGGCCACGCCTACTGACTCCAACAGGAAGTCCCGCTTCGATTTTTAACGGCGTTAAATTGCATAATCCATGGCCAGCAACATGTTACAAACAAGCAGAATAGTTGGTTGGCAACCTGAACGTCGTAACTACAGCTCGGCTAAGATGTAGTTACGACGTTTAACTCGCCGAACAAACTAAAAGGTTAACTTAAATGGCGGCCGATATCGGTGTTGAAAGCTCAGGTCTGGACTGAACGAATGATTTGAATGCTCGGTTGATTCTTTGATTGAAAGCCGCGATTGGTTAGATATACATTTGACCGAAAGTGAAATTTGAACTCTGACATTTGTCGAGATCTATGTTAAGCACTTTTATTGGTTTGATGCCTTGAACATCGTAACTACAGCTTATTCAAGCAGCAGTTACGACAATTAGGTAAAACCCCCAACAATTTTGTTTTTAAGCACATGCTGCTCACCATTTCCAGACGACAAAGTTCTAGACTGGCCCATATTGAAAGAAGCCGCAGACTAAAATTCAAAGTTTATGAAATTAAAGACATTAGAACAAAAACTTCCAAGCTTTACAGAGATATTATCCAGAGACTTGACCTTTTTGACCCTATTAATTTAATTAAGTAAAGTTTAAATAGAATTTGAATGTACAAGTAATTATAGTTGCAACTTACCTTTTCTTAAAGTTTTTATCTAAAGTTCTGATTTAATCAGTAATAATCACTCGAACAGAGTTCATATTAAATGTATTTCTCTCAAAAAGTAGTTGTCAATGCATTACACAATTTTCCCTGAGCAACTGTCTGGGTAGAAAGCATTGTGTAAAATGAAGAAACTGCCTGTTGCAAGCAAATTCTTCAGTTTACACAATGTTTTACCAATTGTTTTCTTGATGGGCGTCAAAAAGCGACATTGTGTGGGAAAGGGTTAATATTTAACCCATTACCTTACAACAAATTTTTGGACTGTCCAAATTTAAAGAAGTTGCAAATGGTAGCTTTAAATTGCTGAAATCTTTAAAAAAAAATGTCTTTTTTCAGAAAACATTGTGAATAATGAAGAAATTACTTGTAACAAGTAATTTCTTCATTTTCCACAATGTTTTCCAAAGCTCTCATATTGAGAGGCGTTTAAAAACGCCACTGTTTGGATATGGATGAAGTCGACTTTCCTTTCAAAGTCAGTGGGCGGGGCCAGCGATCCGTGTATTCCGAGATTTTCTCACAAATTTTCCCCGTAAAGCATTCGTTTGATTTATAGTTCTTACTTAAGAGGGGTTATGATATACATCTGTTTGGCATGAGTTTGGAGTGTCAGGGAATATATTCATAGAAACTTCAGAAAACTCAAATTGTTTGAATCTCGTGCCAAGGAAATAATTTACAGCGCAAAAACACAGGTTTAACTTATTTGACAGGTAAAGCGTTTTTTCCCAGGATTTTAACGTCTGACATGTTCTAAAATATTGTAACTACAGGCTATCAGTGCAGAAGTAATAATTTAACCCTTAATCAAATGACAAAGTTTTAGACTGGTCCAAATTGAAAGAAATTACACACTACAATTTAAAGTTGATGGAGAATTATAATAATCTTTTGTCTTTTTTGATAGAAAAAAATGAAGATATCAAACGGCGTTATTTTGCAAAGTTCATTGTCGGTGACAGGTAAATAAAAGTAAAATGGTGGTTTGTGATCTAAACATTGTTACTACAGCTTGAATGAGCTGTCATTGCGACGTTTTAGTCACCAATCCCCCCCCCCCAAAAAAAAAGAAAAATAAATGTAGGAGTTCTAAGTTCCCTTCCGGTCTAAATGAAGGATTAATTGGTCTATAGAGTTTTTGATTGACAGGGCGATCCGTCACTTGATTGATTGATTTATTTGTTTTTCAAGAGTTCGATTATGATAATAATAATTATAATTTAAAATCTTTATTTAACCCTTACTGAATTGCAAACTATTAGAACGGTCCAAATTCCAAAGATTTACGATAATTTATAGTCATTTTTACTTGAAAAATAATCATTCAGTAGGAAAGAAAACATTGTGGAAAAGAATAAATTGTTCGCTACAAGCATTTTTTTCTCTTCCCAGAATGTTTTATTAAATGTTATTAAGAGCTACCATCATACGAGAGATATAATATTTATAAACCCAAAATATAACATAAACTAGATCTATCTTTAACCTGTTTCTTTACAAACATCCTCCCACTGAAAACTGTCGTTACAAAAGAGGGGGTTACTTTAAACAAGTATTTTCTCCTTTAACTGAAAAAATACAATAACTGATGATTAATGTTCAATTTAAAACGCTTTGCATGTTCTTCTCCAACCTCTTTCAATTTCGACCCATCTTCAAAAACTACATCTCGAAATTGGCTAAGGAATTAACTTAGGGTTTTGGATAACATTCGCCAAAATTACAATATAGTTTCGTTTTGTTCAGTACTTTGTAGTCCGGGAAAAGGTTTGAAAATGAATACGAATGACGTTTCTATCAATTTACAGATCAGTATTCTATTTATATTGAATTCTTTCAAAAGTGACCCTTGTCTTTTAGAACCCTATAGGGGAGAACTAATATTTCATTTGACTCCTAGCGTTGCCGAATCCGCGTAAGTTCGAATCCCATAAGAGTCAAATTTACAGATCGCGAACCAATCCTACATGCCTCCAACAGGAAGTACGACTTTAAGATTGCAAAATTTAAGCCAGTGACATATTACAAAAACTATGAAAATAATTCGTTTTCGATCTAAACGTCGTAATTTCAGCTTGAAAATATTACAGTTACTAGGTTTGAATTACCAAACCGACAAAATGCTTAACGTAAAAGTCGGATTCCAAAGTTCACTTCCGGTATGAACGAGTGCTTTGATTGGCCAATCGTTTTTTCGTCAACTTTTATGGGCATTCAGCGTTGATACAGTGTGAAATACTCGCTTTTCGTCCTTAACCCATTACCAGACGGCAAAATTTTAGACTGGTCCAAATCGGAAGGAGGTGCAGACGACAATTCAAAGTCGGTTTCTCTCTACAGACTCTGATTAGATTTGACGCTCATTTGTAATTGACCAAACAAATTAACAGATCAAATTATTCATTTCGAATAGTGGTTAACTTTTAAACCGGACATTGGCTGACATTAATATTGAATTTGAAACTTAAACATCGTAACTACAGCTTCAATAAGTTAAAATGGGGCTTACCGCCGCTTTAAATAATTTTTCAGTCATATCGCGGCGGCTAGGGCACTTACCAATGGATTCCTGGTATATCTCGGGCCAGTACTACCATTACATCCTTTCAAAGTCTCCAGCTGCTATCCTACTTAGGTTAACCCATTCCCACACAGTGACGCTTTTAGACGCCCCCTAAGAAACAAGACTTAGAAAACATTGTGAAAAATGAAGAAATTGCTTGTTACAAGCAATTTCTTCATTATCCACATTTTTTCTACCTAAAACGACAAATAGTTTCCAAATTCCGCAAACTTAATATTTTTGTCTGCAGTTTCCTTGAATTTGGACCAGTCTAATATTTTGTCGTCTGGTAATGGGTTAACGATTATCCACCATTGGTGAGAGACAAATGTCGGAAAGGATAAGTGCCTACGCGAAGGATCGAACCCATGACAACCCACGACTGAAGACACAAAAAAGACCAAAAGATTATCGAATAAGGAATCTCTTTCATAGAAATTAAAATTGCTATTGATTTGTCTTGTTTCACCCAAACGCAAACAGCGGATTGTTTACATAGATATTCCAGACCGTCTCATCGAGATATATCATAATCGAATACAGTCGAATTAGCCATATATTCTAATCAACGTCGTCTCAAGGGGTCTGTTATAGACATCAATGACTCGTGGCGAATAAAAAGACTGCCCTAAAACGGCGAAAATATTGATCCTGGCCAAACTACGACTACGGAACTTCTAAAAAGCCATTACAGGCTTTTTTAATATGCAAGTTACCCAAAGTATTTCGTAATTACGGAATAGTATTTCGTACTTACGAAATACTGTGGATAATTTGCAAATTAATAATAGAATGTGCAGATTATCTCAAGTATTTCGCAATTACGAAATAATATTTCGTAAGTACGAAAAACTTTGGATAATCTGCATATTTAAAAAAAAAAAAAAAAAAAAAAAAATAAAACGTCTGGAAGGGCCCTTTATCGGTTCCGTATGCGACGAACAATTTTCTCGACTAAGATTTTCTTGACCAAGGATGTACATACTATATTGCCCTATTTCATCGACTAATAAGACAAAAAGGGACTCTGTTAGAAAAAGAGATCTAGGTCAACATGGGAAAGCATTTGGAAAGAAACACACACACACACAAACAGTAACGTAAATTGATCATTATAGATTAACCCATTACGACAAACTTTTAGATTGGTCAAAATTCAAAGAAGATGCAATTTCAAATTTACAGAACCGCAAAATTCTCTCTTTTCTGGATAGAAAGCAATTTGAAAATGTAAATAAAAAGCCTGCCCAAAAGAAATTTCTTTATTTTCCACATTGTTTTCTTAAACCTGTTTCAAGAGGAGTGTAAAAATGGAATTGTGTGGGAGAGAGTTTAAGAAAATCTCTCATGAACGAACTATTTCTACCCCGCTCAGACTGCAAAGTTAGTAAATAGACCGAGAAGCCTGCTATTATAGATACCTTGATATCTTTTGTTGTGTGCCATCATTTAATCGAATCGTTTATGTTATTTATTTTTTCATATTTCCACATAATGCATTCCGGCTTATTAAAGTTTTGAGTTACAATTTATCTATTCCATATTGACGAGTTAAAGTGTTCTATACTCGACATCGTTTTTTTTTTTCAAAGATATACATGTACATGCATCTCGTTAGTATTGTGCTATTTTCTATGATGGTCTCTTTTATCTTTTCATTAATCGAAGAGATTTTTTTACTGTTTTAATGGATGAATGAAACTAAAAACCTAATCACATAGATGTATGATTAGGGTTTTAGTTTCACGCCTCTATGAAAACAAAAAAAGTGGGGGGGGGGGGGATTTTGGGTTTTTTTTTTTACAAGACATGTGTCATAAAAAAAACAACGCCAAATAAACAAATATTTTGCAAGCTTTAGACATTAACTTACCCCTTTCCTGTTTTGCAAAATTTTAGACCCGTCAAATTTCAAAGGCTTTGCAGACGAAAATTTAAAGTTGATTTTATTTGAAAAATAACTATTTACTGGGGTAGAAAATATTGTAGAAAAAGAAGAAATTGCTTGATACAAGCGATTTCTTCTTTTTCCACAATGTTTTCTCAATTATAAAATCACAGGCACGTAAAAACCAGGGATTAACCAGAAAAGGGTTACCTAACTACTTAGTGCTCGATTTACAAACCAGTTTTGGTCTCAAATGTTTTTTTTGTTTTTTGTTTTTATTGTTATTATTATTATTATTATTTTCGTCAAAGTATGAAAATATTTTTCTCCGAATCAGAATGCAGAAATTTTGATAGACGAAAATGTAATTGAATTTCTACCGAAAAAAAATAAGGTTTAAACTCTTTGGGATATTTAAGTGTGTGCTTTTTGTACCCCATTTCATAGAATCTCGCATTTTTGCATTTCACTGAAAAGAAAATCTCTGAAAAACATCGTGTCAATAGGAGATGTTATTTTTTTTTGTCTTCTATCCAATCAATTATTCAACTTTACACATTGTCGTCTGCTACTTCTTGAAATGGGACCAGTCTAGTTATGGTTTAATCAAAGAATAAAACAACTTAGTCTCTTTCAGAATGATAAACCGATTTTCCCAAAACGAGGCCTCAAGCCATACATAAAAACATTTCTGTAACACAAGGCTACAAAAGCCAATAAGAAATTATTAGTCTATTTAAGCTCTAGACGGATTCATCTAGTTACAAATGACATACAAGATACAGTTCCAATAAAAACTCGGACAGCTTTTACTGAATGTAAGGCAATTCCTTATATACTTTTAACTCATTACCACGGCATTTTGACTTACTGAAAATAAAGATAATTATTCTGAGTGAAGAAAACCAATTTCTCCTCTTCTCACAATGGATTGTCTACCCTATATGTCGCACATGTTTAATTTTAACCCATTCCAACACAGTGACGCTTTTGGACGCCCCTTGAGAAAATCATTTGGGAAAACATTGTATAACATGAAGAAATTGATTGTAACAAATAATTTCTTCATTTTAACACAATATTTTCTTTCCAGAAAGTTGAAAAAATCGTAAATTTCATAAAGAGTGCATCTGGAAAGAGTCCGGCTTCTTAACCTCGGCAGTCTATGCACGCATTCGACACGAATCGAAAGTTTGGCTTTGGGAGAAATTTCATCATATAGAATGGTGAATCTACGTTACTATTTATTCTTTTTTCAATGAATGGACGGTGTTTTACGGTGGTAAGACAACTCTTGTTACCTTGCGCACAATGCATTACTTCGCAAAGCAAACTATGACACAACAAAATAGCCAAATAATTTTTATATAAAAAGCCAAAATGAGGTGAATTATTTTTAAAGATTGAATAAACTAAACGAATAAAAGAAATGGTAACCGTTTGTCGGCCTGTACGACATTCGTTCTGTCAAGTTTGTTCTGCCAGAGATGTAAGATGACAGATGTGTCGATCGCAGGACGGCAGTTGTTTGTTCTTATACCCTGATTGAATGGCACAGGATTTCAAAGGCCTCGTAATTTCCTTCTATATCCTATTTACATCGATTTAAAAAATGTTAGAATTTGGACAAAACCCGACGCTGCCTATTGCGATCTTGAGAAACAAGAATAGTAGTCGTTCATTACGAAAGACCGGTGGTGACATCAAGAATTCACAGTTCACTCTTCATACATAGTAACTCTGATGTGTGAAGTCGGAAGCTTGAAGTTTGAAGTGAGAAGTTGGAAGTATGAAGTCGGAAGTTTGAAGTATGAAGTTGGTAGTATAAAGTCGGAAGTTTCAAGTGGGAAGTTGGAAGTATGAAGTCGGAAGTTTGAAGTGTGAAGTTGGAAGTATGAAGTAGGAAGTTTGAAGTGTGAAGTTGGAAGTATGAAGTGTGAAGTGTGAAGATGGAAGGTCCAACTTCACACTTCATACTTCCAACTTCACACTTCATACTTCCAACTTCACACTTCATACTTCCAACTTCACACTTCATACTTCCAACTTCACACTTCAAACTTCCAACTTCACACTTCAAACTTCACACTTCATACTTCCAACTTCACACTTCATACTTCCAACTTCACACTTCACACTTCATACTTCCAACTTCACACTTCAAACTTCCAACTTCACACTTCCAACTTCCAACTTCACACTTCAAACTTCCAACTTCACACTTCACACTTCAAACTCCGAACTTCACACTTCACACTTCAAACTTCACACTTCACACTTCACACTTCACACTTCAAACTTCCAACTTCACACTTCAAACTTCCAACTTCACACTTCTTACTTCCAACTTCACACTTCAAACTTCATATTTAATTTGGTTTGATTATGTACTGTGAATTTAAGAAGTCACCACGGGTCTCATAATTCACATTTCACACTTCCCACTTCAGACTTAATATGTATGAAGTTTGAAGCGTGAACTGTGAATACATGATGTCACCACCGGTCTTTCGTAGTTCATTGCTAATTTTGTAGCCCCCAACAACGTGCCATAAGATAAATGCAGAGTTCCTATTCTAGAAAAATGCCCGGCACCCAATGGGACATTCATTTTTAATTACTGTCATTGCGGGACCTGTGCTTCATTAGATCTTTTTTTTAAAATACTTGCAGCTATCATGCGAAAAGTTACTTCAAAAACAAATATTTGAAAAAGAGAAATAACCCAGCAGAGATCAACCAGAGAAACGATAGAATGTAGAATGTATGGTAGAATGAACATTCTAGATTAATAAATCTATAGAGATGAAAAGGGACCTCGAAAAGCCTGTGCAGTCTGACTAGGATCTATACCGTTCGAACTACCTTACAAGTCCCGTTTCGCTAAACGGACCAAAATTTGTAACGAGAACTAAATGGAGCTACCCTTTATACGTCGAGGGATACAAATCTATAAATATACATTTCAACTATTTGAGAAAATCATGCCTTATTCAACTCATAACAACTTACTCTAACATTTTACGAGCAGAATAAATTTACCAAGGGAAAGGGAGGCAATGCTTTTTTGATAATGCTTTCTACCTTATTTGCCACTAGATATTCAGCTTTAGCACACGATGAATTGTAGTCTGCAACCCCTTTCAATTTGGTTGATTGATTGATTGAATGGGGTTTAACGCCACTTTTAACAGTATTTCAGTCATATCGCGGCGGCTGGAGCACCTAACAATGGATTCCTGGTATTTCTCACATCAGTACTACCCTACATCCTTTCCTAGCCCCCAGCTACTATCCCACTTAGGTTTACGATTATCCACCCATTTGTGAGAGACAATTGTCGGAAGAGTTTGTGCCGCCCCGGGGATCGAACCCATGACACCCATGATTGAAGATTAGGAGTCTGGCGCGCTATCGTCTGCGCTATGACGGCGGCTCCCCTTTCAATTTGCACTAATTCAAGAATAATGTCGTATGGGTAGTTAAACCTGATCGTTTGTCATACGTAGGGAGACAGATATGTACCAAAACGCCCAAACCAGCCTCTTCCAGTATAATGTACCGATTTCCCCAAAATAAAGCCTGAAGCCACACATAAAAATCATTTCTGTACCAAAAAGCTACAAAAGTTAATAAGAAATTATTAGTCTACTTAAGCTCCAGACGAATTTATCAAGTCACAAACGACATACGAAGATAAGGTTCCAATAAAGACTCAGGCAGCTTTTACTTTGATGATGTAGGCGAATGTCTGATGTTCTACGGACAATGGGATTTTTTTTAAGAGTTTTCGACCAATCTCTTTACGTGAAAAAAAAGTTGCTTTTCTCTCTCTCTCTCTCTCTCTCTCTCTCTCTCTCTCTCTCTCTCTCTCTCTCTCTCTCTCTCTCTCTCTCTCTCTCTCTCTCTCTCTCTCTCTCTCTCTCTCTCTCTCTCTCTCTACATTGACATTTACGCCCCTCAATGAAAAAGTTTTAGCAAACATTGTGGAAAATTGAGAAATTGCTTTTACAAGCAATTTCTTAACTATCCAAAATGTTGTCTACCCCAAACGAGAAAGATTTTTATAAATTCATTAAACCTACCCCGCACAATCCCTGATTTTAACGTCCCTGTGATATTTCACTATAGGAAACATTGTGGGAAAAGAAGAAATTGTTTGTAACAAGCAATTTCTTCTTTTCCCACAATATTTTCTGTTATGTAAGACTACATGTATTATGTAGGATGGTTACTTTTTGCATTGTACATACTTTATAATATCGTCTGCTACCCCTTTGAAATTGGACAAGTCCAAAATTTGGAAAAAAAAACAGTTTAGGGTTAATACAAGTTGTATTAAAGGTTGCCGTTATACCTAAGTATGGTTTCCATTCATTTTTTAGCACCTTGCACACCTACTCACCCAACATTGTACCCCTCTATTCATCACACTCTGTGAACACTTATTCATCTCACATTTGTCCCAATATGTATCCCAGAACGGTATTCCTTTTCACCCCATACTTTTCACATATTTTCACCCCATAGTGTACACTCTTATTCATTACACAATGAACAGATTTATTTATCTCACTATATGTACAGGTACTCATCCAATAACCTTTACACTAAAGCGTCCCAAACTCTTCACTGCTTTTCATTCAATACTTTGCAAACATATTCATGTCATACTTGCACAACTATTTATCCGACACAGTATACACCTACTCATCCCATACTGTACACAACTACTCATCCTACACTGTACTCATCTACTTTTCCCACACTGTACACGCCTAATCATCCAACACTGTACACACCTACTAATCCCACACTGAATACAATTACTCATCCTAGACTGTACACACCTTCTTATTCCAAACTGTACACAACTACTCATCCGACCTGTATACACCTACTCATCCGAAACTGTACACAACTATTCATCCAACACAACACACCTACTTAACCCTCACTGTACACACTTACTTATCCTACACTGTACAAACTTAATCAACCCACACTGTACACGCCTATTTATCAAACACTGTACACAACTACTCATCCGACACTGATGACATCTATTCATCCATCACTGTACGCACCTACTAATCCGACACTATACACACTTCCTTATTCAACCCTGTACACACCTACTCATCCCAAACTGTACACGCCTACTTATCCCACACTGTAAACGCTTACTTTTCTCACACCTTTATACACCTACTTAACAACACTTTACACATCTACTCATCCGACAATATGCACACCTACTTATTCCCACTGTACACACCTACTTATCCAACACTATACAAAGATACTCATCCACCACAAGACACACCTTCTTATCTCACATCGCACACAACTACTCATCTAACAATGTACAACCTATTCATCCAATACTGTTCACACCTAATCACCCCATACTACACACACCTACTCATCCGACACTACACAACTTCTCATCCAACTCTGTACACCACAACTTACCCACACTGTACATAATTTCTTATCCCACACTGTACACAACTTTTCATCCGACACTTTACACTTTTACTTATCCCACACAAACACACCTACTTATCCAACACAGTACACAACTACTTATCCCACACTGTACACACCTACTCAACCCACACTGCACACGCCTACTTATCCCACACTGTACACGCCTACTTATCTAACACTGAACACAACTACTCATCTGACACTGTAAACAACTACTCATCCAACTCTGTACATCCCTACTTTTCTAACACTGTACAAATCTACTTATCCCACACTGAACATACCTATTTATCCGACACTTTACACATCTACTGATCCGACAATGTACACTCTAACTCAATCGACACTGTACACATCTATTCATCCGCCACTGTACGTACATACTCCTCCGACACATCTATTCATCCGAAATTGTACACAACTACTCATCCAACACTTTACAAATCTATTCATCCGACAAGGTACACAACTGTTTATCCGAAAATGTACATACCCACTCATCCGACACTGTACACACATTCACATCTGACACTGTACACTCCTATTCAACCAACACTATATACACCTAATTATCCTGCACACAACTACTCATTCGACCCTGGAGGTCACTGTTCACATCTATTCATTCGAAACTGTACACGACTACTTGTCCGACATTGTACACATCTTTTTATCCGACACTATACACAAATACTCTTCCGAAACTGTACACAACTACTCCTCCGACACCTATTCATCCGACACTGTTCACAACTATTCATCCGACACTGTACACACCTACCTACTCAGCCTACACTATTCACACCTACACATCGACAGTGTGTACACTTACTCAACTTACTCTGTGCCACCTACTCATCCGACACTATGCTCACCTGCACATCTGACACAGTTCAATCCTACTCATCCGACATTGTGTTCCATCTTAGTCATCTTACTCTGTGCTAACCAACAGATCCGACACTGTGCTCACTTACTTATCTGACACAGTACACTCCTACTCATCCGACACTGTGCTCCCCTACTAATTTGACACAGTACATTCCTACTCACCCGACACTGAGTATTCTTACTTATCCGACTCTTTGCATACCTACTCATCCGACACTGTGCTCCCCTACTAATTTGACACAGTACACTCCTACTCACTCGACACTGTGTTCACTTATTATACTCTATTCACATCTACTCATCCGACACTGTGTACTCTTACACATCTGACACTTTGCTCACCTTCTCATCCAACATAGTGCACTCATTCTCATCAAATACGGTACACACCTACTCAACCGAAACTATACGCTCCTATCCTTTCTACGCTATATACACATCTTCAACCAATTTTATCAGACCTACTCATCCAACACTGTATACACAAACTCATCCGACACAGTGCACTCCTACTCATGCCACACTGTACACACCTACTTATCCGACACTGTCCACACCTACTCATCCGACACTATACACACTTACTCATCCAAAACTGTACACACCTACTCATCCGACACTGTACACACCTACTCATCCAACACTGTACATACCTACTCATCCGACACTACACACAGCTACTCATCCGGAGAGTGTTCACAAACTCAACTGACTGGGTTTAAAGCCACTCATTCGACACTGTACATACCTATTTATCCGACACTGTACACACCTACTCATCCGATACTGTTAACATCTTCTCATCTCACACTTCACACGCCTACTGATCCGACAATGTACACGTCTGTTCATTAGACACGGTACACACCTAATTATCCGACACTGTACACACCTACTTGTTCGACACTGTAAAGACCTACTCATCCGACACAGTGGACACCTATTCACCCGACACTTTACAGACTTATTCAACCCACCCTATACATACCTATTCATCTGACACCTTGCACACCTTTTCATCCCTTTTTTTCACACCTATCTATCCAATACTGTAAACACCTGTCCATCCTACTGTGTGCACACCTTTACACCCAACACTGTGCAAACTGTACAGTAATTCACAGCACTTTTGTGTGTCAGCCCGATTTGCTCAGTTGGTAGAGCACTTGACTACAAACCTCAAGATCACGGGTTCGAGCCCTGGGCTGACCATATCAACCAACTTACTAATTGTCTTTCGGATGAGACGTTAAACCGAGGCCGCGTGTGACGGTGCTATCCATCGAGCACGTTAAAGAACCAGGCAGAGCTCTCAGTAGTTTCGTCCTGTATCCTTGCACTATCCCCCAAAACAACTAACCGTCTTCTGGGGGCGTCGCTCATAGGGGCATGTGCAACAGTAGCGACGATAATTAACAAACAGCACATTTGTTTATCGGTTGTAAGGGGTGGAGGGTAATTCATTTTTGCAATTTTAACGCAACCGGCAAACTGATTTTTGATTACTCTTGAATTAGAATCCGGAACCTGTGTCAGAAAACAAGGGCCCTATCATCGCTACAAAAGCAAACTCAAACAATAAGGTACTTTTTTCCTTTTCAGGCACTCCTTGTGCCCTATCTGGTTCCATGCAACTCGTGAAAATCAAGACTCCTCCGGGAATCTTTTCATTCAAAGTCATCAATTACTAGAAGCTAATTAAATAAACTTATGTGATATGTTTACGGCAGTTGACAAATCCTAAATTTTCTAATAGATATTCGGCTCCTCTTTGATTCACACCCGGGACCTCTCTGTTCCTAAGGAAGTCGCTGAAAGATCTAGCATGTGTTACAAGATTGCTTGAATAGGGCTTAACGCCACTTTTAACAGTATTTCAGTCATATCGCAGCGACTGGAGCATCTAACAATGGATTCCTGAAATTCTCACACCAGTACTACCACTAAATCCTTCAGCTGCTATCTAACTTAGGTTTACAATTATCCAGCATGTGTAAAAAGGCAGTATCAAAGAATCCCTAATGCACTCCTTGACTTCAAACCTCAAGATCACGGGTTCGAGCCCTGGACTTGCCATATCTACAAACTAACAAATTGTCTTTCGGATGAGACGTTAAACCGAGGCCCCGTGTGACGATGCTATCCATCGAGCACGTTAAAGGACCAGACGGAGCTCTCAGTAGTTTCGTCCTGTATCCTTGCACTATCCCATTAACAACTAACCGTCTTCTGGGGGCGTCGCTCTTAGGGGCAAGTGCTGCGGTAGCGACAATAAATAATCAGAAATGCAAACAAACAGCACTTTTGTGTACCGGCTGTATGGGGCGGAGAGTATTTCTTTTTTGCAATTCTAATAGATATTCGGCTCTTCTTTGATTCACACACAGGACCTCTCTGTTCCTAAGGAAGTCGCTGTAAAATCTAGCATGTGTAACAAGATTGACTGAATGGGTTTTAACGCCACTTTTAACAGTATTTCAGTCATATCGCAGCGGCTGGACCACCTAATAATGGATTCCTATTATTTCTCACACCAGTACTACCACTACATCCTTCAGCTGCTATCCCACTTAGGTTTACGGTTATCCAGTATGTGTAAAAAGTCAGTATTAACCCATTCCCACACAAAGTAATTTTAGACCTGTTCAATTTAAAAGAAGTTGCAGGCGACAATTTCAAGTTGATGGAATTTTAAATTGTTTTGTCTTTTTGGAAAGAAAACACTGTGGATAATGAAGAAATTGCTTGATTCAAGCAATTTCTTCATTTTCCACAATGTTTTCCAAAGCTTTTTTCTTGAGGGATTGTGTGGGAATGGGCTAAAGCACCCTTAATACACTCCCTGGCTAGAATTAACGAATCGTAGCTGTCAATCAAATATAAATTGACCAATCAAATCTTTCATTCTTACTGAAATTGAACTTTTAAACGCAAACATTTTTGTAGGTGTGACGACTTAAACGTCTTACCTACAGCTTATCGAAGTTGTAGTTACAACTTTTAGGTCGCCAACCAACGATGTATCTGTTGTTTTATGTCACTGACCATATATTTGACAAAATAATGTCGTTTATTACCTCGATCGAACTGTCGTGTCGGAGCTCAGAGAGCGAGGTCAGTTCTCCGCTAATTTTAAGCATAAAACAAGAAATAAACGCACGAATATCAAATAAAGGACACTTCGTCGGCGATATTTTAAAACCCCGTAGCTACAGTTATAATCAAGCTGTAGCTACGAGGTTTTAGAATTACACCGACGTTTGCCGTAAATACACACTGGCAGATTCATATTCGTGGTCCAGGTGGTAATGAATTTAAGGAAAAACGTTTACGGCGAAACATTGTGTCACTAAAACTGTTTCAATCAAATTCATTTTCTCAAAACAAAGTGTCGCCTTTTTCCTTATAACATTTAGAGATGTTTCTGCTCTACACTATGTTACAGCTTCAGAGTGAATATGTCCAAAAGTCACCAGTAATGGCCGCTTTATGAAAAAATGAATTATTATTATGAATAAAACTATATAAGGGTATTTCGACGAAAACTACCATAGAAAACACACACATACATAATTGAGGTACCAACCAAAGCTCAAATCACAGAGATACAGTAGAATTCAAGATCTTTTAAAGGACGCCCTAGTAAATGCGGTAAATACGCATTTTTTTAAAACCTTTCCCGTTAAATGCCTTGATTTTATGTCCCTGTGTTTTAGTTTTGAGAAAACATTGTAGAAAAAAAGAAGTTGCTTATAACGAGCAATTTCTTCTTTTTCTACAATAGTTTCTACCCTACTGAATGGTTATTTTTCAAATGAATCCACTTTGAATTTTTGTCTACAAAACCTTTGAATTTGGACAGGTATAAACTTTTGCAAAACAGGAAAGGCTTCAGAAAACGGCTGTTCGACACTACGTCATTAAATATACTGGACGATTTAACCCTTTCCCAAACAACAACATTTTAGACCGCTCCAATTTTGAAGAGGCTGCCGACGACAAAATAAAGTGCATTTAAATTGAAAAATAACCACTGTAAAGGGTAGAAAAAAATGTAGGGAAAGAAGAAATTGCTTGTAACAAGCAATTTCTTCTTTCCCTGCAATGTTTTCCCGAATACAAAACCTTTGGGTCGTGAAAACAAGTGATTGTACGGGAAAGGGTTAATATACAATCAGTCTTTGATTCTCTACAACATGATAGACCGGTAAGCATGATAGTTGAATTAATGAAGAACGGTAATAAAAATGACAAAAAATACAGGTAGTTGTCATATATGAAAATAAAAAATGAAACAGTTTCGATTCTGCTCAACCTGATAGGCTTGTCGAACCTTTTTGTCGAACAACCAATGAGCCATTTTCCCGCTTTCCCGCGTCAGCTCACATAATGCGACTAAAAAGGATTTAATGGACCTCCAGGAGGTGGGGAGGTTCGAAAAACAAGTATTAGAAAAAGATATAGGATTTCTCGGAGGCCAATAAGAGACATGAATTAACAAAAGAAATATGATAACATACAAGATTTTAGATTAAAAAGTCTGCAAAGGGTGAAAAATATCGACCCTAGTCAGTCTGTGCGATCCGCGAAGACTGACCAGGGTCAATACTTTCCACTTGTTCCAAGTTCCTTTCTGTAAGACAGATCATAAATACAAAAGCAATCTACAGTCATGAAGTCACTTACCAGAAAACAGGAATAGCCAATATAAACTAGCACACCACTAGTTTGAACCAAATATCCATTTTAAACGAAATTTCCCAAAAAACATCAAAACTATTCACATTGTTTCTCTAGGCCAAAGAAAAAAATCTAAACGTAACAGTTCATCATCCTAGCTAGTAGCATGAAAGTTCGAAAAAGAAAAATGGTTCAGACTACTAAACGATAATTTATCACTTGTCAGTAATTCGACCGCCGTAAGTAAATAAAAAACGACCATAACACAACTTTCGTATATTGTAAAAAAGTTGAAATTACAGACGGCCGACAATTATGAAAGAATTTCTGACTATAGAACGCCAGTGTGGGAAGCCTAGAGCGAACAACACAAGGAATCTCCAGCGATCAAGTACAGACGAATTGTATTGATTGGGAACACACTGCGTCTACAAATATGTTTCCCGGTCTCTCTATCTGTCAAATAATCCCACAATAGTTCTGAAATCATCGCGCCGGAAGGGTTCTCTCTCCCCTGGACTGAGATCATTGCTTTACTGTCGACCGAGAAAGCCGGTAAAATTTTCACTCTTGGCCAAATTGAAAAGAGATGCTGACGAAAATGAAAAGCTGGTGAAATTCTAGATTTTTTCAGCTTATGGGTAGAACATATTGCGTAAAATGAAGAAATCGCTTGATCTAAGCAAATTCCACAGTTTAAACAATTTTTTTCACATTTTTTTATTATTTATTTATTTTTTTGGGGGGGGTCCAAAAGTGTCATTCTTTGGGAATGGGTTAACTCTTGTCTGGCTAAATAAGATCATTTTCGGAAGTGAATTAAAATCAAAGTACAGAAAGCACAGAAAGAACTATTTGTGAGTCAATGTGTCTTTTGAAAAAATAATTTCATGAACAGGTCTAGCTTGAAAGGGGTAAAGAGGAGATGTAGACTAAGATCAAGCTGCACTTATGTGAAGGCTGATCTTTGTCTATACCCCCTAAAAACAGGAATATTCTGGGATTAGCATGACAAGGGTTGTCAACACATTTTCTTTTTTACAATCAAAGATCCATTGTTTCTAAAACGAGCGTATAGGGATTCTGTCTTCATAGCGAGCATCATTAATGGCGTTTGCGCAGTTTTTCAGGCCGATTCAGTCTTAGTCTTAAATGAATTAATTGACTGGTTGAGATTTACGCTACGCTCGACAGAATTTCCGTTACATAGCACTTATGTTGCACTTAACCATGGCTTTCTGTAATTTTCGACAACAGTAACTCCACGACATTCATTCTAGTCACTAGCTACTCACCCCTTCTTCAACATAAGTTGCCGTATGCATCATCTTTACATTTAGAAATGTCTAAAGTCTGTAGTCTGGTGATGAGTTCATCCATTCCCATACAACCATTCCATTTTACGCCCCTAGAGAAAAAAGCTTTGGAAAACATTGTGGAAAATGAAGAAATTGCTTGTGTCAAGCAATTTCTTCATTATTCACAATGTTTCAATCCAAAAGACGAACGAATACAAAATTCCAGCAACTTGAAATTGTCGTCTAGAGTTTCTTTCAATTTGGAAAAGTCTAAAAGTTTGTAGTCTAGTAATGAGTTAGATACTCTATGCTTAAAATTTATTTCAGTCATAAAATGTTCACAGGACCAAGGATTACCAAGACATGTAATAAGATAGGTATGAAGACATGGATTAGAACGAAAGTCGGTGCGTTTTATACTCTCCTTTTACTCCTGCTTTAAGTCATCACTTAGTCATATTGACAAATCGTCTTTGAGCCACCGAAATGTCGTAAATACAGATTTAATAAAACTGTACGTATGGCATGTGGGTCGCCCACTGACGTAATATCCCGTCTGTCTTTGCGAATAAATTATTCATGACAGACGATAGAGTATTATGGACGCTCAGTTTATCGTATTCATCATGGCAACTGACGGATCACTGACGGTCAGTTTATCGTATTCATCATGGCAACTGACGGATCGCTGACGCTCAGTTTATCGTATTCATCATGGCAACTGACGGATCACTGACGGTCAGTTTATCGTATTCATAATGGCAACTGACGGATCACTGACGGTCAGTTTATCGTATTCATCATGGCAACTGACGGATCACTGGCCTCGCCTAAATGTCTCCGACGAATAAGCTGAAGTTACAATGTTTAAGTCGCCAAGCAAAAAAAAAAGCTTAACATAAATGTCGACCAATGTGGCAGCTCTGGTATAAATTAACTATTTGATTGGTCTATTGATACTTTCATTGACAGTTCTTTTGTTGTTGTTGTTGTTGTCCATTTCAGGGTGACGAATTTTACCGTTTATCAAATGGTTAACCCATTCCCACGTGCACTCAATAGTTCCTTTTTACGCGCCTCAAGAAAAAAAGCTTTGGAAAACATTGTGAAAAATGAAGAAATTGCTTGTGTCAAGCAATTTCTTCATTGTCCACGATGTTTTTTATCCAAAAGGAAGAAAAATTCAAAATTCCATTTACTTGAAATTGTCGTCTACAGCTTCTTGTTGATCGTTGATCACTCTAGTGTGTCTTGGGGTAAGACACTTTAGAGCCCCTAGCCTAATACTGGCGATACCTAAGTATCACATAGATAAGAGGATATGAGCTTGATTTCAGTAGCATGATCCAAGCGCCGTTTAACCTCGCATATATAAATGAAAAAGTGCTCGGCGTGCGGATAACAACGATCAGCTGCATGGCTAAAGTATCGCTAAAGAAAAATGTCAAAGTTTTTGGACTAGATGCCCTTGGAATATGACATTGGGCAATGACCTTGAACTTTACAACAGAATAAATGTATTGCCAAAAGTAACAGACATGACGTCCCTAAGTATAGTGATAGTAGAGATATAGCAAATGTCGACGACGCAGACGCGCACGCAGATGATATCAGCAATACCTCTGGTTTTCTCCTAAAACAACCGAGCTAAAAACGAGCTCTTTCCTTAGGGAAAAAAACCAAACAAACAAAAAACGACTGTTTAGCTAACGAAAGTTTCTTTCATTGTAATAAACCGGATTCAGTTTCACCGATTTTCGCATGACCCGTCCAAACAATATTGTGAATTCTTTCGCAAAAATCATTAATAGCGGGATATGCATATGAAAAGCATGGCGAATTAGTGATAGTAACAACTTCCGAATTACGAGTTTATTTTCGGGAGAAAATTACAAAATTAAGTCAACAGAAATGATGTCTATCTAATTCGACTGATGGCTGCTTTATTGGTTGTATTAGCTAAATACGGGAGTGGGGGTCAAGTGATTTGTGTACAAATTGGAACAGTCACGTAAAAAAGAGATTTTTTTCAAAATAAAGAAAGTTTTTTATATGTGTATACATTCATATATCGGACCAAGGACAATTCTTTTAGGGTTGCCTTTGACCTATTCACACACGATAAAATCTTAGACTGGTCCAAATCGAAAGAAGTTGTAGAAGACAATTTCAAGTTGGTGCAATTGAAAAAAAAATGCCTTTTTGGATAGAAAACATTGCGACATTGAAAAAATTGCAATTTCTTCAGTGGTCAAAATGTATTCTAGAGCTTGTTTTAGGCTGTAAAAACAGGATTGTGTAGGGATGGGTAACCCTTTCCTGTTTTTCAAAATTCTGATCTTGGCAAATTTGAAACAAGTGGCAGACGACAATTGAAAGTGAATGCAATTTGAAAAGTAACCAATCTACAGGGTAGAAAATATTGTAGGGAAAAGAAGAAATTGCTTGATACAAGCATTTTTTCTTTTTCAACAATGTTTCCTAAATTACAAATTTAAACAAAGTGACAAAAAAAACCTATGTATATTTTCCCATCAGTCGAAGAGGAAACGCCTGTAAAGTGAGAACGGTTTCAACCCTGGTTAGACAACAGAGAGCAAAGACCGACTATTGTAGAAACTTTCACCTTTGGTATATTTCCTCAACATTGAAAGGTCATTCTATCTATCTATATGTTCTCCTCTGAACCGGTACTCGATCTTTCTCTCTCTTTCTTTCTCTCTCTCTCTTTCTCTCTCTCTCTCTCTCTCTCTCTCTCTCTCTCTCTCTCTCTCTCTCTCTCTCTCTCTCTCTCTCTCTCTCTCTCTCTCTCTCTCTCTCTCTCTCTCTCTCCGTCTATTCCCCCCTTCTCTCTCTCTTCTTTTTGGTCTCCTCTTTATTGGTTTCATGGGGCCCCTTGTCTCGTGAGCGGTTATAAATGTCACTAGACAGACAAAAATAGACATTCAAACAATTAGTTAAAAATTGATAGAACACAGCAGAGGTCAACAAGAAATCGCCCCTATCCCCCCCCAAAAAAAAAGAGTAAGGCATAATGTCTAAATCTGAAATCATCAAAGAGCGAAGGGTTTCGATCCTTGTCAAACTGAATTCGGACAGTCTGATCAGCATCAATATTTTGCTCTTGAATGGAGTTTCTTGACTTCATCATATTATGGTTCAACCCTTTCCTGTTTTTTTTTTTTCAAAATTTTAGACTTGGCCAATTCGAAAGAAGTTGCAAAATGACAATTAAATGTGGGTGCAATTTGAAAAGCAACCAATCTATCGGTTAGAAAATATTGTGGGAAAAGAAGAAATTGCTTTTTACAAGCAATTTCTTCTTTTTCCACAATGTTTTCTCAAGAATCATGTCACAGGGTCGTAAAAACAAGGAATTATACAGGAAAGGGATAAACAATCCATATACACGAAAACGAACCCTTTTTATGTGGTGGGACATATAAATGATTTGTCCACTTGTGATTGGATTGTTGGAGGGGAGAGGTCCCCTCGAGATGGAAACAAATTGATTCCATTGAAAATATATCGATTCGCCTGTCCAAATACGGCGTGCATATTTACAGAAATACGGAAAATATTCTCAAGAGGAGGACAAAAAATGTCTCACCCACCCTGCACGCCTTGTCTTCACATTACGAACGTTCAGAATGGCGAGATGATTGCCATCGTTTTCCTCTTTTAACCTGCTTTTATATAGTAAATGACTTCATTGCAAGGAACCAAAGCCACACAATTGGTATCTCAACCTCAAATCTGAACGAACGACTGACCTTTTCTGTTTTGACATTGAAATGTGATTCGTGTAAGTGGCTTAGACATTTTTCGGGGCATATCTCTCCGCATTTCAACCCAAAAAAACTGCTCGCCCGACCAATAAATGAATCAATAATAAAAGAAAAGAAAACCCCGACGGATAGGACAGGTGATTCTCGAAAGATATCAAAACGAAACGAATAAACTTTGGTTAATCCATTACCACACATTCCAAGTTTTTGACGACCCTCTCTAGGAAAAAGCTTTAGAAAACATTGTTCAGAATGTGACAATTGCTCTTACACAGCAATTTCTTTATTTCCCAACAAGTTTTCTACCCCCCCCTCCAAAAAAGGACATTTGTACATTATTTTACGTTGTATCAACAAAAATTTGTTGTCTACAACTTCTTTGAATTTGGACAAGTTTAAAATTCCGTCGCCTGGTGATGGGGTAGACAATCGTAATAATACTATGCATTTCATGCATTAAATTAAAAGAGGTTCTTATGTTCGGGGGTGTTTGTCTTGTTTGTTTTTTTGTTTTTTTTGGGGGGGGGGGGTATTTTTATTCATTTTTGTTGTTGTTGTTTTTTATTTTGTTTTTTTGTTTTTCCAGAATAATAACTATAATGAAAAAGGATAATATGAGAAGCCACCGAGGACCTGAGATGCGCTACTTCCTTCACAACCTAATTGGCGGGTCGCGATTTCAATCAAGGAATAAAATCGATCAATCAAATATTTCATTAATATCGAAAGTGAACTGTGAACACCGACATCGGTTGACATTTATATGAAGCCTTTTTTGTTAATTTGATGACTTTGGCGTCGTAACTACCGCTTATTCAAGGAGCCTAGCTACTGCATTTAGATCGACAACCAACCATTTTACTATTTCTTGCATGTTACCGGCTGTAAATTTTGCAAAATTGCGCCGTTTAATATCGAATTGGAACTTCCAGTTGAAGGTCGGGGTCAGGTATTTAATAATCCTTGCCATGCTGAGCCCGGAATATTCCGGTTTTGGCAGGAGATGTAGACTAAGATCAGACTGCACTTATGTGCAGGCTGATCTTAGTCTACACCTCCTGCTTGTACTTTTCCTGCCAGAGTTGCTTATGAAGTTGATTGCTAAAAGAAATATTGATTTTTGAACAACAAGTTCTATCAGTGCTTTCAGCCCTTTGATTTGACAGCATTTCAGCAAGGTAATTTTTATGCAGCATGACAAGGGTTAATTTAGACCTTTCATTGTGCGACTGTCTCAATTTTTATCGGTAACATTGTTATTTTTATTCATCAATTCTGTGAAAGTTTAAAGAGGATCTCTTAGAAATGGCTAACTTTATTTTGTTAACATGGGGAGTTTTATTGCATATCATCGAGTTGTTTTGTTTGTTTCATTCTTAAATAATCGTGTTTTCTGACGAATTTGATATATTAAACTGTACAATCTTTTCACGAAAGTTTGAAGAGAATCTTATGAAAAAGGATCCTTTTCACGATTTTCAAATGAATTCCACCAATTTTCAAAAGAATTTATTCGTCTCTTGGTCTCTTGGTTGATGAGTTGATTGAGTACGGTTAAACGCCAATGTTAAGAACATTTCAGGCAAATCGCGGCGGCTGGAGCAACTAACCATTGATTCCTGGTATTTGTCACACCAGTACTACCATTATATCCTTTCCTAGCCTCAAGTTGCTCACCCCACGTAGGTTTACGATTACCCCCCCCCCCCCATTGTTGAGAGACAAATGTTTTTCGCAACCGGGTACCAAACCCAGGACCTCATGATTGAGAGTATGACGCGCTACTATTGCGCTATGGCCGTGGCCGATTGGTCACTTTGCAATGGCTCCATGAAATATAAATCGAATACTATATAAAAGTTGTGGACTAGGTGTCATCGTTTGGCAAGGGTTGTCTAATCAAACTACCACACGGCTCCATAACGGCTGTCAATAAAAACTTCTTACTCTAAAAGAGTGATGCATGAACGAATGCATGGGTGGGTGGAAGCATTCATGAATGAATGAACGAATTGGGGAGGGGGGATATGGCACATTGGCAACTGATGTCATTTAGAATGCTAGAATAGAGTGAAGAAAACCTAACCTGCGTTATGATGCAGCTCGCGTTAACCTAAATAACAGCCTAGAGATAACACCTTAACCCATTCCCACTCTGTGACACTTTTTGCCATCTGGTAGGGTTAATGGAGTGTTAATGAATATAATCTGCTCGTTTTAGCATGATAACAGTTGACAGAAGATAAAAGGGTCAAATTAAGGTACGTCTACATATAAACATGGGATTCTATCAATGGATAATTGTGTTCGCAATCGTACTTTATGTATTAAACTTACTATTGAGAAGGTTGAAGATTTCTCAGTATGAAAACAAGCATGTGTTCATTACTGGGTGTGATTCGGGGTTCGGACTTCTTCTTGCCCAGAGACTTGACGGTATGGGGTTTAAGGTGCATGCCGGGTGTCTGACAGAAAGGGGCCAGGAGTCTGTCCGAAAACATTGCTCGGAGAGAACCAAGTGTGTGCCAATAGACGTTGTTTCGGATGCCAGTATTGAGAAGGCAGTAGAAATTGTCAAGAGATCTTTACAAAATGGCGAAGGTAAGGTTTTTACCATAACTTTCTACTGCTATGGAATTCTTGATCTTGTCTTTTCCCTTCCTTAATCCATGGTCCAAATTGAAGCAAGGTGCATTCGACTTTTCAAATAGCATACACCTTTTGGTGTATAAAACAATGAGAGATGAGAAAAAACTGCTTGTTACAAGCAATTTATCTCTTTTCCACATTTTCCACTTAATCTCATTCTTCTGGGTCGTAAAAATAAGGCGGTATTCGATGAAAATTATTTTCCCTTATTTATATATTTTTCTCAGAGATATTTATTTAAATACGTTGAACAAAGGAAAAAACACATGTCTTCCCCTTCCTTTCGCTCGCAGTCTTCCAATTAATAACGAAAATCTTAAATATTACTTTCACGATCGGAACCTTTAAACGGCTCTAAACTCTTAAAGAGCTAGCCCTGTCTTTGTTGTCTTGTAATGAATAATCCTGAAAATCTGAGTTGGAAAGGGGGCATAATTCTATTTTAGGTTATCTCTCTTAATATGCCTGGTTACTTGTTTGATAGCAAGGTTCAACCCGAAATGTGACTCGTCTGGCGAAAAGGGGGCCTACTGGAAAGTTCGAAAAATAACAAGCCTGGTCAGACTGCAGGGATTGCGCAGGTTGACCAGGGTCTATCTTTTCGCTCAATCACGATTTTCTGCATCTAGAATTACACTTGTTACTATATTGGTGGTGTTGTTCTCGGTAAGTGACCTCTGATATCCTCTGTTTGATTTCATTTCTCATTATATAGCAGCCGAGCCAAACATGAAATAACATATGTCTTCATCTCATTACCATACAATAATTAAGAGTGGTCCATATTCAAAGTTGCAGAAGACTATTTGAAATTTCAAATTGATAGAATTCGAAGTATCTGTCTTCTGGATATAAAACAATTATGAAAATATAGAATTTCTTGTCACGAGCAATGTCTATATTTTCAACAATACTTACCAGACATCAAAATTTTAGACTGGTCCAAATTCAAAGGAGTTGCAAACGACAATTTATAGCTTACGGAATTTTAGATTTTTTCAACTTTCTTGATTGAAAACATCGTGTAAAATGAAGAAACTTATTGTTACAAGCAATTTCTTCATTTTACACAATTTTGTTCTTGAAGGGCTTCAAAAAGCGTCTCTGTGTGGGAATAGGTTAACTCTTTTCTTGGCGGATGTAAATCTGAGATATATTGCGGTAATGGGTCAGTATATAATTCAAATTTGTCTTCTAAAACAGGATTATGGGCGGTGGTAAATAACGCCGGTGTCATAGGGGGTATCGGACCCACAGCCTGGCATACTCGACAAGACTACGAGGACACATTAGCTGTCAACTTATATGGCGTAATCTTCGTTACAAAGGCGTTCTTGCCCCTCCTCGTTCCATCAAAAGGGCGCGTCGTTAATATGGCCAGCACGTGCGGACGAATAGCTTTTGTCGGAACCTCTTACACCGTGTCTAAATACGGCGTTGAAGCGTTTTCGGATATTTTACGGTAGGTAACGTGTTATGCGTAACTTACAAAGCTTTTCCAAAGACGATTTCCGTTGTTGGTTGACTTAAGTATTACTGATTAGCGAAAGACGTCTGGTTTTTAACATTTTTCACAATTTTATTTAGAAAGCCCATGACATGTACCTTGATAAACCAGGTGAATATTTTCTACGCATTCGACGTTCCTCCCCGTCATCAGGTTGAACATAGCAACATATACATGTACTTATCATTCATAGATGAGCAATCGAAACCTCTTTACTACAGCTTATTTAAGATGTTCTAACGGGGTTTAAGTCATTCCCACACAATGACGCTTTCTTACGCCCTTCAAGGAAAACAGTTTAGAAAACATTGGGTGAAATAAAGAAATTGCTTGTAACAGGCAATTTCTTCATTTTCCATAATGTTTTCTTTCTAGAAAGCAGAAAAACTCTAAAATTTCACAGACCTTTAATAGTCCTTTGCAGCCATCTATCATCGACGGTATTGCCTAATTTTGTATTGCTTTATTGGTCAGCTAATTTAATGCCCAATCTTCAATCATTGGATGCCATGGCTTCAATCCCCAGCGGCGGCACATATCCTTTCCGACATTTGTCTCTCACCAATCGGTGGATAATCGTAAACCTAAGTGGGATAGCAGCTGGAGGCTAGGGACGGATGTAGTGGTAGTACCGGTGTGATGAATGCCAGGAATAAATTGTTAGGTGCTCTAACCGCCGCGACATGACTGAAATACTTTTAAAAGTGGCGTTAAACCCCATTCAATCAATGAACCAAACTGTCTTTACATCAACTTGCAAAGAAAAGCTATCTTACACATTTTATGAAATTAAGGCAATGTTAGTGGACAAGAACTAATTTTATACTCATGTTGCATGATCTGCGATTAATAAGATATTTTATTCAAATATTATGATTGTCTTTTTTTCCAGTCGAGAACTTTTAGTTTTAGGCATGAAAGTGTCCATCATTGAGCCCGGCTTCTTTAACACAACATTGTTAGACGAGGAGAAATACAGAAAAGCTGCACAAGATAAAATCGACAGTCTACCCCCAGAGGTCAGACGCCAGACACCGGATCACGTGATAGAACGAGGTATGTCTGTCTATTCACGTATTGGAAATCGGTGACCAGTTTGCGCTATTTTATAATTGTTTTAACCCATTTCCACAGATAAAATTTTAGACCGGCCTAATTTCAAAAAAGATTCAGACATGTTTTACTTGATGAAATTGTAAAATCTTGGTATATTCGGGTAGAATACATTGTGGATAACGAAGAAATTGCAATTTCTCCATTTTCCACAATGTTTTTCAACGTTTGATGTGCGTAAAAGATGGGTTTGTGTGGGAGTGGGTTAAGTAGAATTCAGTAAATACAATTAGCTACAGTACAGTCCCAGATTTTGATGCGATGGAAACATTGTGAGGAAAGAAAACAAGAGCACCGCCTACCGGTGCTTACGCTCGGCTGTTGGGTGCTGGATAGTGGAAAAAAAGCATCTAGAGTTACCCCCTTGATAGTATAGGTTGCTGTTTTGATAGTGAACAAGTGTGCCAAGTTTCAAGTGAATGCCTTTAGTAGAACCAAAGATATAAAAAAAAATGTCAAAGTTTTCGCACGACGACGACGACAACAACAACGACGAAAACGACAACGACACAGAGGCTATCGGAATACCTCGGGTTTTCTTCGAAAACAGACGAGCTAAAAATGCTGCCTGTGGTTTCTTCTTTTCTCATAATGTTTTATATTACACTTCCTGTTTAAGTTTAACCATTTACAATCTCTTTGGTAAGTCCAAAATTTGACGTCAAGAGATGGTTTAACCCTTAGCAGTTTTATACAATTTTAGACTGGTCCAAATTCAAAGGCTTTGCAGACGACAAATTAAAGTTGATCTTATTTGAAAACTGCTTGCTACTATGTTTTCTCATGAACTATTCTTACGACAAATCGTGCTTTTTTCTTCTTGTTGTTAATCAAACTCTATTTGCATTATTTCATCATTATCATTTAAATCATTATAGTAATCATTTTCATAAGGCAACAACAGGGCGAAGGCAACATTGTAAAAAGACTATTCGGGTATTCTAATTTGAAAGTGTTTTTATGTTTTACCTGAAATAAAGCTATCATTATTATTATTAAGTTTAAAAACCAGTGATTGAACTGGAAAGGTTAAACTTACACCTTCGGTAGTTCTAACCACAACGAGATTTTGGTCGCTCATCAACAATAGTCTTATGGCTTCAGGCGTCCATTTACTTCGCTTGATATAAGTTCTGCTTTTCACGTGTCTTGTCGTTTTAGTACTGAATGGTATGCAGTTTATAAAGTCAAAGTTTGCATCTGAAGAGTTTTACAAAGTTGTTGACGCCTACGTGGATGCTATAACTGCCAGGTTTCCTAAAGCAAGGTTTGTAATAACATACATAATTAGTTGCGGTCCCATAGTAGCCGCTCATGGGCTCGGGAGATGTACCCTTTTTCCGTAAATGTGATCTGTTGTCGAGAATTGTTGGCCTGAAAAGTATAGACCCTTGTCGTACTGCATGTAGAGGTTTTGCATGCTTACAAGATTTTCACCATTTTCGCCGCTTGTATAATAATTTCTGCATGTAGAAATGTCATTCTACCTTACTTGATACTAGTTTATTTTTAGAACACAGGATAGAAAGTACATTAAATCTTGTATTAAGCATTAAGCGGTCACTCACGAGACGACTAGATCCGATTGATTGATTTCATAGGGTTTAAAGCTACTTTAAACAATATTTTAGTCACAACACGACAGCCTGAGCACTAAACAATGGATTCCTGGTATTTCTACTAAAAGAACTACCACATTCTCTCCGAGCCTCCGGCTGCTCATCCCACATTGGGTTACTATTATCCAACCATTGGTGGGGGACAAATGATGGAAAGGACATGTGCCGCGACAAGGGATCGAACTCAGAACCTCATGATTGACAGTCCGACGTGCTACAATCTACGTCATAACCGCGGCTGTCGTTTAACACGCAATTTTGTAGAATATATGAATAATCATTTAAGATTTCTCGCAAAATCCTATGTTGTTGGGACTTATGGGAATCTCACTGATACGATTCAAATGAGTCCCAACAACGTTAGATTTAGATACGATATGTTTTCAGCAAATATGGCCACTTCATTATTAGAGCTTTTATTTTGGAAAGATGATTTCTTTCGTGGTTACTTTTACCCGTTACTTAATGGAAGTAGTCGGTCGGTCCAACAAGATCGGTTGTACATGAGCGATTTCTTGCTTTATAAGTCACCATTTGCCAAATCAAAATCAAGCCAGATACCATAAATCCTAGTTGTAGAAGAAGTTTTAGAAAAGACTTACAAAAACATCTTCCATTATATAGCTGATAATTGATTGGTCGCTCGCCCCGCCCGCTGAGCACCGACAAAATGTTCCACTTAAGAAATGAAAATATGTTTTGTTTTCATGGAGGTATCAACCGAAAAAACTAATCACACTGTATGAATACGTTTCTTTGTTTGTCCAGAAGACCAAGTTTAGTACTTTCAAAATCGGCCATCTTTGTCGAGCCCGCTTGCAGTGAGCGAAACAATTTTGGTTTGGTGTTATTGCGTTAGTGCGTGCGTAAGTGCGCGTCTACATGTCCGGATTTTAGCCCGGAGCATAACGTCTAAATTTATGGACAGATTTGAAAAAAAGTTGGCAAAGATGTTCTTCTTGATGAGTGCTAGTGCCATGTCATGTTGTGATACCTTCAAGGTCAAGGTTGAAGGTCAAAGTTGACCTTGTTCGGAGCAAAACTTCCACATTTATGTTGAATTTGAAAATAACTTGGCACAGTTGTTTTTCTTAATGAGTGCTACTGCCATGCGAAACGTTTGTATTGTTACCTCCAAGGTCAAGATCACAAATGACCTTGACCGGAGCCAAACTTCCACATGTATGGATCGATTTGAATATAACTCGGCGTAGCTGTTCTCCTTAATGAGTGTTAGTGTCATGCGAACGTTTGATATGTCCAAGGTCAATGTCACAGTTTGAGGTCAAAATTGATCAGGATCAAAACATAACTTCTACATCTATGGATGGATTTGAAAAAAAAAAAACTTGTCACGGTTGTTCTTCTTAATGAGTGCTAGTGTCAAGCGAAACATTTATTGTGATACCTCCATGGTGAAGGTCACAATTGAAGGTAAAACAAGAGAATTAAACTTGTCTTGAACATACCTTATGCATTTTACGTGGATTTAAAAATAACCTGGCACAGTTTTTCTTCTTAATGAGAGCTAGAAACATACAAAATGTTAGTTGTGATAAAATTTAAGGTCAAGGTCAACGATGAAAGTGAAAGGACAAATTTGACATTGTCAGCAGCATAACTTCTACATTTATGCATTTGAAAATAATGAAGCATAGTTGCTATTCTTGATGAGTGCAAGTGTCAAATGCAAGGTCATGGTCACTGTTGAAGGTTAAATGACCTTGTCCAGACCATGACTTCTTCATTTATGGTCGGATTTGAAAATAACTTGGCACAGTTGTTCTACTTGGTGAGTGATAGTGTCATGAAAAATGTTTGTTGTGATATGTCCAAGGCTAAGGTCAAAATTTGAAATAAAACATTCTGTGCACCACACTCTCTGTGCAAATCTGCGGGCTTGACATGTTGTCCCTGGACAACCTATTTCCTGTTTGAAACAAGATATCTATTTTGACTTTTATTTAGGTTGATTTAGATAGTCTACAATAGTTTTTTTTTTTTATAAAACATTGACCTAGTTTTCACTCCTAGACACCCTTTTTTTAAACTAATTCAAGACTTTTCTAGATCAAAAGCCTGACCATCTTCCATTTTAACTGAGCACAATGTGTGGTCTCAATGTGCAGAGCTGGTAGGCAGACCTAATCCATTCAGAGAAAAGGATCCTCCACCCTAAAAGGGTCCACTGGGTTTATATAGCAGCAATCGTCTATGACATAGGTAATATATGCCTTTCGTATAACGTCGGACACAAATCCCAAAAAGTAGGACAAATAATTCAGCAAATCTTGTCTTGGAAATAGCTTGGAAATAAGACCTAGTTCATCATTTTGATGATCTTACTGGTGCATTGTTGAAGTTATCAAGTGACAATTCACTGCGAAATTCCGGTAATTCATTGAAACGCATAATCCAGTAACAGTTTTCAGTTAACAATTTTTCACTATTAGCAGAATATGTCTTTACTTCTTTTTTTGTAGATATTTAGTTGGTAATGATGTTAACTATATCTATCGTGTACTATGGAACCTTCCAGAGTGGCTCGCTGACATTTTGGTTCACTTATGGATGGCTAGGTGAATGGGAAGATTTTAGAGATCAGTCATCCCTGAGTCAACATTTACAATAGACTTGAACACACTAATCAATTCCACCAAAATCATGCTTTTTAACACCTCCCAAGAGCCCGTCATAAGTAATTTCTTCATCATCCACATTATTTTCCACCCCTACTTACAAGGATTTTAAGGTTTCGTTGGAAATAAATTGTCAGCAATTTCTTTCAATTACGACTAGTCTAAAATTTATTGTTCTGGTAATGGGTTAAGCTTTTTTATAAAATAAAAGTAGATCACAGAACTACCAAAATGATTGAGATTTAAAACAACAAATCAAAGTAAATCTATGATGAAAATTAAGTTTATGGGGCAGAAAATCACTGTTGTTTGAAGCCATCTTTGTCTTTCTTTACTTAAAGTAACTAATCACTGGCTTTCAAAACAAGGACATGTGTAAAAATGGCAAAAAAACAAACTGTGCTTGTTTATCTCTATTCGAAATATTTGTTTTGTAGAATTCCCAGATGGTACCTTCTCAGTTGACAGGTCATACATAGAAAAGTTTATTTTTAGCTTAATCAACATTTGTCACCCTAGCACTATAACCATTGTTGACACACTCTGCATATCTAAGCTTGTATCTTTTAGCGTGACAAAATTGCAAAGGTTAAACCATTAACCCTTGTCATACTGAATTAAAATCCTATATAGAATTTCTTTTGAATCAAAGGACTGACAGTAATGAAAGGTCATAATTAGGGTCAACTTTTCTTTTGAAAATTGATTATTTAAACAACTCTGGCTTAAAGGAGACAAACAGGAGGTGTAGACCAAGATCAGACTGCACTTATGTGCAGGCTGATCTTTGTCTATACCTCCTGCCAAAACAGGAATATTTCGGGTTCAGGATGACAAGGGTTAACACTCATATCTGTAGTTTAACCTGCTTTAGAAAATAAGCTATGTAAAATATTGTGACAAGCAATGTCTCCTTTTCTCTTAATATTTGTTGTCTACAACTGTCTTTCATTTTAGACAAGCCTTAAATTCAGTTTTCTGGTAATGCGTTAAACTAGAAATGCAACAGACTTAGATGGAAGAATAAACTTGAATCTTTAAGAATTTTATTTCATTAAAACAAAGATTATCATTCCATGTAATAGGTCATTGAATTTCCAGCAATCTGTATTGAAATAATCAAAGAGCGCGTATCTTTTCTGTTTTTACGACATGATAATGTACCAATCAGTTCCTCACCTGAAAAAGACAAAGGAAAAGGTTTAGATACAAGAACATCTGTGAACTGATAAAGTGTATTATTTTCCCTAAATTCTGAATTAACACAATACCAGACCACAATATTAAGACTGGTCCAAATTGAAAGGAGTTGCAGACGACTATTCAAAGATTAAGAAATTTTAGACTTTTTTCTTCTTTCCGGGAAGAAAACATTGTAGAAAAATTAATGAAGAAATTGCTTGTTGCAAGCAGTTTCTTCATTTTACACAATGTTTTCACAATCGTTTTTCTTGGGGAGTGTCAAAAAGCATCATTGTGTGGAAATTGGTTGACAGAATAATATGGGACGGACATATGCACAAACAGCACAAACAGCATGAGGAATTGACAAAGAGTTGTCTTTCATAATGCTGATGAAAAATTGTTGCTGTGGTTAACTTTAGGCGTAGCTATGATGGAAATCTAACAACAATTAGTTACTTTTGTTACACAGGTGGAGAGATGGAAAGTGAGACAGAAAGACAGACTGACATAGAGAGAGATAAGAAGAGAGAGGTGAAACTTGTGTGTGTGTGTTTTTCTTTCTTTTTTTTTAAAGTTGTTTATATGTTGATATGGAGGACATCATGAAAATACAATTTGTTTATGTTTGTCCTAACAGGTTATCTAAATAAAGATATAATTATTATTACCATTACAATCATTGTTTACTGATGACCAGACAAAAACAAATTAGTATGGTTGCAAATGACAAATTAAAATTGTAAAATATCAAAAATCTTTGTTTCTTCGGATAGCAAACATTGTGGCTAATGAGGAAATTACTATAGCAAACATTGTGGAAAAAGAGAAATGGCTTGAAGAGGAGTTTTTACTATATATCATACATAGAGATTAGCCCAACCCATAAAATCATGTGCTTTCAATGCAATCAAAACTTCTTCTCATTTCTATGAAATCAGGTTGAAATAAAAGCCAGTAGTTTCTTAGAAAGATATTTTTAAATGAAACAGTTTACACATGTCCTCAAGACACAATGGCTTGACAATAGCTTTGCTAGTGGACAGAAATATATGAGACAAGTTTAATTCTTTCCCATTTTTTGAAAACTTAGACTGGTGTGTTAGAAAATATTGTGGGAAAAGGAGAAACTGCTTGTTACAAGCAATTTCTTCTTTTTCCACAATGTTTGCTCAAGAATAAAATCGAAGTGAAGTAAATTCCCGGGTTGGTATAGGAAAGGGTAGTTTAGTAATTCCCTATCAGTCATGAAGTATATAGTTAGTGCCCTCCAATAAATGGGTTTTTGATCTTGTGATTTAACCAATTACACTTGTCTAGATTCAAAGAAGTTGCAGACGGCAAATTCTAGTTCAAAATGCAAAAAACTGAGTAAGATAATATTGTGGATACTCAAGAAATTGCTTGATACAAGCAATTTCTTCATTTTCCACAATATTTCAAATAAGTCCTATGTGGACTGGAGGGGGTAAAGTGTGATTACGTGGGAATAGGTGAAAAAGTCCCAAGCATCCCTTTTACAGAAAGCTAATCACAACTTCATATTTAACCCTTTACCAGAAGACAAAATTTTATACTGGTCTATACTGGTGAATAATTGTTAGGTCATAAGGATGAAATGTATTGATTATGAGAAGGTTCTTTTAGAAAACATCGGAAATGGGGCATTAATGACAATTTCTTTGTTTATACTGTAAAGGCCACAATTTTGGCTCAATCTTCATGAAACTTGGCCAGAATAATTGATAGGTCATAAGGATGAACTCTATAGATTATGAGAAGGTCCTATCAGAAAACACGGAAAAATGGGCCTTTCTGACAATTTCAGGTGAGCGATTTAGGACCATCATGGTCCTCTTGTTTTTTTCAAGGCCTCTAAAAGAGTCATTTATGGTAATGGGTTAAAGGTAAAGAAATGGTTCAGGAAAGCAAAAATTGAAAAGCAGTATTACACAACTTATGCAATTTGTCTGTCAATATTACCTTTAGAACACTGTAATGGGTTTTGTAATAAAAATACTGTTTGTTTCCAGTGTGTAGTGGTTTCCCCTGGACTAGTTGAAAAACAGATCTACAAAATATCAAATACATATAAACATTTATAGGGTAATTGTTTGTTAAGATTAGTGAAATATCACTCATCTTTAATTTAGTGAGCAACAAAAACTATGTTTTCATACATGGCAGACATGCAAGTAAAAAAAATCTTTTGTTGTTCACGAAATTTAAGATTAATGATCTTAAAAATGAAATAAGCAACTATTCTATTTCTTAAACCCATTCCTACTCAGTCATCTTCTTTGACCAAGCCTCAAGAAAAGAACCTTGGGGAAACATTGTGGAAAATGAAGAAATAAATTGCTTGTAACAAGAAATTTCTTCATTTTCCACAATATTTTCTGCTGATAGAGTCAAAGCTTTTCAAAATAATCAACTGGAAAATGTTGTCTGCAATGTCTTCCAATTTGGACCAGTCTTAAAAAATTATTGTCTGATAATGGGTTAATGCACATTTGAGATAAATTGTGAATCTTTGGACGAAATCTCTACAATGCCTTCCTCCCAAATATGAATTATTTGGCCCCTTCATCAGTGTCTTTGGTCCTACGGAGAAATAGATATAAGCCCTTTTCTGCATTCTGATGAATGTTCACTGCATTTAGAGTCTTTGATCTTGAAACCATTTTTTCTTGAAGGAATCTGAGAAATATCCACCCAAGAAACATTCCAGCAAAAAATATTCAATCTAATAAGTACTTTTGGAGAAGAAGAATTTTTAAGATTTCCTTATGTTTTATGTACTGATAAGCCCAGTCAATTTAGAGGCCATGTTATCATCCAATCAATTCATTTTTTAGGAATCTGAGATTCCTTCAGAAATTTTTCAACCAAAGGTTAATTAAATCTAATAAAGGCTTTCAGATAAAAATGTGTTTTTTCATCAAGGGTTGATAAGCCATGGCAATAACAGGGTTCCCATAAGCTTCATAAAGTAAAATTTCCTGACTTTTCCCTGACTTTTCAAAATTCCCTAGACGAAATTGTCTGCATTTACCGACTGTAAAACAGCTCAGGAGGCAAGGGGCACTTAAAACCCTTTCAGTTTCTTCTAATGTGTGTATGCTCTTTGCAAACAAAACTGACTTAAAGGCATTTTTTGGCTCTTAAACAGAGACTCAAAATAGAGATGAGTTCACAAATACATTGACAAAATATGCTTTCCAATTAGATACAATGACAAACACATCCATGCCCTTTTTTAGAAGAAACTGCTATAGCCACTTGATGTTTTTCCTTTACTTTCTTACAAAATTCTACATCTGATTCTGAAATTCCCTGACATTTCCCTGATTTTTGCCATATTTTTAAATTTCCCTGACTTATTTCAAAATCCCCTGGCTTTTGATCAAAATTTATTGACAAAAACCAAAAGATTCTTCCTGCACATAATCATACGAAACATATGAATGCTTTAAGAGGGTTTTTTGTAAATATTTCCTTATTCTACATTTCATGCTGATAAACCGTGCTTATAAAAATTGTATTTATTATTCAATGAAACTTTTGTGGGAAATCTAAGAGATGTCTGCCAAAGGAACATTCCTGATTTTTTTTTTTAACAAATCAAGTGAAAGGTTTCGGAGAAGTAAACTTTCCCCATGTGGCATCAAAAGCAATCATCTTATTAATTTTTTCTAATGAATCTGAGAGACAAACTCTCAAAGACTATTCCAGTAAAACTTCGTTGAAATCTGCGTAGTAGAGTTCAAGAAGTTTGCATGAAAGGGGTACAGATGGGCACAGATAGACAACAATAATAGCCCAACTAAACTTCATCGAGTGGAGCTTAACCCATTCCAAACAGTAAAATTTTAGACTAGTCCAAATTCAAAGGATTAGCACATGAATATTTCAAGTTTATTACATTTCAGAATTTTCCAACTTTCTAGGTAGTAAACAATGTGGAAAATGAAGCAATTTCTTCCACAATTGTTTTCCACAATGTTTCCCCAATTGCTTTTCTTGAGGGGTGTCAAAAAGCGTCATTGTGTGGAAAAAGATTAAGAAAAACTCAAAATTCCTAACTGGTCCCTGTTTCAGAGATGGGTCAAATATAAGCAGTGAAACAAAGACATTACCTTTTCTGTGAGAAATTTGTCAAAGAAGACATCAAAATATCCCACAATAGCTGTAATCGGTCCATCTTTATTAACTGTTAATTTAAACTCCGATGTAAACTGTAGGTCATCTATATCACAATTACAAATATCTATAGTCTGGAAAATAAATCATATACAGAATATTATTCAAAATCTATTCCAAATTTGAATTGAAAAAAAAAATGCTATAAAGAGTAGAAAGCATTGTGAAAAAAAATAGCTTGAAAAAAGATTTTTCATCACAATGATTTTCTAAATATAATTCTGTCAAGTCATAAAAAGTAAAGAGACAATATTCTTTGGTGAAATTCAGTTTAAAAAAACCAAACACACTATATGTAGATTATAAATTATCTTCAGGACTCTGATTACCTTTATAATACATGAATCGGATACAATTTTATCTTTCTCTACAACCATAACACTTGCTTCTCGTATAACACAGGTCTTCATACAAGACATCTTAAATCCATACACATCATTCCAATAGGCAACATGTTTGGTGTGTAGGTCAAGGTCACTCACAGCTGCTAGACTAATATTGCATCTATCAGGATAGACTGGAAATTAAACAGAAAAGTGATCAATGGAAACTAAAACATTGTAATTAATTTAACTACTGCTAGATAGACATGTAATTTTCATGTTTAATTTTGGAAATGAAGAGAGTGGTTTTTGTTTTGATTGAAGTATGTATCTAAAAACTTAATCACACTACTGTATTAATCTGCTTTGCATATTCATACATTGGGATTAAGTTTTTGGGTTCATACCTCAATGAAAACAAAAAATATTCTCTTCATTATTTATAATTTAATGCCTTCAAGCAAATGTTTTGAGTAAAATTTTATCGATTTACATTGTGCACAAGCATACATCATAGGTGTGTGAATATTGTAAAGAATGTTGGCAAAACCAGAATTCTGACCAGTACTCAAAGTTTGTTAGCGCAGCATGCTATCAACTGAGCTTCTGTCAAAGAACATGAATTAATATTGAAGCAATTCAAGCACAAATCAGCCAGAAAATAATGTATTAAGCTGAAGATATTGCTTGTGACATGCAATTTCATCATTTTCCACAATTTTTTATACCTGGAATTGCAGAGATATCTACGATTCCAAATTTGAAATTGTCTACAAGTTCTTTCCAGTTTAGATAAATCTAAAGTTTTGTCATCTGGTAATGCGTTAAGAAAGTGGATAAGCTAAGCAGACCCTTCCAAATATGTAATCTGAAACACAAAATGGGACCATCTTGAAATTCAAAAAGTATTGACCCTGGTCAAAATGCTCAGAAAGTGCTGGCCCCTGTATACATAATTGATTTATATGTATTTTTCCGACCTTATAATTTGCTTCGAAAATATGTCTCTCCCAAAGACCTTGACCAATACTTGCTCTCACCATTCTTTAACCTATTATCAGACGACAAAATCTTACACTGGTCAAATTGAAACAAGTTGCAGACAACAATTTGAAGTTTACGAAATTTTTTAATTTAGTTGGAAAATATTTTTGAAAATGAAAAAATTGCTTGTTGCAATTTCTTTATTTGCCAAAATGTCTTTCCGATTGTTTCTCTTGAAGGGCATCAAAAAGTGTCAATTGTACGGGAATGGGTTATTCATTCTATTTCATATCGCGAGTCATCATCATGAAATTAATTATAAATCATCATCTTGAACCAATCTGCTAAAAAAATGAATACGTACCAACACCATCATGTTTCAAGAACTTGGCTCGAGCAAAAAGTACAGAGTCTAACATAGACTCAAATAGGAGAAAATAGCCCATCCATTCTGAGATGATGATATCAACTTTAGCAACAGGTAAACTGATGTCTTCTAGCTTTCCTTTTATAAACGTTATTTTGTCTGTCATCTTGTTTTCCCTAAAAATAAATTCATTATTCTAATTAATAATTCGTGGACTGTGGTGGGAAAAGGATCATATCAAAAGGTTAAAAGTGTTGATCTTGAGAGCTAGTTAGAGATCATACAGTGTGATTAGTTTTTTGGTTCATACCTTCATGAAAACAAAAACAGTCTCTTTATTTCTTATAATTTAATAGCATCGAGCGAAAAAAACAAAAGCTTCACAAATTTTGATACCTTTTCGTATGGGACTATTTTGTGCGGAAGCATACAGAAACGTTGAGTGCGCAAAATTTTGTTCATGGAGTTATGAATAAATTAGACCCACCAATCAGAACGCTTATTTTTGAGTATTCAATTGATTGATTGAATGTTGTTTAACGCCACTTTTAACAGTACATGTATATCATTCATATCAAAGTGGCTGGAGCACCTAACTATGGACTCCTGTTATTTCTCACACCAGTACTACCACTACATCCTTTCCTAGCCTCCAGCTGCTATCCCACTTAGGTTTATCAACCCATTGGTGAGAGACAAATGTCTTCAAGTATTCAATAGTCTTAAGATGGTATAGTATAGTAATAAACCATGTGTCCCCTATTTTATAAAGATAAAAAGGATTAACTTATTCCCACACAATGATCACTTTTTACCATCTGCAAGGAAAAAGCTTTGGAAAACATTGTTGAAAAAGAGTTACAACCAATTCCTTCACTATCCTCTATGTTTTCAACCCCAAAAGATTTGATTTGAAAGTGGTTTAATGTCACTTTTCAAATTATTTCAGTCATGTCGCAGTGTCTGAAATGGTGGCTGGAGTACCTAACCATGGGTTCTCACACCAGTACAACCACCAGATCCTTACTGAGCCTCATGGTGCTCTTTCCACTTAGGTTTACAATTTTTGGTCCATTTATTGGAGAAAAACTCCCCCCCCCCCCAAAAAAAAAAAAAACACAAAGATTTTTAGAACTTCATCAACAATATATTGTCGCCTACAACTTCTTTGAATTCAATCAGTCTAAATTTTGAGGTCTGGTAATGGGTTGAAAAAGCACCATATGCAGAAACCTAATGCTCAGCTGTAGGGAGCTGCATAAAAATTGAAAAATCTAACAAAAAAGAGACAGAATTCATACAAGTTCAGATAATAAAAATTCAAGGTTACCTGAATATGTTTTTTTGTGTTACAACTCTTGATAATATGGACTTATTTTTGATAGAGAACAAATTAACCCTTTTCTGTTCAATCGCTGGTTTTTATGTCCCTGTGATTTTATACTTGGGTAACAAGCAATTTCTACTTTTTCCACAATATTTTCTACCCTACTAAAAGATTAATTTTCAAATATAATCATCTATAAATTGTCATCTGCAAATCCTTTGAATTTGGACCTGTCTAAAATTATGTAAAACAGGAAAGGGTTAAAAGTTGAAATAAAATTCTAGCAGTAATACCAGAGGTATTACAAAACATCAAAGCTTTTGCACAACTACAGCAAAAAAACTAAGTTTCCTCTTTAACCCTTTCCTGGTTAATCCCTGGATTTTACGTCCCTGAGATTTTATACTTAAGAAAATATTGTGGGATAAGAAGAAATTGCTTGTAACGAGCAGTTTCATCTTATCCCACAATATTTTCTACCCTATAGGCTGGTTACTTTTCAAATTGCACTCACTTTTAATTGTCGTCTGCAACTTCTTTGAGATTGGACAAGTCTAAAATTTTGAAAATTAGGAAAGGGTTAAACAGCTGAGCTAATACCATACCTGACTATATCCATTGCGGAATATATAATATCTGCCATATCTACAGCATAAACATGTTTTGCACCAGCAGCAACGGCAAACATGGATAATATGCCAGTTCCACATCCTACATCCAACACAATTTTGTCCTCAAATACATCTTTATTCTTGTACATGAAATCTCTGTAACTCTCAGTTCGAACTTTATCCTACAAAAATAAAGAATGAACAATTGTGTCAGGAAGCACATCTTTCTCTTGTACATGAAATCTAAGTAACTCTCGGTAACTCTCCCTTCTACCTTTATCCTACATAAATAAAGAATGAACAAATTTGTTTGTAAATACATCTTTATTCTGATACATGGAAATCTCTGCAACTCTCTGTTTTAACTTTAGCCTACACAAATAAAGAAAGAACAAAACCTAGGTTTAACAAACTATTAACACTGTTAAGAAACAGCTGAGTTGAAAGAGGATTAAACCAATACCAAAAGACAAAATTTTGGACCAAATGGGCCCCTACCGGTATCCAGAGTTACTCCGCGTAATTTTAATATTAGAGTGACCTCCCTTAAATCTTTGGGTAGTTCCGGTGAAAAAATCGTTGATATCGGTATCCAAAATATTAACAGGTTGTTGCCAGCTCTTACCTGGGGTCATCAATGTTGAAACCCTAGATAATCTAGAGACTACTTTATTTTAACAGCTGAACTTAATTTTTAAAGCTAAGTGACGATTTATGTGCTTAAAATCGTAAATGAGCCGATATGAAAGTGTATTTTTTCGGATATACCTAATTCCAGATATACGAATGAATTACCATAAAAAGAGCTTTTTTTATCAAAATGAATACAATGATACTCACGGAAATACATTCCGTCATTTCCTTTTCTAAAAAAAGGTTTCACATGTCAAGCGGGGCTTTGAATTTATAAAATATCACAAGCGGGAACTGTTACAAAGAAGCTATCCATACGTCTTCATTTCATGACCATGGGAATTTACTGAATTCCCTATTAATTGATGAATATGAAATAAATTTAACCAGAATTTCGCTGCATTATCCTCAACAAGCTTTGTAAAGTGTCTGAAGGCTTGTGGAAAATTATTGTTGCCTCTGTAGGTCCTCCGAAGATATATCATTCGTTTCTTACCAGTGGTAAGTAAGAATTATCATTAATTTCTTACCAGTCGGCAAATAATAAGGTCTAAGCAGGGGGGGCAACTGGTTGCTCAGATGAAATGTCAGTTATGCTTAGTAACTGATTTGATGTTGAAAGTGGTGTTTAGCTGATAACCGGAGGGCAAAATATTAGACTGTGCCGAATTTAAAGGAGTTGCACATGACAACTTTAAGTTTAAGAATTTGTAGATATTTTCATCTTTCTGGGCAGAAAACATTCGGCAAAATGAAGAAATTGCTTGTTACAAGCAATTTTGTCATTTTACACAATGTTTTCCCAATTATTTTTCTTAAGGGGCGCCTAAAAGCGCCATTGTGTGGGAATGGGTAAACCAATTTAAATCAATCAACCTGCACAAGCTTTAGCATCTGATATTAGATGTGTGCACAAATATATATCTTTTATGTAAAAATTTATTCTGGTTAACCCTGGTTTATACGTCCCTGTGGCTTTCAAATTGAGAATGCATTGTAGAAAAAGAATATGCAAATTGAGAATGCATTGTAGAAAAAAATATGCTTGTTGCAAGCATTTTTTTCTTTTCCACAGTATGGCTTCCCTACTGAATGTTTTTTTTTTAAATTTATTGTTTTATATATCTTCATGTATTTAAGTATTTGAGAAAAAGTGAGAAATAAAAAAGTGGAATATAAAAGAGATGACCAAAAGAAGTGTTACAAAGATCAAACTAAGACAACCTTTTTGAACGTGTTAATCCATTTACCTAATTCTTATATATATCATGCAATGACATATATGATACAATGTATATATACTAAAAATTCAAATCTTTTTGTTGTAAAAAAGTGATCTTGAGCATGTTTTTTTCTTTTATTTTTTTAGATTTTTCTTACTTAAACTTTTTTTCTCCAAATTTCTAAATGAGAAACGTTTTAAAATAGATTTCCTTTACCTCTTGCATTTATAATCCTATTTAAAATGTACAAACTCGTAATTTCCTTAGAATTAGAGGGAATAGCAAGCTAGCAAGCCACTTCCTTTTTTACTTGTAATAAGGGGATATCGGTTGAAAATCAAAAGCAAATAGCCTATCATTATGAGATATTTCCAGTGTATATCGAAAATACCACCCGTGGTCTATTATGCAATAAGAGATACTGATCAGAAGCATGTAAGTTACTTGAATAAAAACAGCAGTTATGAGAGGACATCGTTAACTTTTAAATTTGATTAACCATTTAACACTTTACAGAAAAATAAATCTCAGAACGAAAGAGAACAGAAGAAGATAAGAACGAAATTTTAATAGCCATGTTTACCGAAAATAATGGATCTTTAAAATGTGGAGAAAATCGGCGTAAAAAGTCCTTTTTATCGCAATATTGTTATTCTTGGTTGTTGTTGTGTGGTTTCCTTGTTTTTATAAGTCTTTTCAAGTTAAAGAAGTAAACGCAATGATTTCATACAAAGGACTCTTCTGCTAATTTTGTTTCGAAAATGAGAAGTAAAATATGAAAACTGGATGAGAATGAAATTGGTTCCTAGGTCGGGACAGAAAAACGATTAAAACGTGTCAACATTTATATAAACTACCACAACAATTCCATATTCTAAGAGTATTTTAAGAGTACTCAACATTCCTCTGTTTCAAATTCTGAAAAATATCTGATTCTAATTGTAATTTATGTGAAAAAAAAATATTTAAAAAATTCTTGTATTGTTTACAGAAAGATAGACTTGAAGTTGAAAGCCATAATTCTAGACTATAACTGGAGAAGAAATATTTAGAATAATTATCTAATGACCTTGAATTTCCGAAGGTCTAAACCAATTTCCATACAATCCTGCATTTTATGATCCTGTAGAAAACAGCTTTGGAAAACACTGGGAAATGAAGAAATTGCTTGTCAAGTAATTTCTTCATTATTCACAATGTTTCACACCCAAAAACAAAGATTTTTAGAATATCATTCTCCGCAACTTCTTTCAATTTTGACAAGTCCATTTTGTTTTTATTGGTAATGGATTAGATACCTTTAACATCTCTTCATGAATACTAAAATGCCCATATGAGCTAAAGTATGGATCCTCCTCCTCAGCCATGGAAGCACAACTCTTCTGTGAACTGTTATCATCTGATACTCCTAACAGCATCAGCTCCCTTGACAACTTCCTGAAATTATAAGCAGGTAAGTATTTTCTGCAAACATTATCTTTTTAACCCATTCCCACACAGTAATGCTTTTGACGCCAATCAAGAAAAAAAAAGAAAAACATTGTGTAAAATGAAGAAATTGCTTGTTACAAGCAATTTCTTCATTCTACACAACGTTTTCTACCCTGAAAATTGGAAAAATCTAAAATATCATAAACTTTAAATTATCATCTGTAACTCTTTTCAATTTGGACCAGTCTAAAATTTGCTGTCTGGGAATGGGTTAAAGTCCTCTAGCAAGTAGTAGTCCTTATCCAATGGATGGTACCACATTGGCAATAAAAAGATCAGCTTACTAATCAAATCATTCATTTAGACTCTTAGTGAATATTGACAACCAACAACACTTATGTCAAGCATGTTTACAGTTCAGTACTAAATTCAGAGATTTTGCAGACAACAATTTTCGAGTTGATAAATGTTTAATTTTGATCGACTCTTGGGGTAGAAAATATTCTGAAAAGCAATTTCTTCATTTTCAACAATGTTTTCAAAAGATTTTTTTCTTCTTCAGGGGCATCAAAAAGCAGGATTCTGTGGGAATGGGTTATTAACAATGTCTAGGTTGCAAACTAACAATTTGCTTTTTATTTCATCCTTCTGACGATAAATTATGCATTTAACATATCTAAAATGTCTTGTTTGACGTCTTTTGTATTACACACAATACGCAAACTGACAGGTTGCCATCTTCAATCAGAATTTTAATTGACTTCCAGGATGGAACCATCATGCTTATCTCAAACAAATTGTTATAACATATTGTTTGTGGGCAACCAAAAAGTGGTATTTCCAGCTTGTTGTAGCTGTAGTTATGACATTAATGTAGCCAACTGACAGAATTTCTTCTGTTTCTTCCCAACAAATTAAAGTTGTCTAATATCTCTCTTAAACTATCTTGTCTGAGTGCCAATAACACTTTTTGTTGCCCCTGTAAAATAACACCAAGCAAAACATTGTTGAAAAAAGGAGAAAGGGCTTCTACCATATTTAGTGATTATTTTCCAAATTACACACACTTTGAAATGTTGCCGGCAACTTCTTTCAATTCTGACCCATCCAAAAGTGTATTGTTTAGGAATGGTTTAAAGTTGGCATATCCAAAAGTTTATTGTTTAGGTATGGTTTAAAGTTGGCATGGCATTATATCTGTCAATTTCAAAACATTACAATGATATCTATTTACTTATACACACATAATAATCTGTTATCAGATATGTTATAATCAGAAATAATCAGACATTTTATTAAACAAAATTGAACAGATTGATTTTTTTCTACAATAAAGAACAGGTTGGAGCTTTGCTGTATCTAAAAGGGTAAGGTATTACATAGGGGATGTAGAATTCATCTATTAACCCATTACCAGATGACAAAATTCTAGACTGATCCAAATTGAAAGGAGTTTCAGACGATAATATTAAGTTTATCAAATTTTAGATCTGTTCAACTTTCATTGTGGTAAAAATGAAGAAATTGCTTGTTACAAGGGTGTCCATCCAAAAGTGTCAATGTGTAGGAATGGGTTAAGACCCACTTAACCTTGGGCAAGTGACCATGGAAAATCCTCTTGTCAGTTTGCAAAAATTTTAAAGTTTGACAAGTTCGGAATAGGAATTCTCTACTCCTGCAATAGTTTAAAAAATTTGCAGACAAATGTTAATAGAATTTTCAAAAAAAAAAATCTTGTATTCCTGGTTAGAAAACTACGAAAGTAATGGAAAATTTTCTTGCTAGTACCCAAAGTGTTATTGTGACTTGAGACCAATGTGAATTTATGTGATCAAAGTACTTACTTCATTTCATCCATATCACTAACAGCTTGTTCTAAGGCTGCTTCTGTCTGAGCAAGCTTGTCTTCTGTAGACTTTAACTGAGCAAGTAGAGCTGTGTACTGGTCTTTAGACAATACCACTGTATCTTCACCACCATTACAAACTGGGACATCCACCACTGGGGTATCAACATCCATTTCTGGTGTTAGGAGATTAAGTTCTTCTATATCTAAAGAACAAACAATTAATATATTCATGTCAGTCCGATTAGCTCAGTTGGTAGAGCACTTGACTTCAAACCTCAAGATCACGGGTTTGAGCCCTGGGCTGTCATATAAACTTACAAAATTATTGTCTTTCGGGTGAGACATTAAACCGAGGCCCCTTGTGATGATGCTATCCATCGAGCATGTTAAGAACCAGGTGGAACTCTCAGTAGTTTCGTCCTGTATTAGAATTTTAGACTGAACCAAAGTAAAAGAGGTTGCAGACAACAATGAAAATTGGTTGCAATTTGAAATTAAACTATCCTGTATGGTAGAAAATGTTGTGGGAAAAGAAGAAATTACTTGCACAGGTTTGTACAGGAAAGGGTTAATGATGAATACCAATAGCATACCAACAGTATTAAATATTGTACAAAAAATATGCTGCTAACCTTTTAAGTGATGTATGTCTATATACTACCAGAGCTCCGAAAGATAGAGTAAACTGGCACTGCTTATACTATTACGAGACAAAGATAATTCAAACTGGTCCAAACTGATGGATCCTGTCTGTCAATCAAAGAAGTGATCAACCAATCAAATCACTAATATAGAGCAAAAGTGAACTTTAAACTCTGACACTGGCCGACATTAATGTGAAACATTTTTGTTGATTTGGTTACTTAAATGTAGTAACTACCACTTATTCAAGCTGTAGTTACGACGTTTCAGTCACCAACCAACAATTTTACTTTATTGTTATAAACTGACCCTAAATAGTGCAAAATAATATCAATTATCCCAATCCCACTCAGTGATGCTTTTAGACGCCCCCAAGGTAAAAAGCTTTAGAAAACATTGTGGAAAATGAAGAAATTGCTTGTGACAAGCAATTTCTTCATTTTCCACAATGTTTTCTACCCAGAAAGTTGAAAAATTTCAATTTTCATAAACTTAAAATTGTCATCTGCAACTCCTTTGAATTTGGACCAGTCTAAAATTTTGCTGTCTGGTAATGGGTTAAAGATCACTTGAAGATGAATTTCCTGTCAGATATTGGCGTGGCCAGCAGAGTATTTTTCACAGATAACTACCTCTGTTTTCCTTAGCAAAAAGCTACTCTAAATACTTAGTCTTACACCTGCATACAAACAGTCTTCAAAAGATGCAATCTTGACATCATCTAAATACAGAAAAAAGCTTTGACTGACTCAAGACTGTTTATGTGAGAAAAACAAGGCTGGCTTGATAACTTTTCTCTTCAAGGCTCAGTTAAGATCAGCTTGTTTGAAAGATTATCTCATGGTAGATCCTTTTATTATCGTCTGTAACTTCTTTCAATTTGGTCTTGTCTAAAATTTTGAGGTTTTTGCAATGGCTTAATACCTAAACATAATACTGACCATATTGTAGTAGCCCATCATCTGGGTCTACTGGTCTCATATAGTCATCAGGGTCCCAGGGAGGCTTGTCATCATTTCTCAGTGATGATATCCATTCAGTAGTTGGCTTCTAGAAAAGGAAAAAACAGAATACTAATGAATACTTAAAAGCACAAGTTTGAAATTATTTTCAGATTTTACATAACCCATATCTGGTATCAATTGGTTAATCTATTGGAAATATTATATGCTTTATTGATGATTATAAGATATTTCTTGTTATACAATGTTCCTAGACCTCAATTTGTCAGATCAAAATATGAAAAAGCAATACCTAGAAATTTGTTGCTAAGCACAGAAATTTTACTTGCCTGTAACCTAATTCTAAATACTGATTTTAGCTGAATACACAAATCACAGACTCTGAGACTGTGTAGAGAAGGTATAAATTTGAAACTAAATTAACACAAAATAATGTGCTCTAGTTGTTTGGATTAGAAGTCATTAGAAAATCAGTTTTCATCGCTAAGATTTTATTCAATGAATTTTGGACTCCGGTAAATGACATGGCATTCGTAATAAAATCTGCCATTATTCTCACTGCCTGAAAGTGTGCAACTAATCTCATAGATTGATAAAATAAACATGATGTGCTACAGAAATAATTGAATCTTCAGAAGGGAAGGAATTTGACATTACAAAGTTTGTGTACTACCCAAGATATACAAGGGCTTGCAACCATCCCATCAGCGGAGGTGCAACTAAAGCAAGCATGTCGCCTATTGATACACACTTAAAATATGATAACAAGACTTCCAATCAGCAGTTGCATAACGGGGTAACTGATTTACTGTCCCCTAATTTGATAGCCTCTAGGCAAAATGCAATTGTCGCCTATCATAACGATGCGACTTCCCGTATTATCAGGCCACTTTGATTTCACTTTGATCAGCAACTAGGGCCAAAAAAATCTCCGCCTTAGTCACCCATTCTACCAAGCTCTGAAGCTCTGGGTCTTAAGGTTTGGGAGAAGTTTTTCAATTTTTTCGCTTGGTTGCCATAGCAAAGTTCTCCACGAGGTTCTATTCTTTGAAGTCTTTTGAAAGAGCATGACCTAAGGATCATTTCTGTGAAGTTTAGTTGAAATTCCATGATTAGTTTAGCAGAAGATTTTTTTGTAATTGTGAATGGACAGATGGACGCCGTAGATAACTGATCACAATAGCTCATCCTAAGCACAGCTCAGATGAGCTTAAAAGGAAAACAGTGTTAAAAATAAAGAAATTGCTTGTTACAAGGTTTTCTTCACTGTACATATTTTTTACCCTTAAAATCAAAGCTCTTTTAAAAAATTTCACCAACTTAATATTATTGTCTGCATTTTCTTCCAACCTTGACTGGTCTTAGATTTTGTCATTTGGTGATGAATAAGTTTGTAAATGATATCTCACTTAACCTTTATTTACCTGACTTCTGATGAAATTGATCATCTTTATATAGCCAAAGCAGTCTAATTGCCATTTCCTCACAATTGATGCCAACACAAAATTGTGATCTGTTTGACAGTGTCTATATATAGCTTCAGGAGATTCTAAGACAACAGGACAGAACAAGCATGTACAGGGTGAGGGGTTCCAGTCTTCCTCATTCCAGGCATCCTCATCTATATATTCCTCCTCTTCATCATCGTCAGAATCTAGAAGAAGTTTTGTAAAAATGTAAAATGCTAAAATCAAGTTTAAAAAGACGAGAACATTCCATCCCATGTTCAGATACCTGTTACCTTATCACTTGTGTCTGTTGAACATGAAAGCCACAATGGCTTATTAGTTATAAGTTCCTCAAAGTTATTTTAGAAGCCAGTTAGGGGTTTAATATTTATATTTACTGTGGTCTTAGTTGCATTAACCGGGTGCATAGAAAAACCGAATTATTCCTGAAAATCGAATTACACCGTATTACACCAACTTTCATTGAAATACAGTAGAAAAAAGAGATTAAGGTGTGTCATATCCTGTATTGTGTCTGATGAATGGTAGATATTCATTTGATGTATTGAGGGATATTACAGTGCAATATATTTCGGGGTCCTTTTATTATTTGAAATCACCGAATTTTACTTCTTCACAATATCCTATGATTTTTTTGTAGTGGACTATAGATGATTACATGTGTAAATGTCCCACATAAGTATAATTTATTTAAATGACTTTGACTGAAAAAGATAATCATTAATAGTTACTATTTCAAAAATATGTGTTTTAAAAAGTAAATAAAGAACAATATGTTGGTGTAATTTGGTTAACAGAAAACCATGATGGAGAACATCATATCATTTAAGACTAAGATAAGATAATAAGATAAATTTCAAAGGTTAATAATTTGATATATGATAAATACAGAATGATATTATAGCTATATAGACTAATTCAAGGGGATAATTTTGTGAAATTTGGTACAATTCAATTTTCAGATGTAATTCGGTTCTCCTATGGACCGCATACCCAAACAACAAAATTTAAGTCCGGTCATAAATAAAAGAAGTTGAAGAGGTAAATTCTTAAAATCGTTGTCTCTTTGCATTAATACATAGTGGACAATAAGAAAAAATATTGGAGTTACCCTAGCTGCGATATCGTAGCCATCTTTCTGATAATCTGCTGGCGAGGCTCAGATTATCAGAAAGAGCGGTCACACTAAAACAAGCCCTACAGAGATTTATAGCCCTACAGACGCCCCATGGAAATTGTTCACGCCCCACGACTATAGGACCTATAATTGTGAATAATTGTTAGTAAATAGGTTTAAAAATAACATTTTTCTTCTTACTTCAAAAAGAATTCTGTGAATTTTGCTTATTTCTGATGATATTGATGTTTATAATATCACATGATTTGACCGGAAGTACTTGACGAAACGCCCTATCGTTTAATTGATCGCTCAACAAATTAATAAGCAAAGACCTGTCTACGTATTAGTATTTTTGAGAGACAAATTATTCGTGTTTTGATTTTTATCATTATTTTGGTATAATTTCATGTTAGAAAAAACTTTTTAGATACAAAGTGATCTAAATGCAATGCAAGGGAAGCAACTCTTTATTTGCAATCAAAATAGACTGGAAAGTTCTTTTTATGAAATATAGTACGGGACGTTTAACTTAATGAGACTCTATTTGTTACAAGCAATTTTTTTGAAATGTTTTCCAACATTTTTCAGTGTCGCAAAAAAGAAGGAAAAAAAAAAAGATTGTCTGGCTGGGTTCAATGTTTATTCTCAAAAGACAGAAATTATTTGTAGTCTTCCTAAACAATTCAATATGATTTAACTCAGACTTCAATGCTAATAATATTCATGTGATCGGTAAGTGATATAGTTAATTCTTTTCTTATAGTACGGCAGCCATTGTTTAAGGGGAATAATAGTTTGTTATTATAATGGTAATTGAATTTCATTGCATTACGGTACAGGCAGCATAATTATTTTGTTTTTGGCAAGTGTTGATGAAAGAAATGCTGATAGGATGTGCACCTTAGCCCAGTACTATACAAACTTGTATATCATATATCGAAGTTGTAAATAAAGGTAGTTCCGGAAGCAATATTTGACAGAATATCCACATTGGTAACAGAGTTCGAAGAATGGGGTGTTCATTACTTACTTCAAAACAATCCATCATTGAACAATACAAGAACTTAACCCTTTCCTATACAAACCAGGCTTTTTACATCACGTTTATACTTCTGAAAACATTGAGGAAAAAGAAGGAACAGCTTGTGACATACAATTTCACGTTTTTACACAAAATTTTCTACCATATAGGATCATTTCATTGCAAATTGCATCCAATTTTCAATGTCATCAGCAACCTATTTGGATTTGGACTAGTTTTAGAACATTTTAAATGGGTTTACATTTGAAAATAATGCGAGAAAAGGGGAAAATAATTTCTGTTTTTTCTCACAATGTCTACATTATCAGGAACTTGAAATTTGAACAAGCTTTCTCCAGCAAGGCAACATCTGTCCTATTTTGTCATTTGGTAACTAAATCTCCCATCCTATACGCTTCTAGCCTATGCTAAATTGAGTTGCCTCCCTTATCTTTACAATTTCGACTCGAAAAATCATTTAAACCTGAATATAAGTTCTGAAATTTTTTTTATACAATAAACCTATTCCTTTTCTAACTAAGGGGATAAGTATTTTAATAGAAATCTGACTGTAGATTTGAGGGGTGAGGTCTGAGGTTTCCTCAAGTTACTTCCGGTCAGGTTTCGGCATTTGTAAACATCAAAATCATCATAAATAAGATAAAATCACAGAAATTATTTTGAAATATAAAGATAAATGTTAATTTTAATCATATTAGCTAAAAAATATACACCATTATCGCTCATATACTCGTAGGGCGTGCACAAATTCCGTAGGGCGTCTGTAGGGCTATAAATCTCTGTAGGGCTTGTTTTAGTATGACCCCAGAAAGAGGGCTACGATACCGTAGCTAGAGTTACCCGAAACGTCAATTTTAATTTGTCATTGATGCACGAGTGTCTTTATCTTAATTCTACAGTGATTTAGTGTGACAAACTGATGCAAAAACTTTTCATTTCACAAAAAATAAAGGTTTGTGAAGCTACAAACTCAAAAGAGTCGCAATATTTCAATTTTTACCAGAAACACGTGTAATTTGTTTATCGTCCGCCATTTTGAACAATAAGTTATTTTAAGACAGTCACATGATATCTTTGCTTGTCGCACCACTCATGTTTTGATACTTCCGATGTTTCAAAGTAAAATGCTTCGAGCTATTAGAAGACCATGTTTCCTAGATTTTTTGTGTGTCCGTGGGATAACAGAAGGTATAATTAGAAACAAATACCCTTTTCTGCATGCAGTTAAAGATATTTCTTTTAATAGCTTCGATTCCGTATGATAAAGCTAGCCTGCTGTGGTATGAATTCGTTTCGTACCACAGATACTTCGTTCCTCGATTATACATGTACTCGAGATAATACCAAAGTTTAGCAGTTTTTGGTTCTATTCGGCAAGGAAGCCTTAATGGGTGTTAAGAACCTGTGATGGTGATTTTCTTTGTTGGAATGCATAGGACTGAGCAGAAAGCAGGGGTGTGGAAATACAGGTTTTCTCTACTTGTATCTGGGCAAGTAAAAAATGATTTTCTACTTGTCCGGATCAAAATGTGCTTGTCCGCAAAAAATAGAATTGATAAATTTTGAGAAAACAATGTTTTAGTAGAAGAAAATGCTGTAAACCAGCATCTTTTTTTTGAAAATCGATGTTTTCCATCCTCCATTAGGCTAATTAATCTCTAAGGTCTATCTTGTGCAATTCCAAATTTTGTCCTGCTATTAACTTGTCCACAGACAAGTGATGTCAAAAAATGTACTTGTCTGAAGGTTTAAAGGCCCGTGTCAGACAAGTCGGCATGGGAATTCCACACCCCTGGCAGAATGTATGAATAGATTAAAAAAAAATTGTCACAGTGTTTTCCATGAACTTCTGTATTTGATTGATTAAATTCTGTGCCTGCGCAGGTATCTAAAGTTATCCAAACTATTTTTGAATTATAAAATAAAACGTGGGTAATTTATGATGAAGCTTGAAATTAGAATTCATGTTGTTGTCCTTGGCAAAACTTTTATCATAAAAAAGTGTTTTGAAAAGTATTGTAGATTGGATATAACTCATGGTTCAAAGTCTGTTTCTCCAATGCAGCATTTGCAACATTGAACATTGTTCCAGGAATGTGAAATCGCCATGGTGCTCGATCTCTCAATTTATTTGATAAGTTTATTTATAAGCAAAAGTGGTACATTATTCCAAAATTGGTATCCTTTTTCCTTTCCTTTGGTTCATGCTGACACTGAATTATTCAGACCTTTCATTTCTTTAATGAATTTTACATTATTATCTTTTTTTTTTCTTTGAATTTTACATTAGATTTCTTCATTTGTTTTAGGGTTCGTGTAAACTACAGAAAGCATTATGTTCAGATATACTCTTCAATAGTAATTTCAGTGCTTTGATTTTATTTTCAGTTGAGAAGAGTCTAGCAGCCAGATTGGCAGGATACCACACATGTCAAACAATTGGTATGTTCGGTTCACCACATACCCGTTTGTCCAAATACAATCTTCAGGCACTAACACCATGGACTATTTCAACAAGAAGTAGACGAAAGCTCTACCCGGATCCACAAGAAGAGGACCCAGAATATTTTCTATTGTAAGACTTGTAATTATCTACCCTTTCAATCTCGGATTTTATGTTGCTGTGATTTTATTGCTTGTGACAAGCAATTTCTCCTTTTTCCCACAATATTTTATAGCACATAGGATGGTTTAATCGCAAATTGATAGGGGGATTGCTTAACCCTTTCCTGTTTTTAGTTCACCTGAGCACGAAGTGCTCTGGGGGAGCTATTGTGATCGGTCATCCTCCGTCTCAGTCCTTCTGTCTGTCCGTCCGTCCGTCTGTTCACAATTACAAAAAAATCTTCTCCTCCTAAACTAACCATGGAATTTCAACAAAACTTCACAGAAATGATCCTTAGGTCATGCTCTTTCAAAAAACTTCAAAGAATTTAAATCCATGAATAACTCTGGTTGCCATGGCAACTGAGTGAAAAAAATTATAAAAATCTCCTCCCAAACCATAAGGCCTAGAGCTGAAAATTAGCCCTTTTCTGGACAATCCCTGATTTTACATAGAAATAAAGAAGGAAATCTTTAAAAATCTTCCCCTCCGAAACCATGAGGTCTAGAGCTTTGATATTTGGTACAAATCATCATCAATTGATCGTCTACTGAAATACTTCAAAGAATTACCGTATTCTGAAAATTAACCCTTTTCTTTGTGATCCCTGATTTTACAAAGAAATAAAGAAGGAAATCTTTCGAAATCTTCTTCTCCCAAACCATAAGGCCAAGAGCTTTGATATATGATACAAATCATCATCTATTGACCCTCTACCAATATACTTCAAAGATTTACCGTATTCTGAAATTAGCCCTTTTCAGGACAATCCCTGATTTTACATAGAATAAAATATTGAAATCTAAAAAATCTTCTTCTCCCAAATCATTAGGCCTAGAACTTTGATATTTGATACAAATCATCATATATTGACCCTCTACCAAAATACTTCAAAGAATTACTGTATTCTGAAAATTAGCCCTTTTCTGGGCAATCTCTGATTTTACATAGAATTCTGAATAAATCTTCTTCTCCCAAACCGTAAAACCTAGAGCTTTGAAATTTGGTACATATCATCATATATTGACCCTCTACCAAAATATTTCAAAGAATTATCTTACTCTGAAAATTAGCCCTTTTCTGGACAATCGCTGATTTTACAAAGGAATAAAGAAGGAAATCTTTGAAAATCTTCTTCTCCCAAACCATAAAGCCTAGAGCTTTGATATTTGGTACATATCATCAGCCATTGACCCTCTACCAAATTACTTAAAAAAACTAGCCATTTTCTGTGTAATCCATAATTTTAGTTAGGAATAAATAATGATATCTTTGAAAACCTTCTTCTCCTAAACCATTAGGCCTAGAGCTTTTATACTTAGTATGTATTGATGTCTATACTTCAAAGTATTACCATATTCAGGAAATTAGTGCTATATGTTGGGATCATCAATATACCTAGGATTAAAAGAGAAATCCTTAAACAACTTCTCCAAAATAATTAGACAGAGGGCATTGCTATTTTGTTTATATCATAAAGTCATGAACCATCATACTCAGGGGAGCAAATTAGGACCTTCATGGTCCTCTTGTTTTAAATTTAGACTTGTCAAAATTGAAAGAGGTAATATATTGGATGTAATTTTAAACACAACTATCTTGTTTGCTAGAAAATGTTGTGGGTAACAGATAAATTGCTTGTTTCCACAATGTTTTCTCAAGTATAAAATCACAGCGACATAAAATCCTGGGTTTGTACAGGAAAGGGTTAATGGAGCAAGCTTGAAAAAAAGTCTAATTTTGCAAATTCCTGATGACAGACTTTACTCTATTCCAAAGAGAAATATTAATTGCTTGATTGTGTTGGGTTTAATGCCACTTTCAACAGTAGTTCAGCTGTATCACTGCAGCTGGTGACCTAAACATGGCTTCCTGTCGTTTCTTACACGAGTACAATTACATTCTATCAATTGAATAATCAATAAAATAAGAAATACATACAGTCTTACTCTACATAAATGTTAACATAATGATAATTGTATCTGTTTTAAGAATTGTATGTATTTAAAGAATTCTAAAGTTTTCCTTTCTTATAGCTTGGCTGTGTTCGGAGAAAATGCAAGGTATTACTAAGGCCGGGTCTGCATTCATGTTTGCATCTTCGTCTGAAAATCTTTGACAATGTGTAATATCTCTGGTATCACTGATCACATCTCTTGAAAATATGTTCACTTGGAAAGACCAATCTATACCAACAAGGGAGATAACTCTGCGTGATTTTCAATAAACTTTGCCCCTTTTTCTTTTACTTTTAAGAACTGATATTTTGTAATATCTTAGATATTAATGAAAACATTCGCTTAAAATTAGGAAGTTATAAGTTCATTATTAACTCTTGTCATGGAATATTCCGGTTTTGGCAGGAGATGTAGACCAAGATCAGCCTGCACATAGGTGCAGTCTGATCTTAGTCTACACCTCCTGCTTGTACTTTTCCTGTCAGAGTTGTTTATGAAATTAATTTCTAAATGAAAAATTGATTTTTGTACAAGTTCTGTCAGCGCTTTCAGCCCTTTGATTTTACAGCAATTTAGTAAGGTAATTTATACAGCATGACAAGGGTTAAAAGGGCAATCTAAACCAACAAGAGGATATTTGAAAGAAGAATGTGCCTTTTTCCACGTAAATAGCTTTGACTTTTTGTAATATCTCTGGTACTACTGAACACATTGACTTGAAACTTGGAATATATGTTCACTATTAAAAGAGCAATCTATACTAAAAAGAAGGGGGTAAACTCTCAATGAATATTTGAATGAATTATTCCCCCTTTTCAATTTAGAAGAACTTTGATATTTTTAGCTTAGCTTTTCGGAGAAAACCTGAGGTATTGCTATAGCCTTGGTGTCGTCGTCATAGTTTTCAGCCTTGTGGTGGTGGTGGTCGTCATGCAAAAAATTTGACATTTTGTGATATATCTGGTTCTACTAAAGGCATTCACTTGAAACTTGGCACACCTGTCCACTGTCAAAAGAGCAACATATACTATCAAGGGGGATAACTCCAGATGCATTTTATCCACTATCCAGCACCAAATAGCCGAGCGTATGCACCCGTAGGCAGTGCTCTTGTGTAATATTTCTGGTATTACTAAAGAGAATAGCTTGAAACTCAGAATACATAAAATTGTGTCCTTTGGTAACAGATGAACCCATCTCCATATGACAAAACTTTAGACTGGTCCAATTTGGAAAAAGTTGCAGACCACAATTCAAAGCTTATGCAAATATAAAAATAGTTGCCAGATAAGACCAAGGACACTGTGAGAAAAGGAGAAATTGCTTGTAACAAGCAGTTTCTCCTTTTCTTACAGTGTTTTCTACTAGTATATTTTCCTAGGATATAACAATGGGGGATTGTGTGGGGAATGGGTAAATATGATGTCTGATTTTATTTCTCAGGCCAAAAGAGCCAAATACCCAACTAGATCTGACCTTTGTACCAGAACTGAGTAACAATGGCCCAGGTAAGTGAATTAACCCATTCCAACACAAGAAAATTTTAGACTGGTCCAAATTGAAAGAAGCTGCAGACAACAATTTCAAGTTGATGGAATTTCAATTTTTTCGTCTTTTGGGATAGAAAATATTGTGGATAATTAAGAAATTGCTTGTTACAAGCAATTTCTTCATTGTCCACAATGTTTTCCAAAGCTTTTTTCTTGAGGGGCGTAAAAAGGAGGGATTGTGTGGGAATGGGTTAAAGCTTTACTAATCCTCATCTCATAAATCTTAAACCCATGACCACCTCATTTTTTTTTAGACTGGTTGAAATCAAAGATGATGCAGAAGACAATTTCAAGTTGGTGAAATTTAAGCATTTTTTGCCTTTTAGTGAATATAAATATTGTGTTACCAGCAATCTCTTCATTGGCCACAATGTTTTCCAAAACTTTTTTCTTTAGGGGCACTAAAAGGCAGGAGAAAGGGTTAATCCTGCTTTGTTACACCACTCATATTTGAAAACATAAATTTTTTAATTCCCATACAATGAAGCTTTTTGACGCCCTTCAAGAAAAACAATTGAGAAAACATAGTGGAAAAAGAAGAAATTTCTTCATTTTCTATAATGTTGTATACCAGAAAGTTAAAGAAAACTCAACTGTCATCAACTTTTAATTGTTGTCTGCAACTCCTTTCAATTTGGACCAGTCTAAAATTTTATCTCGTAATGGGTTAAACAAACAATTTCTTCATTATCCACGTTATCTACCAAATGGACAAAGATTCTTGAAATTTCATTAATTATAAAATAAATTGTCTACAATTTTGTTGTTGATTAATGGGTAGATATTTCTTTACTAAAAAAATTATGGTTTACCCATTCCCACACAATGATGTTTATAGGCACCTCTCAAGATAAAGAATTCGGAAATATTGTGTAAAATGAAGAAATTGCTTGTCAGATCACAAAATTTTAGACTGCTACAAATTCAAAGAAGTTTCAGATGAAAATATTTAGTTTATAAATTTTCCAAAGTCTTTTTCCTGCAGGGTAGATTATATTGAGGATATGTAGCAATTGCTCATAAGAATCAATTTCTTCATCTTCAAAAATATTTTCCAAAGCTTTTTTCCTCGGGTTTCAAAAAGTAGGATAATGTGGGAATAGGTTAAACATGATATATGAAATACACATTTATTTATAGGGCTAGTCAACAAGATTCAAGAGGTTGTAAAATCAGGGCAGATGGGCCGCTTGTTTGCAATTGTACATATCGACGGTCAACAGAGAAAAGTGACAACAGAAGATTTGTTAGTAGTTAATGGATTTTTCCCTCCTCAAATTGGTGATAAGATAAGACTTGAAAAGGTAAATTAGGGCTTTTGAATCATTAACCTATCATCAGACAACAGAGTTGTACACCAGTCCAGAGTGAAAGATTGAACTGTATTTGATGTAATGCCTCACTGAATGTAGTGTATAAGCTTTTATTTTATCACAACAAAGTTAACTGGTAACATATTCATGTGCTTCCTTTGCGCCACCAGATGTTGACTGTGCGATAAAATCTGCGTGACTAAAGGCAAGTGATCAAACATAGACTTTGATTACTTTCTGGTCGCATTCTTGCAATCCTGACCTGACTGAGCCATGTGAAACCTTTCAGTGGTAAATTGAAGTAAGTTGCAAATAACATCTTAACCCATTTATAAATGATAAATTTTAGACTGGTCCAAATTAAAAGATTTTGAAGACTACATTTTCAGGCTTTTCCTGTTTTTCAAAATTTTAGACTGGTACCATTTGAAAGACACTCCAGATGATGATGAAAAGTGAGTGCAATTCGCACAGAAACCATTGTGAGAATGGAAGAAAATATTGTGAGAAAAGAAGAAATTGCTTGTTACAAGCAATTTCTTCCTTTTTCCACAATATTTTCTCAAGTATAGAATCACATGGACATAAAAACTAGGGACTGTATGGGGAAGGGTTAACCTGATAGAAATTAAATTTTATTTGTATTTTGGGGTAGAATATATTTTGGATAATGAAGATCTAGTATGTAAGAAGCAATTTCTTTGTTCTCCACAATTTTTTTTACAAGATTTTTTTTCTTAAGGGCTGTAGAAAGCATGATTGCTTGGGAATGGTTTAAAACACATGAGCATTAAAAACAGTATAAAAGATTACAGAACCATAAAAATGGAAAAAATCCTTCCATCAAGCTATTTATCCTTTTCCTACAGTGTTTTCTTCAATATTATTTCCTCAGATTGACAAAAACTGGATTTTGTGGTAATCAGCTAGTCAATTGAATAAATATTCCAAGTACAGTTTTACTTTTAGAAAAAATGTAGGAAGTCTTTTGGAAAAAGCAATAATGCAAGAAGATATATCTTCTATCAATGCTTCAAATGATATTTTAGTGTGATTTTGAAAATAATGCATAATTTTTAGAAATCATACATCACACATTAGCACACTACGAGACAACAGTTTCTAGACTTGTCCAAATTCAAAGAACTTACAGAAAACAATTCAGAAAGCACAAAATTTGGAAATAAATGACAAACAGGAAGATAAAGATTGTAAGCAAAGCAGAAATTGCTTGCTACTGGTTACAAGTAGTTTCTCCTTTTCCCAAAGGTATGTTTTGCTGGGAATCAAAAGATGAGATTAAGTGGTCATTAGATTTACCCATTCCCACACAACGCCTCTCAATATGAACCTTTGGAAAACATTGCTACAAGCAATTTCTTCATTATCCACTATGTTTTCTACCCTAAAAGGCAAAGGTTTTAAAGGTTTAATCAACTTGAAATTTTTGGTCTGCATCTTCTTTGAATTTGGACTGGTCTAAAATTTTAGCGCGTGGGAATGGTTTAAACAGATATTACACAAAAACAATTTGATAACAATACTTTTTTGTTGTTAGTTGACCATTTTCATATACCTGCTTTATGCACTTTGTATTTTGAATAATTTGGTCAAAATTCTGTAGCATAATCACTGTACCGAGAGAAATTCTAAGAAAAACAAGATATGATAAATGAGCATCACTTGACAATTACGGTAACTCTAACTATTTTGCATGAACTAAAAACACTGATTGATTGATTGTATTTTACGTCTCATACATTAACATACAGAGACTAGAACTTTGCAACAAATTTGTTGAATGATCAAAATTAAAAGAGGTCGCAGATGACAATTTCAGGTTTGTGGACATTAAAAAGAATAGGTGGCTTTCTGAATATAAAACATTCTCTTGTGACAAGCAAATTGGACTTTATAGGAATGGGTTAAGAGTTAGAACTGTCCAAAATTTTGTAATCTTATAATGTTTTCAACAACAGTTTTGTTCCTATTTCAGGTGATGGCATTAGGAAGTAAAGATTTTACACTACTGGGGAGACCTTTATTAGAGTATGTATGAAAACAAGATGTGTTTGTGAAACACAATGCCCCTGCAACAGGACTAAACATTTGGCATTGGTATGTGACCTTGACCTTACCACATGACCTTGACGTGAGGAGATGCATATTATTGAGATGTATCATCATGCCAAATATGAGCATTGTATCTTGAATAGGCTGGTAGTAATTGGCAATGTTAAATTCTTTGGTTAAGTTTTGTGCAGACAGACGGACAGATTGACTACGGTAAAACAATATGCCCCCGATCTTTCGACGTAGGGGCATAATAACATGATCCTGTCCAAACCTAAACTCAATCCCTGATAACAAGATTTTAAAGTAGTCCAAATTGAAATGAATAGCCAGCAGCAAATCAGAGCCAGAAAAGGAGAGATTCAAGCTTCAAGCAACTGTTCCTTTTCCAACAATCTTTTCATTACCTAATTTTCTTCAGCACTTCAAAATGGGGCGTTGCGTAGTAATGGGATAGCATCACTTGTTAATAGTTTACAAATACATGAGGGTGAAGGCAACTCCACAGATACGTTGTATCTGAGAGAAATGAGAACAGATTTTCTCTAAGAATATTCTATACAAGACTTTGAATGACTGGTTTAGTTAGCGTTGACTCTAGACCAATGATTATTAAACCTTCATTCTGTTTTTTCAGAAGAGATCTGGTGAAAGTTGAAGCCACAGTTATAGAAAAGACAATTTCTCATGTCAAGATTCATTACACTCAGAAAAAACGGTTCAGAAGGTTAAAATGTAAGTACTTCAATATTTATATTATTTGTGCAAAATATTTTGAAAACTCATGTTTATATCTAAATATTGTTATATCTGAATATTATTATATCTAAATACTTTTTTATTAAAATAATGTTATAACTGATGACTTTTTCTTACAAGTAGACCCCATCAGGCCATAATCAAAGTGCTGAAAGCAGTGTAAGCTAGCAAAGCATGGTTGAATTTAGAAAACTTTCCCTTGTTGGGTAGAAAACATTATGGACATTGAAGAAATTGCTTGTACAAGCAATTTCTTCATTGTCCACAATGTTTTCTAAAGCTTTTTTTCAAAATGCTTAAAAAGCGGAATTGACTGGGAATGGGTTAAATAGCGTGCGTTTGACACAGTTCACTACAATTTGAATAGAGTTTGCAATATTCCTGAAATACATTAAGAACTACTTTTAATGGCGTAGGCATTTAACGGATTTAGTGTTTAAGCCTCCAGTGGTAGTTTGCACTCGTTAAATTTTGAGACGACCTCAAAATTTCGTCTGTTAACTCAAGCTATCAAAGCTGACGCTTTGCTAGCTAAAAATCATCTTTATAATTTGAGAATATTGTGATGTATTAACTATTTACCAGACAACACAATTTTATCTGGGCCAAATTCAAAGACGTTGCAGAATACAATTTTTGGTTGATGGAATGTTAAAATTCTTTGTTATTTAGGAACTGGAAACTGTTGTCTGCAACTTCCTTCATTTTGGAATAGCCTATAATTTTGGTGTCTTGTAATGATTGGAATTTTAGTGTTTAGCATAACCTAATTTGTTTTTGGACATTTTTGCAAAAATGCACTCCTCAACTAACAAATCTCTTGCCAGGCACTCTGGCAAGTTCATTTGATTATGATATCAAACAGCTAGTTTGCATAATTTACTTCTATGTACATTGTTGGCAGGTGACAAAATGTCGTAACTACAGATTAAATTATCTGTAGTTACAATGTGTAAGTCACCAAATCAAAAGCTTGGTGTTATTGTGAGAGTTCTGGTATAAATGAATGATTTGATTGTTTAGTTGACTTTCTTATTAAAAGCAGCAATCTATCAATTAACTGCAGACTTGTTGAATTGGGATCTTATGCCAGTGTTTCTCTGGACTAAAATCTTTTTATTTCCATTTCAGTGACACAGAACCCAGTCTCAGTGCTTGTCATTAACAGTATACAGATGAACCCAGCTGCATTAACATAAATTATTTTTTGATAACTTTCACCCACAAAGAAGAGACAGAGTGTAGTGGTTTCATCTGTCTGCATGTGGATTTTATTCAAAAGCAACTTGACTTATAAACTTTATACAAATGGGTGCCTAAGTGATGGATGACTGATGTCTTTAGAAAAATCTGAATGATTAAAAGTTAATGAAATTTTAGATCTTTTAACTTTCTGGTTAGAAAACATTGTGGTTAATAAAGAATTTGCTTTCACTTTTAGCCACAACATTTTCTAATGTTTTCTCCTGTTGCCATGAAACAACTTACACTCTTGAAAGTGGCGTTAAACCTCAATCAGTCTATGTTCTCAACTCTAACTAATAATTTTTGCTAAATTTTTCTGATTCTTTTTCTTTATGAGTACTCCTTGACTGTATAGTCATTTAGAACAGTATCACAATTAACCCTTTCTTGTTCAATCCCTGGTTTTTACGTCCCTGTGTTGCTATACTTGAGAAAACATTGTTGAAAAAGAAGAAATTGCTTGTAAAAAGCAATTTCTTCATTTTCCACAAGATTTTCTACCCTACTGAAGGATTATTTGTCATATAAAATCAATTTTACATTGTCGTCTGCAAAACCTTTGAATTTGGACAGGTCTAAAATTTTGAAAACCAGGAAAGGGTTAACTCTCGTCCTATGTAATTGAAGGATTGCTTGCCAAGCCCCCTAACCTCCAATAGAGCAGTTAGACTGAAGTATCAATCTGCGTTAGTTTGCATAATTCATGATAAGGAACATAGAATAAAAAGCAAATTGTTGGATTCTGACGGAATCATTGAAACTATAGCTTGAATAAGCTGTTGTTACCATGTTGAGGTCACTTAACCAATCAAAACGCTTGATATAAATGTTAGAGGTCAACAGTCACTTCTAGTCTAAATGAATGATTTGTCACTTTTTATCAACATCTGCAATCCGTAATTTACAAGTCAGGCATATGAATAAGATTAGTGAAAGATTATAATAAAAGTTGTTAACCCCCCAAAAAAGTTTTCTTTCCAATAACTGAAATAACCCATTATCATACAATCACGGAAAATTTAGTGGGAAATAGAGAAATTTGTTTGTAACAAGAAATTTCTCCATTTCTCTCACTATTTTCTACCTAATTTGCCCCCCCAATTTTAGCGCAATTTAAAATGATATCGGCAACTTCTTTCAATTTTGACCAGTATGAAAAATTTTCATTTGGTAATGGGTTAAGATATAACATCTTTACATCTATCAGATTCACATTGTGACAAGATTTCTCCTTCCTCAAAAAGTTTTTCATACTTATTTTTTTTATTTTTTCAAAAATGCAGGGTTGAGAAGTTAAAGGGTTAAGAAAAAATACTGAAAAAAAGGAGAAATTATTTGTGACAAGCAATTATTCCTTTCCCAACAACACTTTAAAAAAGTTTTATCTTCAGCGAATTAAATATGGGACTGTGAGGCAATGGTAAAGCAACTGCTCTTTCATGGCATCATTCAATTGTCCTTCATTACAAGTTAAACTGTGTGCAATTGACCAATCACGGCTGTCAATCAAGGAATCAACTGACCAACTAAATCATTTCTTCAGCCCTGACCTGAGCTTTCAATTTCCACATTGGCCGCCATATTGGTAAACCTTTTTTGATGTTTTGGCAACCTAAACATCGTAACTACAGCTTATTCAAGCTGTAGTTACATCTTTTGGTCCGACAAACAACCATTTTACTTTTTTATTGTGATCTTGTTTTGTCTGTGGTTGTGTGTTAATTTTTTACATTTTTGACTTCTTCTTAAGAACCCTTGGATGGATTTCAAACAAACTTGGCAGGAAGCATCCTTATTGGATGGAGCTTCAGATTTGTACACGTCATGGAGTTAACTCCCATTGGGGCTCCACAAGGGGCCAAAAAGGGTACATCTTTAAAAATCTTCTCGTTATGAACCAGCTGTAAGATTCTATTCACATTTGGTATTTAGAGTCTTTAGGGCAAGGACTATCAAGTTTGAACAAGAAAAAAAATCTGTCAAGAAATGGCCGTGCTAGTGGGGAGGGGGGGGGGGGGGCCAAAGGTTGGGGGGGGGGGGGGTACATAAGCTTACATAGTGACAACTTTCAAAACCTTTTTCTACCAAACCAAAAGACCTACAGCTCTGATATTTGGTATGTGGCATCATCTAGTGAACCACTTACAATATTGTATGAATTATAACCTCAGGGTCAAAATTAACCCGTTCCCAGACGTCACAAGTTTAACGTAGGCTTATATACTGAAAATTTCAGAAATTTTATTCTCCCAAACTATAGGGCCTAGAGCTTTTATATTTGGTACGTAGCATCTTCTGGTGAATTTCTATCAAGATTGTATAAATCATGGCCCCAGAGATAGAATTAGCCTGTTCCGGGACGTCACAAGTTTTACAAAGGGCTTACATAGTGAAATTTCAAAAATCTTCTTCTCCCAAACTAGAGGGCCTAGAGCTTTTATATTTGGTACGTAGATTGTACAAATTATTGCCTCAGGATTAAAATTGGCCCATTCCCAGATGTCTCAAATTTAACATAGGCTTATTTAGTGAATTTTTTAAAAATCTTCTCCCAAACAGGAGGGCCTAGAACTTTGATATTTGGTATACAGCATCATCTGATGGACCTCTATCAAGATTGTACAAATTATTGCCTTATTGAGTCAATAGGCGTGGCCAAAGGAGTAAGTGGGAAGGGCCAGTGATTGGACAATTGCTCTTGATTAACCCATTACCAGACAACAAAATTTTACACTGGTCCAAATTAAAACATGTTGCAGATAATAATTCTTAGGTGGCAAAATTCCAAATTTTTTGGTCTATTGTGGTAGAAAACATTGTGGACAATGTAGAAAATGCTTGTAACAAGCCATTTCTTCGATTTTACAATGTTTTATTTTCTTAGATGTCACTGTGTGGGAAAGGGTTAATATAGTTGATCTGTTATACAGTAACTACAGATTTATTTTCATCTCTTTATTAAACTAATAAACAAAATCTTTGTTCAATTTCCTACAAACAAACCATCATTATAAATTATGTACATAGGACACAAATTCAATAATAAAGGTGGTTTCTTGGCACAAAAACAAGGCATATGAAAACAGTTACAAATACCCTGATGCTATATAAAGCTTGCCCTAGTGACAAGTCAAAACTATTGAGGGATTACAGCAAAATCATTTTAAGAGCATATCGTCAGTTTGCTTTGAAAGCTATTATCCCATTCCTAAACAGTTTTTTTAGACTGGTCCAAATTGAAAGAGGCTGCAGATGACAAAACAAGTTGATTTGAAATGAAAAGTAGGGCCATATAAGGTAGAAGACATTGTGAGAATAGAAGAAATTGCTTGTAACAAGCAATGTCTTCTTTTCTCTCAATGTTTTCTTTAACTATATTTCTTAAACCTGTAAAAATGCAAGATAATGGATTTCAACCAGTCTAGTATGTGATGCTTAAATTTCCCCTCCTACTGTGACAGTATATCATCACATATACCCTTATAATTTAATTTTTAGTTTCACCTATGAGGTGAAGTGGTGTAAAAAGGTGGGATTGTGTGGGAATGGGTTAACAATTGCTTTATTGAAAAAGTAAAAACAAAGACCTTTTAAAGAAAGAAATCAAAAGTTTTGCCATAACCCTTCATAATGGCAGTTACATTTCTGAATCTTCAAGCAGACATTCCAGTTTATGACTTCCCAAATGAAAGCTTTTCAAAACATTATACAACGATGAAACAAGAACTGATACATGTATTCCTATAACAGTAAATTTTAGGATGTATGAAACTGACATTGTGAGATGACCTCGACATTGGCAAATGCTAATTCATGAGTAATAATGCACTAAATAGTAAAGGATTAAAATGGCAAAACATATACTTAAATTTAAAGTTAAGCCTTATCATGCTGGACCAAGAATATTTCCTCTTTGGCAGGAAGAATAGACAAAAATCAGCCTGCACATATGTGCAGTCTGATTATAGTCTACACCACCTGTTTGTTTTTTTTTTTCAGCCAGAGTAATTTGTAAAGGAAATTAGTAAAAGAAATAATGATCCACAAACAGTGCTTTCATTCCTTTCATGCAAATCAGAAAAAGGATTTCATTCAGCATGACGAGGGTTTATATGTTGTGAACAGGCACACAGACAATGGTATATCAATATGCATCTGAGGGCATAAAGATATGACAACCAGTCTGTTTATGTTATGACACCTGTATTAATAGGAATCCTGAAATTTAAGGGGGGGGGGGTCATCTGGTAGATCAATAAACAACTAGATTTTTAAATAATCTAAGTGCAGCTATATACAATGGAACTATGGAAGACAAACTAATTTTCAAACATATGTACATGAGATCCTGTCATTTATCACAGATTTATTTATGGGGTTAAAACACATACACTGTAAGTCCTGTGAGAGCAAACAATTTAACTTTTTCCCTGCATGATCCCAGTTTTATTGCCCAAGTAGAATAATATCAAAGAAAAGAATGCAGGAAAAGGAGATATTGCTTGTCATAATGTTTTCTTCCTAATACGACACTTACCGGTACTTAACATTTTTCACACGCCTAGAAATGTAGTCTGCAATCTCTTTCACACTGGACCAGTTTAAATTCAGCTGACTGGTCATGGGTAAAGGAACCAGTATCATAAAGCAAAATACATTTCCTGCCCTGCCAAAAGCTTAAAGTAGAAAATGCTACAATGCGATTTAAATTAACCCACGAGGGTTAACAATCCAAAATCTTTAGTTGTTGATTCAGTCCAAACTTTATGCAGTCCATTCAATGAAAACAGGTTTTAACATTTTTATACTTTATAAACAAATGAATTTTATCGCAAACAAGACATACAAAATCATGGAAAAAATAGATAAAAGTACTTATAACAAGATTTGTTTCTTATACCTCAATTTTTTTCCACACCAAAGCTAACATGCTAATGGTAAGCTTTAGTGATACTTGAACATCCAACGTCAAAAGAACACAATTTCTTTTTGTTTACACTGTTGGCTACAAATTTGGCCAATCTTGGTGAAATTAAGTCAGAATGAGTATGGTCATAAATATGAACCCTACACAATCTTGGTGAAACTTAGTCAGAATGACAATTACATCAAAAATATGAACTCTACTGAAAATGGGATATTACAAAATGTCCAAATTTTTCGGACGACACAGCCAAAGACCTAGCTATCCCTTTCCCATTCAAATACGGGATTTTACGTTCCTGTGATTTTATACTTGAGAAAACATTGTGGAAAAGAAGAAATTGCTTGTAACAAGCAATTTCTCCTTTTTCCAAAATATTTTCTGCCACATATGATGGTTTAATTTCAAATGGCATCCATTTGTCATTACCGTCTGCAACCTCTTTCAATTTGGACGAGTCTAAAATTTCCAAAAACGGGAAAGGGCTATGGCAATACCTAGGATTTTCTCCAAAAAAAGCAGAGCTAAAATAGATTCTGTCAATGATTCTTATATCCATGTCTACTATATACCATTTCAATATGTTCCAACAAAACATTCACACAAAAATTACACATACACAAAATCTAAATGACATCTTCTACACCTTCTAGGATTGAACAATAAATCATTAAATACAAATAGCTGCCTCCTGGTATATATAAGATCTGTCATTAGACTTTCTTTGACTAAAACTGATCTTAACCATGTTTAGAATAGAACAGTAATTAATCTTCTAGCAATAGACAGATTTTTTGGACTGATCAAGATTGAAATAAATTGCAAACAACTTTTCAATATGTGTACAGTTGTATTTTGAAAAATATTTACTGAATATGTAAGATAACCTTTTGTGAAAAGGAGAAATGGCTTTATACAAGCCATTTCTCCTTTTGTTTTCTCACAACATTTTCCTAAAAAATTTTACAGGGGCATCAAAAGGCTAATTGAGCAGTAATGGGTGAATAAAGCTTGGGAAGATTACTAACTTATCCATCCTGGACTTAGTAAAGATGAGCATTTCTCAAACAAAATCTTTTTCTTCCATAAATAATGCTTTTCTGCAATTCAAAATATTCTTGAAATCCTTAAAGCAGCATTCAAAACAATGCCATGATGACATCATTTAAATGTAACGGAAGACAAAATTTTAGGCTGGTCCAAATTTAAAAGAAGTTGCGGACAACATTTTCAGTTGATTACATTTAAAAGTCCTGGAATTTTGAGATGGAAAACATCATGGATAATGAAGAAAATGCTTGTAACAGCAATTTCTTCATTTTGTTTAACAAAGCCTTTCATTGAGGGGCATAAAAAAGTGGTTTATGTGTGGGAATGGCTTAAAGATTGAATCTATATAATCTGTGTAAGACAAATTACTCTTGGCTATAAAAAACAGTAACTATGTAAGAAATGTTCATTACTAATATTACACACAAAAAGTAAACAATAATGCAAACAAAAGTGACCCTTGTCAGATCATACTGGCTAATCAGGATAAAAAATTATCCTGAAAATTCTAACCACAATGGGATTACTTGTGATAAGCATTTTTTTGTTTTTTAACCCTTGTCATGCTGTATAAATCACCACAATGAATTGCCACAAATTCAAAGAGCTGCAAGCACTGATTGGACTTGTTGTTCAAAAATCAATATTTCTTTAGAAATCAATTTCATGAACAACTCTGCTAGGAAAATCACAAGCAGGAGGTGTAGACTAAGATCAGACTGCACTTATAAGCAGGCTGATCTTGGTCTACATCTCCTGTCAAAACCAGAATATTATGTGGTCAGCATGACAAGGGTTAATATTGCTTTTTTGTATGCTACTTAATACCTTTAGGTTAATCCTCAAGATTTCTTGGTGAAATAACACTTGATATTTGACGTCTGTCGGTCAAGGAATAAATCAACCAATCAAAACATTTATTCAGCACGGAATTGAGCTTTGAACTCCATCATACTCCATTTGTGCAAAAAAATTTTGCTGATTTTGTGACTTAAACATCATAACTACAGATTATTCAAGCTGCACACCGTTAACATCGCCAACCAACCATTCTACTTTTTTGGTACATGTTACTGACCATAAATTTGGAAAATAATGCCATCAAATATTGAAGTGGAACTTCCTGGCGGAGTCAATAGGCAGGGCAAACGGAGTAAGTGGGTGGGGCCAGTGGTTGGTCATTTTTACTGATAAACCAGTGAATTTTATCAAAATGAATTGCACACAGTTTGGGTTTATTGAGATTCCATATCGTTTTGTCTGTTTGAATGGGTTTAAGGCCGCTTTTAAGAATTTTTTGGTTATATCACAGCAGCTGAAGCACCTAGCAATTGATTCCTGGTATATCTCCCACCTGTACCACAATTACACCCTTTTCTAGCCTCCAGCTGCTATCCCACTTAGGTTTACGTTTATCCATTGTTCAGAGACAAATGTCAGAATGGATATGTGCTTCTGCCGAAAATCGCACCAAAGACACCCCATGATTGAAGATTGGGAATCTGATGCGCCACCAACTGAACTATGACAGTGGCAGTCTTCCAAATCATTCAGTTTGCTCTACAAAACATAGACCATGCAGGACCAAAGTCATTATGCCATTAAGTTTCCTACATCATACACATAAAAAAGTCTTGTTTTCATAAAGTTAACTTGACCCATTACCAGATTTCAAAGAAGTTGCAAACAACTATTTTTGGTTGACGAAATTTTAAAATCATGGTAAATTTGGATAGAAAATCTTGTGAGAAAGAAATTTCTTGCTACTAGCAATTTCTTCTTTTTCAACAACATTTTTCTTGAGGGTAGTAAAAAGAGGGCTTATATTAGAACGGGTTAAAGTATTACATTTCATTCATTATTTACCCATGACAGAAAAAGGATAATTTTCCTTTTTCATATTACAACAATTTCTTTCAAATCTTTCATTTTGTGAATAGCAAAAACTATATTATTACTCTTAGCTCTGACACTTGCAAATAAGAGTGCCATCGTCACAATATACGCCGCCACTTTGCTGCTGTTTCAAGAAAACAATAATTGTAGCCAATACTTATTTTGACAGAACCAAATTCAAAACATTTGCAGACTACCTTTTTAAATTGTCAAGTTCAAACTGTTTGTTATGTTTGATTGATTGAAAGGGCCCAGGGGCATAACTCTTGCAAATATCAATGAACCATATAATCCTTGATCCATGTACACCAACAAATTATGGTGATGACATTAACTAAGTTTCATTTAAATCAAGACAAAAAGTCAGGAGGAGTTGCATTCACAAGGCTGCAATTTCAGTAAGCCCAAGATACTTGTAAGGGGGCATAAGTCAGGGAAAAATTAATGAACCATAAAATCCTTATTTCATGCACATCTACCAATTTAGGTTATAACATCCACCAAGCTTCATTTAGAACCAGCCAGAAACTTATGTAAGTTGCGTTCACAAGGCTGCAGTTTCAATAAGCCCCAGAGACTAAGTTTAAAGGGGGCATAACTGAGGCAAAAATCAATGAACCATAAAATCCTTACTTCATGCACATCAACCAATTAGGGTAAAAATATCCACCAAGTTTCATTTAGATCCAGCCAGAATTATAGGAGGAGTTGCATTCACAAGGCTGCAATTTCAATAAGCCCCAGAGAATTAAATTTTAAGGGGGCATAACTGAGGCAAAAATCAATGGACCATAAAATCCTTACTTCATGCACATCAACCAATTAAGGTGAAAACATCAAACAAGTTTCATTTAGATCCAGCCAGAATTGTAGAAGGAGTTGTCACCATGTTTTTTGTCTGCAAAATCTCTTACTTTAGACCAGTCTAAATTTTTTGATAAGGTGATTGGTTAAATGCCAGGCTTATAAGGAGTAACGACTCCAGGATAGATGTTCATAATCACAAACCATTCTTATTTACAAATCCATTAAAAAATTTTGTACCAAGGGCCCCAACTGGACAAGGCATATGCCCTTGCCAGTCAGTACTCTTGTTATGGAATTCAAAAACAAAAATATTGATCCAGACTTGTTGAATACAAACCTTGGACTTGTGACAACCCGACACATAATGTGGTAACCTAGTATTAACAACAAATTTCAAACTGGTCCAAATTCAAAGAAATCACAATAAACATTTCAAATACATTGAAACTGAAAAATAATTGCCAATAAGGGAAGGAAATATTATTGGAAAAGAAGGAACTTGTTACAAGCAAATTCCTCTCCCCACCCATTTCTTTCTTAGTTTTATGTCTTCAATGCGTAAAAATGTGGGAGATTGTGTAACTACTAACCAATTATGAATGCTGCGTTGTTCAAGTAGAACCTATGTAAGTGGCTACTTTACCTATATACTAACCCTTGTCAAGCTGAATAAGAGGACCATGATGGTCCTAACTTGCTTACCTATGTCATCTGCAAATTACAGTACTTTTTTGTTTAAAAAAGACACAGCTTAGGCCAAATAACATTAATAGATATCACAGCTCTTGGCCTTATGATTTGGGAGAAGAAGATTTTCAAAGATTTCTTTTTTTATTCCTTTGTAAAATCAGGGATCGAACAGAAAAGGGCTATTTTTCAGAATACCATATTTCTTTGAGGTATTATGGTAGAAGTTGATTAAACACTGATACATACCAATTATCAAGGCTCTAGGCCTAATTGTTTGGGTGAAGAAAAATTTAAAATATTTCCTCCTTTATTCCTTTGTAAAATCAGGGATTGCACAGAAAAGGGCTAACTCTTACAGTGCAGTAATTCATTGAAGATTTTTGGTAGAGGGTTAATAGACATTGATACATACCAAGTATCAAAGGTTTAGGCTTTATGGTTGGGGAGAAGAAGATTTTCAAAGATTTCCTTCTTTATTCCTTTCTAAAACCAGGGACCGCATATAAAAAGGGCTAATTTTCAGAACACGGTAATTCTTTGAACTACATGTATTTTGGAAGAAGGTCATTATACAATGATGCATACCAAATATCAAATATTCAAGCCTTATAGTTTGGGAGGAGAAGAATTTCAAAGATATCCTTCTATATTTTCCTTTGTGAAACCAGGGATCTTACAGAAAAGGGCTAATTTTCATGGCATTGCAATTCTGTGAAGTATTCTGGTAGAGGGACATAATGAGATGATACATATCATATATCAAATCTTTAGGCCTAATGGCATAGGAGAAGATTTTCAAAGATTTCCTTTGTAACATCAGGGATAGCACTGCAGAAGGCTAATTTTCAGAGTACAGTAATTCTTTGAAGTATTTGGTAGAGGGTCAATAGGTGATAATATGTATCAAATATCATAGCTCTAGGCCTTATGGTTTAGGAGGAGAAGATTTTCTTATAATTTTTTACGGATGGACAGACGGACACTGCTCATTTACAAATTACATTAACAAAATTACATTTGAATAAATGGACTGAAATCATTGTAAATCGTGAAAATAACTCAAATAAGTGGTAAAGACTAAGTTCAGACAACACTTGCATGCAGGCTGATCTTTGTCTAAACACTCTGCCAGAACAGGAAAATTCTGGGTTCAGAAAGACAAGGGCTAATACAGGCACTAACAATAGTTTGGCATTATTCCCTACGGCTATTGTGTGGCACAGTTGAGATTATCCCCCATTTCCTCAGCGCATTTATTGCAGATCATCTTGCGAACATTCTCTACCTCGGCCTGTAATTCACGCAGCTTTTTAAACCAGTGTTTGATGGTCAATTCTTCCTTCTTGTGACCACCAGCAGCTCCTTCTTCTTCCTCATCTAGACTGGAAGCTGTAATAAGACATAAAGATGAACACATCATAAAATTACATGTTGATGCCTACAAGTTTATCTAATGACAGATTGACAGATGTCAATCAAAACTATGGATAGATCAATCATACAGTTAACCCTTTCCTGTTTTGCAAAAATTTAGACCCGCCCAAATTCAAAGGTTTTGCAGACGAAAATTTAAAGTTGATTTTATTTGAAAAATAACCATTTAGTAGGGTAGAAAATATTGTTGAAAAAGAAGAAATTGCTTGTGACAAGCAATTTCTTCTTTTTCAACAATGTTTTCTCAATTATAAAATCACAGGAACGTAAAAACCAGGGATTAACCAGGAAAGGGTTAAACCTGCAATTAACTTTTGTACTTTGACATTGATCAACATTCATGCGAATTGCTTTTAAAAGTCATAAATACAGCTTATTCAAGCTGCAGTTACAACATTTAGGTTGCACACCAACCTTTCTACAATTTTATTGGATGTTACTGACCATAATTTTTTGAAAATGAAAATGTTTTTTTTTAAGTCAATTTCCTATCTAAGCTCAGTGGGCATGGCCAGTAAAACTGTCAATCATCAAACAACACTCTTAAAGGCTAGGCTAAAATGAATTGTGAAGGTGAAAGCATAATGTAAGATGACTGAATAAGACAGAAATTGCTTATCACAAACAGTTCATCCTTTTCCCTTATTTTTTATATTTATAATGCTTCTTCACAGTCGTCAAAAAACCCCAGAAATTGTAAGGCCAAGTTTGAGTGAATCTGCCAGGGATCTTAGGAAGATGTAAACAAGAGGGCCATAGTGGCCCTAATTTGCTCACCTGAGTTGAATGTCTAGAATTTTTCATTCAATTTCATTGATGACAATTGATTGGGCCTCTAGAGTGCATACAAGGTTTTCTAATATTTGTCCCTGTTACCTAGGTTTTGACCCTAGTTGACCCAGTTTCGAATTCATATAATATCTTATCACAACAATCATTCTGACCAAATTTCAGGTTGATTGGGCAAAAAATGTAGCCTCTAGAGTGCATACAAGGTAAATGTTGATGATAGGCAACGGACGTCCCACAATCAGGAAAGGGTTTAAACACAGGCAATCAAATAGATTTTATACCACTCACTTCTCATGCCTAGCAGTAAGGAGATATTGGGGTCCTTCCCCTCGGCCCTCTGAATACAGATTTGAACCAGGGACTGGAGCTCAGCAAAGCAAATACCCATCTCCTTCACAAATTTACGTTGAAGTCTCTGGTTTTCATCAGTTGACATCTGTTCGAACTGTTTGATCTGTTCCTTCAGTATGAGACCTTCATCCATGAGATCCTGGTTTTTACTGGCAAACTGAAAAGAGTCGATACATTACCAGATAACATAGCTCCAACTGGTCCATATTAAAGCTGCAGACAACAATTTCAAGGTTATTTTATTCATTTATATCTTTCTGGTTAGAAAACAACATGAAAAATGAAGGAATTTCTTGTAAACAAGCCATTTCCTCATTTTCAACAATGTTTTTCTCAAATAATTTGAATCCGAAGCTTGACCTAAATTTCATCATAAAAATTCAACCAACTCTTACTTGGTTCCTGATTTTCCAGAAATTTGGTATAATTGACCCCTTTCATGTATCTAAAGTGCATTTGATGATAACCCAACTGTTTTCTTTTTTGGTTGTTGTTGTTAGGACGTTCTTACCTCACCTTTAACCAATTCAGACATAAGCCCGCCTTATTACACCCTAAAGAAAAATGCTATGGAAAATATTGTGGAAAATGAAGAAATTGCTTGACACAAGCAATTTTTTCCATTATTCACGATGTTTTCAGTTCAAAAAGACAACTATTTTAACTTTTGAATTCGGATCAGTCTAAAAAAAATTCATCTGGGAATGGGTTAAGCCTATTGTTAGGCTTTAACGCTTAAAACTCACCTCTTTCACCAATTCCAAGATTGCAAAAGTTTAGACTTGTTCAAATTCCAAAAAGATGCAGACTGCATACAAATTGTACTTAAACTGGAAAATAAGTGCCAAGGGTAGAAAACATTGTTAGAAAAGGAGAAATTTCTGGTTGCTTTTTTCCTTCTCCCATAAATTCCATGATTGTATTTCTTAAGAGTGTCATAGTGTAGTTATGGGTTAATAGATGTTTTAGGTTGGCCAGTTGTGCCTCCTCCATCCTTAGCTCCGCCCCAAGGGCAGAACCTGACACCTCCGTGACAAGTCTGTCCTAAATTTTTTATTTGTTAGTCAAATATTGAGTCAAAACCTACCTCTTTGATAGATCTCTTGAGTTTGGCCAATTGCTCCTCCTTCATTCTTAACTCCTCCCTGAGGGCAGTACCTGACTCCTCCTCCTGTACTAATCTCTCCTGGACCTGCTGTTTGTCTGTCTGATGTTTAACCTCTAACTGTCTCAATCGTCTGTGATTCATTTCCAACAACTAAAAATGGGAAAACAAAAATCCTTTGAAATCAGAAATCTTACAAAAAATGATCTAAACACTTGACCTTGGCCTATTGATGAGCTCAACCCATTTCTAAATTGAAAGAGGTGGCAGACAAAAAGATAAGTTTATAAAATGGTAAAATCTTTGTATTTTTGTAGAAGATATTGTGGAAAATAAAGAAATTACTTCAGGGCTCTGCAGAGTGGGCGACTCGGGCGAAAAAGTGGCCTGGTTTCATAAAACTTCGCCTGATTTGCTGATCAAAGCGAAGTCGAAGTCGCCTGGAATTTTTGGGAAGTCGCCTGGATACGATAGGTGATAACCAAATCTGGCCCAGTGGCTATAAAAGTAGGGGACAGTGTGCAATTATACAACTGCCTGTCAGAAGCCCTTTGATTGTAATTCAAGCGTGTAACGATAGTCGCGAGGCCAACAGATTATCAGAAAGAGGGGTATGTTCTGGCAGCTAATATTCAACATGCTTGCTTCATTCACACCTACGCTGATTGGTTTTGGCAATGCTTTGTATACTATCGACACAAGAAATCTTTAAAATCCTTTTTAATTATTTCTGTAAATTGAGTTATCATCAGTCTACGAGATTTGTTGCTTACTTTCACATAATGAGAATAATGGCCGACATTTACGGACGCCGTGTCATTTACCAGAAGTCAAAATTTTGTTAAGATTTTGAAATCTTGATGAAAAATAATTCTGCCGAAAATCTACGTAGAGTAAATTCATTTTTCATTAGAATCCTTCAATTTGAATTACAGTACATGTATCTGCTTTAATTGTAGCAAGTGAAGAAAATTATGGCAAGCAATTTAAAGGCTGCTACGATCTTTTCCTGAGTTTCTTGTTATGATACATTCTATCCAAAAACTAAATTTCACTTACTTGTGTTGGTAATAATTCCTTTAAATAACATGTAATCCTATAAAATGGAGCAAATTATCCTGTGTTAACTTTAAACCTCTGCATGTACACAGCCTGGTTTTGTGTACTGAGCAGTAACCCTTACCCTTTACACACTATAACTGACTTAATCACAGAGGACCTTTTTTTACCAATTAATGACAATTTTTATCCATTTATATGTTATCAGGTAAAGTGCACAGACTTTAACTCATAAACACACAATCCCCCATTTTGACATCTTGAAATGTTTTTATGGGAAACTGTGGAAAAAGGAGGAAATGGTTGCAGCAAGCAATTTATCCTTTCCCCACATGTTTCTACCCTCTTTGGCACCTTCTTTCTTATCAAAGCTCACTTTGAAATGTCTTATTTAGCTTCTTTCAATTTGTATCAGTCTGAATTTTTTCTTCTTGTAATGGTTTGATTAAATACATGTTGTTACAATAAAATCTTTTCTCATTTTCTGCTTCAAATAGGAACACTACTCATTTCATTCAGACCACCTATACACTATTTGCATTTTTTTTATTAGTTGACTTTTTTTTATCATATATTAATCTATTATGAAGTATTAAAAAAAAATTCAGAATCAGACTCATGAATTCTCAAACCTAAAAAAATGAAAATACAAAAGTATTTGTTCACAGGAACAAGATCTTTATTGAGGACTGAAAGGATAAGCAGTATTTTCTATGTTTATTGCATAATACATAATATAAAATGCAACTACTTGGTTGTAAAGCTATTTTATTTTCTGATAGAAATGAGGAATACGCGTAAGAACTTAATGCGATCCACTTCTCCTGAAAGTCTCACCACTTATCCTCATTTTGAAAAACTTCTCCCAATTCTCAGACTAGTGAGAAGTGACTTCTCCCCAAATTCTAGGAGTCTGCAGAGCCCTGTACTTGCTCAAAGCATTTTTCCTCAAGGTTTCCATCAAATACTACACTACTTCTAATTTAAAAATCATATGGTCTCCAACTTCTTTAAGTTTAGATAAGTCCAAAATTTGTTGCCTGGTTATGGGATTAGCTTAACCCATTCCAACTCAATCCCTCCTTTTTACGCCCCTCAATAAAAAAGCATTGGAAAATATTGTGAAAAATGAAGAAATTGCATGATACAAGCAATTTCTTCATTTTCCACAATGTTTTCTATCCAAAAAGATGAAAAAATTCAAAATTCCATCAACTTGAAATTGTCGTCTGCAGCTTCTTTCAATTTGGACCAGTCTAAAATTTTGCTGTGTTGGAATGGGCTAACCACAGCTTCACCACCTTAACCCATCCCACACAATCCTACTTTTTTTAGCACCTTAACAAAAAGCTTATAGAAAAGATAATGCTTGTTACAAGCAATTTCTTTATTACCCACAATGTATTCTACCCAAATAGACAGAAAATTTCAACATTCCTTCATTCTATAAATTATTGTCTGCAACTTCTTTGAATTTGGACCAGTATAAATTCTGTTGTCTGATAATGGGTTAAATAAAACAATCATAAAATTCATGTTGAATTGAATAGTTTGACATAGACACAAATTATCTAGATTCAAATGACTAACAAAGAAATAGGTCAAAATATTCACCTTTTTTGCCTTTTCTAGGTCAAGTGCCAATCTTTCCTTCACTTCTTTTACCTCAGCTAGTTCATCTAAAGCCTGACTTAATGCCTTGCCTTCTCCTTCTGACTTTAATCGTTTTATCTCTGTACTCAACTCATGTAATTTGTTTGCCATTTGTTGTTGTCTTCCTACAGTGACAAGTAATTCAGTTCACTTTGTTATGTACATCAAATATACAATTGGCAGAATGCCACTATCAAGAAATAAACTGATTGACAGTTAACCCATTCCCACACAATCCCACCTTTTTACACCAATCAAGAAACACAATTAGGAAAAAAACATTGCGGGAAATGAAGAAATTGCTTGAAACAAGCAATTTCTTCATTTTCCACAATGTTTTCTTCTCAGAAAGTTGAAAAAATATATAATTTCATAAACTTTCAATTGTCATCTGCAACTCTTTTCAATTTGGACCTGTCTAAAAAATTTTTGTTTGGGAATGGGTTAAAGCTGTCTAAGTTGAATCTCCTGTTGGAGGTCAGTGGGCACGGCCTGCGATCTGTCAATTGCCATCTTAACTGGTATTTATTGATATCATGGAGTTCATATATTTCTAACTGGATTTTTTTTTAATATAAATCTGGGCAATATGTTAAACCACTGTATGATTCAGAATCAATAACCAGCCCCCCCCTCCCAATCCATTATTAGACAATAAGAATTCAGACTTGTCAAAATTGAAATATGCTGCAGACAATAAATCAATTATTGTTGTGTTTCAATTGAAATTGTATGTAGGTGCCACAAAGATAGGGTAGAAAACATTTGTGAAAAAACACATAAATTAGTTTTACCAAGAAAATTCTCCTTTTCTAAAACTGTTTTCAAAGCTACATTTCTGAGGCTCATCTACATTTCAGATAGTAAGGTAATGGGTAAACCAACCCTCATATCATTAACAACAAGGGTGAGAAGTTATACTTTCTGCAGAGTTCTATCTAACCATTACCAACAATCACACATTTTGAATTGCATAAGAAATTTACAGGGGGGGGGGGGAAAGTTTGAGAACAAAGAAAAGTTTGTCACAAACAATTTCTCATTCACTCAAACTTGCTTTCAATTTGGCACTTACTTTACAAATGTACATCTTAAAATGTTATCTACAACTTCTTTCAGTTTCTAAACTTTTATTGTCTAGAGAGGGTTTAAAAAGCACTAGCTTGAGTTAAGAAAATTTTACTTGATCAAAATTAACAATAAACTTTCAAAGTACTTGTGAAATAAAAAATTAATACTGTTTCTTATAGAAAAAAATATTGTAAGAAATGGAGAAAATTATTTGTTTGATGTATTTCACAGCATTTTCTTATCAGGCCATCAAGTTACAGAATTAAGGGGTAAACAATTAATACTTATTTAGCACCAAAAACCAGACTCATTACAAATTTTAAGCAATTTCAGAACATGCATGATAGGAGAAACTCACACTTGAAGGGACAGACGAGAAAAAGAAGAAACGAATTACCTCTGAGATCCTGTATTGTGACTTCTCTGTCAGACAGCTGCTCTGTTATTTCCTTCAATCTGTCTTCAAGGTCCCCTATCTGTTCTTCTTTCAGTTCCAACTCCTCACGACATTTAGCAAGGTTCACAGGAATTAAGGAAAACACAAGACATAGGCAGTTCTTATATTAGAAACATTTTGATAGGAAAACATATAGCTAAACATATATAGGAAATATTATGTTACAATAGAGATAAATCTTTTATTTGCTTTGAGCTTTGGAGGAAAGTTTTGATGATGTTTTGGCCTTAAGCCATCAAAATGAAATAAAACTTTGAAGGATATTTCTGTTGAAGTTTTATTGAACTCTTCATTAGTAGGTAGATCAGACAGGTATCGCTCTAGCCCTCCAAGTTTCTCCTTCATGTCCTCGTATGATTGATTTAACCGGGAGTATTTGGCCTCCCACTCATCCACCTCATTCTGCTTCTCTTCCAACTGAAAATACAAAACATGATAGGACAGTGACATGAATGGGGTTTTACACTGGTCAACCAATCATTTAATCAAATTACAGAAAAGTGCACATAACTGACGGATCACTAGCCCCATCCACTGAGGTCCACCAGGAACTTTGACTTAGATAATTAACAGCATTATTACGCAATATTTATTTCAGTAACATGTTACAAGAAAATAAAAAAGTTGGTTGGCAATCTTTATATCATAGCTACAGCTTGGATATTTCCATTGGCCATTTAAAATGTGGGATTCTGTGCTACTTGGTTAAATCATTTCCGCACACTGACGCTTTTAAACACCCTAAATTTGAAAGCGCTGGAAAACATTGAAAAGAATGAAGTAATTGCTTGTTATAAGCAATTTCTTTATTATCCACAATGTTTTCTACTTCAAAAGGCAAAGGTTTTAAAGGTTTCATCAACTTTAAATTTTCGTCTGCAACTTCTTTGTATTTAGACTGGAATCTAATCATGTGGGAACTGTTTAAAGACATGCCGCCATGTTATATTTTGGTCAGCAATTTTCAATCTGATTTGTCATTTACGTTTAATACAAGACACCTATGGTATCTAGCTGCTTTCATTTCAATCAAGTAACAAAACAAATTTTGTCAAGTAATGACAAAATATAGAACTAAAAGGTGGGAAATTATAATTGGGTCTGTGATTGGATCTCCAACACATAATAACATCATGGAATGATAATGAGAACTTGTATACATTTTGGGAGCCATAGGCAGTGTCCTCCTTTAAGAATTAAATGATTTAAATATCAGAGAATTTCAGCACATACTTCCTGTACATATTAATTTAGAAGTGGTGTCTTAGTTACTAAAACTTTTTTAGCAAGAAAGTAAAAATTTGACAGCCTTGCAAAAATGGGTAATTATCAATGAAATGTGTACTTTACTACACATGATTTTGAACACGAACCTATTTGTCTGAAATATCAAATCTGGTTGTGAAAATTATTGCAAACTCCTAATGAAATCTTTCCATAAATATAAGAATTAAGCTTTGGACAACTTCAGTTTATGCCTATTTCAAATTTAGACTATCTTGAAAAATGTTTTATATTGCATATCTGCTCTTAATGGAGAACTATTGTCGTAAATTATTATGAGATCCATAAATAAATCTTGGAAGGTGAATTTTGACATTTAACCTTGACCTGTATCCTACAAAAAAGGCACATCTACTCATAATGGAGAATAACTATGTCAAATCATCTTGAAATCTATTCATAAATGTACGAGTAATGCTCTGGGCAAACTCAGACTGAATATGGTCAAATGGTTGGACATGGTCAATACAATACCCCTACACCTATCATTTGGTAATAATAAAGCAATTCAAGGGCCTTTGCTTAACACCTTAAGAGATAACAAAATTTTAGACTGGTCCAATTGAAAGAAGTTTCAGACAACCTTTTTTGGTTGATAGAATTCAAAAAAATTGTTTTGGTAAAATTAAAAAAAAAATGTCTTTAGGGTGAAAATCATTGTGGATAATGAAGAAATTGCTGTTAACAAGCCAAGCATTTTCTGAATTTTTTAAAAAAAATTCCACAGCTTTTTCTTTAGGGGCTTGAAAAACATCATTGTATGGAAAAGGGGTTAAATGCTGTTTATAGTGTCTGTCTTTTAATTAGAGTTCTGTTTGGTAGTAAATATATGTGACAAGTTTCCCATTAATACCGAAAATAAGACTAAGTTTTGACAAACCAACACTGGAGCCACTAGTCAATATCTTGAGTTTTTACCAAATGTAGCCAAGCTACCACTTACCTTGTCTTTCATTTCTGCTGCATTTGGCTGAGCCTTTCTGAGAGCTGCTTTCAATGTGACCACTTCATGTTCTACACCCCTGTAAAAACAATGTGATTTGTAGAGAATATCCATGGTGTTCTAATAAAACCTTATAGCTATAGCTTGGAATAAGCTTTAGTTACGAGGTTTTTGTAGAACACCAATGATATGCAAAGATAACTACACACTGTATTTCTCCTGATAAACGTTTCATGGAAAATAGGCAAAATGCTATAAGGAAGTTTCAATTTTTCCCTCTTTACTTTGAAAAGAATATTTTCAATGAATATTTCTGTTTAGAGGAAATTATGCTCAATCTAGAGGAAAGACCTTGAAAAATAAGGTATTTGATCTTACTAACTTGAGGTTTCCCTCCATTAACCCTTTCCCACACAATGACGCTTTTAAACGCTCCTCAATATGAAAGCTTTGGAAAACACTATGGAAAATAAAGAAATTGCTTGATATAAGCAATTTCTTCATTATCCACAATGTTTTCTACCCCAAAAGGACAAAGATTTTTAAGATCTCACCAACTTAAAAGTGTTGTCTGCAACTTCTTTGAATTAGGACTGGTCAAAAATTTCAACATGTGTGAATGGGTTAAAAGTATAAGAGAAGCAAGTTTGTCTACAACTTGACAAAAGTAATATTTGAGATTTTCTGAAATGTAGAATGGTCATTCTACCTCACTATATATCAATTTCTGAAGTATACACTATACTAACTCTGGATAACCCCTGCTGGATGAAATCTGTTTTCCACATATTCGAATTACAAATATCTTGAATGATCTCTTTTTGGGCTGATAGGTCAAAATCAAATGTTGCGAATTACATATTTTATTACCAATTCATTTCAGAGATAAAGAGAATATTTTTTGTTTTCATTGAGGTATGAACCGAAAAAACTAATCACACTTTATGAATACGCGAAGCAATATGTGAAAACATAAAATGTTCTCTTCATTTCTTATAATTTAATAGTATCAAGCAAAAAAAACAAAAGCTTCTCAAATTTTGATACCTTTTTGAATGGGACTATTTTGTGCAGAAGCATAAAAAATCGCTGCGTGCTCAAAATTTTGTTCATGGAGTTATGAATAATATTTTCGACCAATCAGAACGCTCGTTTTTGATAGACGAAACTAAAAATTAAATTATTTACATCTTAGTAACAAGAATTGAAAGATCATAGCTGTGTATCAAAATATGGATTGACCAATTAACCCATTCCAACACAGCAAAATTTTAAATTAGTCCAAATTGAAAGAAACTGCAGACGACAATTCAAAGTTGATGGAATTTTAAATTTTTTGTCTTTTGGGATAGAAAACAATGTGAAAATGAAGAAATTGCTTGGTATAAGCAATTTCTTCATTTTCCACAATGTTTTCTAAAGCTTTTTTCATGAGGGGCATAAAAAGGAGGGCTAGTGCGGGAATGGGTTAAATAATTTATTAATACCTGGAGTGAATTTTGAATAGGGACATTTTTGATTTTTTCTCCTTGGAGAAGACTGTTGAACTGTCAATTGTAAAATGAACAATATCACAGAAACAAATTTGCAACAATATTCTGTGTTTATTATCAACTATAATACTCAACTAAATCTCAGTTTTACCCTAGTTTAATTTCTAGATCCTCAATCTCTGTATCTTTGGTAAGTTTGAGTTTGGCAAGTTCTGAGCGTAATTCAGCATTTCTATACTCCAAATCCTAAAGAGTAAATAAACAGAATGAGTCAATGCAGTAACTATCCAATTTCTTGTTTTAAAACTTCTCTTGTTAGCAATTGTGAAATTTTTGTAATAAAGGATACAACAAAACTCTCTTGTAAGTACAGTGGAATCCTGTTAATAGAATCACTAATTTGTGAAAGCTTTTGTTGTAACTAACCAGAAGTTGCTATTAACCCTTGTCATGCTGAACCCGGGATATTCCGGTTTTGGCAGAAGGTGTAGACTAATATCAGACTGCACTTATGTGCAGGCTGATCTTAGTCTACACCTCCTGCTTGTACTTTTCCTGCCAGAGTTGTTTATGAAGTTGATTTCTAAAAGAAATATTGATTTTTGAACGACAAGTTCTATCAGTGCTTTCAGCCCAAGATCAGACTGCACTTAACGCGCAGGCTGATCTTTGTCAATACTGCTTGCTAAAACAGGAATATTCCTTGATCAGCATAACAAGAGTTAACACATTACCAGAGGATGAAATTTTGAGCTGGCCTTATCACAAAGTAATTTCTCTAAAACGGGCATCCCGCTATTCCGAATTACAACCACTCAATTCAGTACCAACTATAGCCGATACACTATTTCAACCCCACTAAAACAACCAATAAATTCACACACTGAGACCGACAACTAAAATTTCACACTTGATAAAAGCAACACTAATATTGGGTACGAATGCATTGTCAATACAATATCAGATTTCTGATCATGTGATATTGAACCCAAATTATAATACCCTTATTATGATAGGCGTTTTTCTACTAAAAAGGTTAGAGTGGCAGATCGCTTTTAAAGCTTGTATTAATTTTAATTGTTATTTGAATATGTCACAGATTTTTACTCGAGTAATAAAGTCGAAAGTGAAAAAGTATCCAAGAAGTTACGATTAGTTTGTTTACGGCGTTCCAAATAGTTAATTAGCAATTGAAATTTGATTTCAACTTAATTGATGTTTCGTTTTGGCATTATAGAAGATATGATATCAAGGGTTTGACACTTTGAACCTGTACTTACGTATATATAATCAGAGGTTGGATTTCTGAGTCTGATCAAATGGAGAAGTGAGAAAGTAGAACTTATCAAAGATTGTAAATTTGAAAATGACATAAGATTCCGCTGCAATACATGTTTTTATAGTTATATTTTTGGTATATATGGCTTGTTGGCGGAGTGGTTAGTGTGCTTGACTCGTAATCTGGTGGTTGCAGGTTCGAGCCCCACCGAAGGCGGTCAGTGTATTTGGGCAGGACACTTTACAGACAGAGCCCCAGTCCACCCAGGTGCAAAAGAGGGTAGCTTGGTTAGAATCCATTGCCTCTCTCTATATGTGCATGATAAGATCTTGTATGAGTTAGGACCACGATGGAAATAAGAGTCTTTCGACTCTTTATTGTGTTATCCTTGAGGGAAAAAAAAAGTATAGTTTTAGTACAGTCAAATCTGTGTGAGCCGCCAACTATGCACAGCGGCCAATCTGCTGACAGTGGCCACTCGAGTTCCCCCGTGCAAATTCCTTCTTTAATTGCACTGTGAATAGCTTGATCTCCTGAAATGCGGCCAGTGGCTAGTGGATTGTATGAAAGTTGTTCGTATGCTTGAATCTGGACGTTCTTCTAGGATATTTGTTAGAGGGTTCGGTGTAGGTCGTATGTAGCTTCAAAATGGAGCAAAACGTAAACGAGAAATTTTCGAGGAATATGAAAATCGTGATCCTTCTTCAAAGTGTGTCAAAAAATATGTCTCATTTGAAAACATTGATGATTTGTGTTACAAATGGTTTATGGACACAACATATGGCCAAATGAACGTAATTGGTCCACTATGTTCAAATTTTGTGAGTTTTACATGCCTTCTTACACTTTACTTATAACAAGATATCTTCACTTCTGTCGCAATATTTCCTATCTTAAATGGTACAAATTGCCTTTTCTTTTTTTAAAAGACACTTAAAATGGAAGCTGAGAACTTCTTAGAATTTGGAGTAGTCTAAAGTTTCGTGTTCTGTTAATGAGCTAACCAAATATGGTATGTCAAAATGGCCGCCCTATGGATACTGTTAATAGCAGCCAATCTGTGAACAGCAGCCAATTTGGCCCTCTCCCTTGAGTGGCTGCTGTACACAGATTCGACTGTATATTCAAATAATGAAGATAAAATAAACATGAATTACTTGACATCAAACGACCAAACCTCAGTATTACGACCATCCCGCTATTACGACCACTTTCAGAAAGTACCGAAGGGGTCTTATTAGAGGGGTTTTACTGTATTTGTCTTTTTGGGTTGAAAAAATTGTGGAGAATGAAAAGATTGCTTGTTACAAGCAATTTGTCCATTTTTCAATATGATTTCAGATGCCTTTTTCTTAAGGAACATAAAAAGGCAGGATTGTGTGAGAATTGGTAAAGTCCTGACAAACTGACACAGGGGAAAAACAAGACAGACAAATCAAATGCATATACCCAGATTGACAAAGACTTTTTAAATTTCAACAACTTGAATCCCTCTCTGCAACTTCTTTCAATTTGGGCAAGTCTAAAATCCTGGTTATTGGTTAATCAAAATAATATGAGCGCATGTGTGCCAAGTAAAGACTGAGATCAGCCTTGCATCCACACAGTCTGATCAGAGTCTTCACTTTGTGCTCTATAGATAGATACTGACCCAAGACTTCTTTAAACAATCAGCTAATATTCTAATTACCCTGAATAACTGTCCAGGGTGCTCAATGTGTGTGAGTCCCGCACATGCGAAATGGTTGGAAATGTCACACATAGGCTCATATAATGTCCATCTATAATGTTTACCTACCTGCATCTTATTAAAGGATGCTGATTCCCCTGAGTGAGCCCCTCGAGTCAGTAAGGTTCTCCGTAACTTATTTTCATATTCCTTAATGGCCTCCTCTAAATTGACCACCTGACCCCGTAACCTACAACATTAAATACAACACTATCACAAATGCCAGCATGTGGAAGTCCTATGCTTGACCTGTAAGGCTTAACCCATTTCCACATAATGACAGTTTCGGACAACCCTCAAGAAAAACAATTGGGAAAAAATTGTGTAAAATGAAGAAATTGCTTGCTAGAAGAAATTTTTCCATTTTACACAATGTTTAATGTTTTCTACCCAGAAAGTTGAAACAAGAGGACCATGATTGTCCTAAATCGCTCCCCTGAGTATGATGGTTCATGGATTTATGATATATACAAAATAGCAAAGCCCTCTGTCTAATTATTTTGGAGAAGCTGTTTAAGGATTTCTCTTTAAATCCTAGTATATTGATGATCCCACCATATAGCACTAATTTCCTGAATATGGTAATGCTTTGAAGTATAGACATCAATACATACAAAGTATAAAAGCTCTAGGCCTAATGGTTTAGGAGAAGAAGGTTTTCAAAGATATCATTATTTATTCCTAACTAAAATTAGGGATTGCACAGAAAAGGGCTATTCTTTTTAAGTAATTTGGTTAAGGGTCAATGGCTGATGATATGTACCAAGTATCACAGCTTTAGGCTTTATGGTTCGGGAGAAGAAGATTTTCAAAGATTTCCTTCTTTATTTCTATGTAAAATCAGGGATCAAAAAGAAAAATGCTAATTTTCAAAATACGGTAATTCTTTGAAGTATTTTGGTAGAGGGTTAATAGATGATGATTTGTACCAAGTATCAAAGCTCTAGTTCTTATGGTTTGGGAGAAGAAGATTTTTAAAGGTTTCCTTCTTTTATTCTATGTAAAATCAAGAAGAGGGCTAATCTTCAGAATACGGTAATTCTTTGAAGTAATTCAGTAGAGGGTCAATAGATGATGATTTGTACCAAATATCAAAGCTCTAGGCCTTATGGTTTAAGAGAAGAAGATTTTTAAAGATTTCCTTCTTTTATTCTATGTAAAATCACGAATTGCCCAGAAGAGGGCTAATTTTCAGAATACGGTAATTCTTTGAAGTATTTTGGTAGAGGGTCAATAGATGATGATTTGTACCAAATATCTAAGCTCTAGGCCTTACTGCTTGGGAGGAGAAGATTTTTTAAGTTTTTTCACTCCGTTGCCATGGCAACCAGAGTTCTTCATGGATTTCAATTCTTTAAAGTAATTTGAAAGAGCATGACCTAAGGATCATTTCTGTACAGTTTTGTTGAAATTTCATGGTTAGTTTAGGAGATGAAGATTTTTTTGTAATTGTGAACGGACGGACAGACGGACGGACGACGGACGATGACCGGTCACAATAGCTCCCCAAGAGCACTTCTTGCTCAGGTGAGCTAAAAACTATAATTTCATAAACTGTACTGCAACTCCTTTGAATTTGGATCAGTCTAAAATTTTGCTGTCTCGTAATGGATTAACCATTTTTGCAAGCCGATTTTGATTATCTTACATAGGCAATTGTTTGAGATCATGTCATTAGTAACCTAACTTTTGACCAGTTTCTTAACCAGTCTTAAATTCCAACTTCTGGTGTTTATATTTCCATAATTGAAGATCTTACTACTGTTATGCTTAGAGTAAAAGTAGGCTATGAATACATACTCATCAATTATTGCATCTTTATCCCGTATGATGGCATCAGCTGCACTTCGAATATGATTGATTTGTTCTGATGATTTATGATGTTGCCCAGGGGATGTAGTTCCCTGACCACCATAATGTGACAATCTGTCTGAAGATGTATGATGTTGCCCAGTTGACATGGATCTCTGGTTAGACTGATGTGACAATTTGTTACTATGAGGATGTTTTTCTTTGGCATGTCTGTGATAGGAATCCTACAAAATATATCAATCTTGTTGTTTACCCTCACATTTTCAAAAATTCAAGTGTGTTCATGTTAAAAACGTCATTTTACTCAAAATTACTTCACATATAACAGTTCTTTTTAAATTTTTGTTAAACACAGCATAGTCTATAAATTCAAGAATCCAGTGCTGAAGAATTAGAATTTTAGAGAAAGAAAAATGGACATCAAAAGCAACAAACTTATTGAATTGCAAAATTTTAGACCTGTCCAAATCAAAGGTTTTGCTGACAAGGCTTTTAGTAGAAAAATAATCATACAGTAGGGTAGGAAATATTGTGGAAAAAGAAGATATTGCTTGTGACAAGCAATTTCTTTGTTTTCCGCAATATTTCTCATTTGATGTTCTTGAGGGGCATCAAAAAGCATCATTGTGTGGGAATGGGTTAACTTATTCCCACACAATAAGGCTTTTAAACGTCCCTCGATATAAAGGCTTTGGTAAACAAGCAATTTTTTCATTATTCAGAATTGTTTTAAAACCAAAAGTACAAAGATTTTTAAAATTCCATCAACTTACATTGTAATCTGTAACTTCTTTGAATTTGGAATGGTATAAAGTTTTATCTTATGGGAATAGTTTTATGTGCAGAATTTTTTGGTAATTGGTTTAATGATTTGAGATGACTTACCGATGAATGTCTGTGATGACTGTAGTGTGAGAGGTGTTTACTAGGATCTGTAGGATGAGAGGAATGAGATTGTTGCCAGTCTGTCAAACTACCCGATTTCATTTTACCAGATCGGGTATCCCTGTGAGGTAAACTGGCATCAGTGACGTCACCATGATACAGTGGGGGTGACTTGAAGTTCATCCGCAGTCTGTCATCTTCTGTTTGCTCAGTGACATTTTCATCCTCTGTTCCTAAATTGTTAATTCTAGGACTTGATTCTGCCTCTATATCACCATTAGTGCCATTTTTCTTTTGTTCATGATTCTGATTGTCTCTGTGGAATGACGAGGATGTTTCATATAAATTTTGATTTTCCGCATATGAGGACTGATTGTGAGAATAGGGGAGGTAATCAGAAAGGGGATAATGACTCTTCACTGGGGAGATAAAATCAATATGGTCATCTCTTTTATAATGTGACCGACCTGGACTAGGAATATCCAACTCAAACTCACTAGACTTTCTGCGATGTCGAGCCTGGTTTAACACACCAGTATCACTCCCATAGTCCAGACTGAAACCTCTACCTGTCCCAGAATCACTAGTATACCCTGTTAAATAGCTTGGCACCTGATTATTTGTGTGACCAGAATCACTTGAGTAGTCTGTATATCTTCTCCCTGTGCCGTGTCCCTGGCCAGTATCACTAGAATAATCTCGGTTGAAAGGTTCATGATCATAGCCTCTTCTCATATTACTATGGTGTTTCTCTAGAGCCCCACTATCTCCCTTGAAGATTCCCTCTTCAGATTGTGCAGCCCTAATGTGAGGGTCTAGGGTACTGCTGTACAGGGAGTCAGCCCCAAGACTGTACCTGGATGGTTGATAGGTGCCCTCATAACCATGGCTACTTTTACCATACCCTTGACTGGTATGTGAATACAGCTGTGATCTCCCTGTAAGGGCTGACAAACCAGACTGTGTGCTACTCCATCCTGAAAATAACCACACACCAATATAGAAGCTGAGGTCAAGAAAAGAGGAGTATTGCCAGTCAATACCAAAAACACAGGCTTTGTACAGGGAAGTGAACTTCATATGCCTGACTTGTCTGACATGGGCTTTTCAACTTACAGACATGTACTTTTTCATTGCCACTTATCCAGGGACAAGTAAATACCAAGGCAAAACTTGGAATGGTACAAAAAAGATCTCAAAGATATCACATTATTGAAATATTATCTTATATTGAAGGGTAAAAATAAATATTGTGGTTAAAGAAGAAAATACTGGATTCCAGCATTTTCTTCAATAACAACAATATTTTCTCAAATATCTTCATTTTTTTTGCAGATTAGTTCATCTTAATTCTGGACAAGTAGAAATCATGTCTTTTCAGGCGATAAGTAAAAGAAATCTGTTTTGACACTCCACTGAGATCAGTTAATCACCGGACTTAACCCACTCCCACACAATCACTCCTTTTATGCCCCTAAAGAAAACTGCTTTGGAAAACATTGTGTAAAATGAAGAAAAAGCTTTATCAAGCGCTTTCTTTATTATCCACAATGTTTTCCACAAAAAAAAAAAGACGAAAAAAATTAAAATTCCATGAACTTGAACTTTTAAGTCTGATAAGTCAAGCCCAACCAGGCCAATTTTTTTCTTGAATCAAAATTCAACAAGCAAGTTTTGAAAGGGGTTATCTAAGAAACCTTCCTGCAAAGTTTGGTCTCAATTGGCCTTCAAAGCTTAAGGATTAAAGATTTTTTCAGAATTATTTCTTTTTTCTCATAAGTCTGATAAGCTGCCCCCCTTTTTTTCACAAACAAAAATTTCATGAACAAGTTATTTACAATTTATCCAAGTTTGGTCTAAATTAGCCTTAAAGTTTTTCAAAGAATTACATCATGATAAGCTCAGCCCTGCCAAACATCAATTTTTGCAAATCAAAATTCCATAAACAAGTTTTGAAAATGATAACCCGAAGAATGTTCCAGTCAAAATTGGTTCAAATTGGCCTTGTGGTTTAGGAGGAAAAGATTTTTGAAGAATTATTTCTTGATTTCTTAAAGTCTGATAAGCCCGTCCCTGTCATGCCTCCACTTTTTAGTGAATCAAAATTCCATGAACAAGTTTTGAAAAAGGTCAGCCTAGAAACATTCATGCCATGTTTGCTTGTAATTGGCTAAATGGTTACAGAGGAGTAGATGTTCAAAGAATTGTTGTGCCTTCCGATGGACGACAGACACAGGGTGATCACAAAAGCTCATCTTGAGAATGTTATGCTTAGGTGGGCTAAAAATGAGCGGACAAGATTTTTCATCAAGAGTCCTTTACTCTGTTAAAAGTCAATGGACTGTAACAGTAATAGAATATGCACTTCTCTGCTTTCTGTACTGAGTCAATATTTGGAGTTTGAACCATATCCATCCAATAGTTGATGAGAATAATGTAAGCAGAAAAGAAAATCAAAGACCAAACAAATGTCATTCTGTTAGACTGACTGACAAGCTTACTCCTATGTATCCCCAAAACAGAGTGGAGGGACTAACTAACTCTTTCCTGTTTTTGAAATTTTAGACTTGTCCAAATTGAAAGAGGTTGCAGATGACAATGAAAAGTGGATGCAATTTGAAATGAAACCATCCTTGGTAGAAAATATTGTGGGAAAAGAAAAAATTGTTTGTTACAAGCAATTTCTTCTTTTTCCACAATGTTTTCTCAAGTATAAAATGGCAGTGACAATCTTGAGAGATGCAAAGAAAATCAAATTCTAATACAGTACCTGAAGATGGGTAGCGAGACTGTAACATCTTCTGATAGTCTGAAAACAACAAAAATTAAATCTTGATCAACTAAGGCCGGTCTATTATATAACCAGATAACATGTATTCAGGCATATCTTAATTGAAAAAGGTTGACAACAACAAATCTGTGAGTGGTTAAAACAAAGCAAAGAAAATATTGTAATAAAAGGAGAAACAATATTTTTTTCCTTTTTTCAAAATGCTTTGACATTTATTTCTCTTCAGTGTATTCAAAAGGACTCTGTGGTAATAGGTTAAACTTGAATTAAACACACATCCTCTCTTTCATAAAATTGAGAGCATTCAGAGGATAGATTCAAATACTATATTCTTGTTAATATATTACCCTTCTAAAATAAACATTTGCTTTCGAATTCAGGCTCATTCTTTAACCAGTATCACTTCAAGTTCACTTTCAGGCTAAATGAATGATTTGATTGGTGGATTGGTTCTTCGATTGACAGTTATAATAAATTAATTATTCTAAGACAATAAAGTCAGAATCATAGTTCTTGTGAACTGCATACTCTCCTCTAAAGAATTTACAAGATTTCATAGATTCTACCCTTGGGTTTAGGTGCACGATGAGGGTTGATAGCAAGTCTGTATAGACACTTAGAACAGTATTGCAATTAACCATCAAGTCTGCCAAGCTGTCAAAATGCTTCAGAAATATTGTTGCAATTGGCCTTAAACCCCATTCAAGAAACAAAGATATTTCCTTACCGGGTACATTAGCATCAATTTGACCTGTTGACCCACGCCATGACATTGTTCAGCACTACTTTCTTCTTACTTCACGACAAAAAGTTGGTTATCTCACACTTTGTTCACAGTATATCCTGAAAATATGAAATACATATACAGTAAACTCCATTCACCCTAATATTTATCAGAATCATAATTTACAGATGGAAAAAGTTTAGTAAATTCAGAAAAGAATGCTTCCTTTGTAAAAAGTACACACAAATCCCAAAAATAGAGATATGACTCTGTTCAGGCATTCAAATTGTAGACGAAAGAAGTAAAATTCATTTCAAAACCCTGCTGGGTTTAATTTTATTGTCTAGTTTTTACTTAACCCTAGTCATGCTGAACCCGGAATATTCCGGTTTTAGCAGGAGGTGTAGACTAAGATCAGACTGCACTAATGTGCAGGCTGATCTTAGTCTACACCTCCTGCTTGTACTTTTCCTGCCAGAGTTGTTTATGAAGTTGATTTCTAAAAGAAATATTGTATTTTTGAACAACAGGTTCTATCAGTGCTTTCAGTCCTTTGATTTGACAGCATTTCAGTCAGGTAATTTATATAGCATGACAAGGGTTAAAATTAGGTATGGCCAGTCATCAAAAAATCAAGTTCACTCCAGTATCACATAATTATGTTGACAGAGCTACTGATAGAGGGTGTAAATTGGATTTTAGATTTAAATATTTCAATGACACTGCCATTTACCCTATACTGTAGGTACTCATTTGAAGCGTCTCGTAGAGATGATTCAAATGAGTACCCACAACATAGGGTTTCAATTAGAAGTAAGGATTTTAGAATGCTGTTAACCCTTCTTGTCTAGGGCTCTGTGTGGAGCAGCTTGGAGCTTGTATTTGATGGTCCTGTCAAACACCAGCCATACATTGAGGGATGAAACTAAAAATCCCTTATCACACTGAAGTCACCAAATGAAATTATACAGAAGTGTGATATCTTTTTCCATTATCAATAAAAACAAAGAATATCATCTCCATTTCTTATAGAATAAAATCAAAGATATCAAATAAGCAAAAATTACAATTTTCAGACATTTTTTTTCATGGAACTACTTTGTGTACAACCATTAAAAAATTTCATACACAAAAATTAATTAGATATGAAATGTATTATTGAGCTAATCAGAATGCAGGAATTTTGACTCAGTTATTATCTACAACAATAACTGTCAATAGTCAGGGTTGTAATTGGATTTTAGATTTGAATGTTCAAATCATACAGCCCTTCAACCTTTGTTGTTGATATTCATTGGAATCATCTTGTGAATCACTTAGTAAAGCATGATCAAGACAATTTTTCCTAATTTTAGGAATTAACTGATTAATTCAATGAAATTACTATTTACTTTACTATTTACTTTATGTCTGTTATTCATAACTAAAAGTATAATAATTTATCTACAAACAATATTACCAGGTACATCAAAAGATTTTTTTTCAACCAGTCTTTACTTATGTGCTAACCCTTATCATACTTCACTTTGGTTTTTCCTTTTCCTGGTACATATTATCATATTAACAGTTTATAATTGGCTAGCAAGGTTTAGAAAACCCAAAATAAGTTGAAATAGAATTTCCAGTTGTGCATGTTGGAAAGAATGATATCACCAGTTAGACTGCAGAAGAGACCTTGGCGTCTAAGAAAAATTTGCCTGGTGTTATTAACGCTTGTCTTATTGTAAAAATTATCATTTCCAGCACACTTCATTAATGGTAGCATGAGATAGTGGTTGAAAAGCATGTTAATCACTGGTATCGTTTCTTTTGATTTTCAATTCATTTCTTAATTAACCTTTCAAAGGTTTTTATGCACATATAATTTTATACTTGAGAAAAAAATATGGAAAAAGAAGAAATGGCTTGTAACAAGCAATTTCTACTTTTCACCTAATACTTTCTACCCTGAAGGTTGGTTACTTTTTAAATTGTACCATCTTTTTATTGTTGTCTTCAAAATCTTTCCAAAAGGACAAGTCCAAGATTTTGATAAACAGGAGAGTGTTAATGTTGCTCTTCCTTGGGGGAGAGGGGGGGGGGAAGCTTGTTGGTAGCTGTGGTGATGAAGGTCCAATACAGAATATACTCATTTGTAATTATTGTTGTCATGTATTGTATATCATCATCTTTAACCCATTCCCACACAGTGACAACTTTTGATGTCCCTAAAGAAAAACAGCATTGGAAAAACATTGTCAAAAATGAAGAAATTGCTTGCAACAAGCAATTTCTTCATTTTCCTCAATGTTTTATACTAAGAAAGTGGAAAAATCTAGAATTTCATAAACTTTAAATTGTCATCTGCAACTCCTGTGTATTTGGACCAGTCTAAAAATGTGTTATGTGGTAATGGGTTAATATTCTGTTGTCAGATGTACTGTGCCATGATTCTTTTGACTAATTCATGAGTATAGCCTCGGATTGTAGTTTTGATATAGGAATGTTTAAATTCTTAGTATGTGTTATATGGGCTCTGACAATAGGTGATCTATTTAACCCTTTCCCGTTTTTGGAAATTTTAGACTGGTTCAAATTGAAAGAGGTTGCAGACGACAATGAAAACTGGATGCCATTTGAAAAGAAACCATCCTATGTGGTAGAAAATATTATGGAAAAAGGAGAAATTGCTTGTTACAAGCAATTTCTTCTTTTTCAACAATGTTTTCTTGAGTATAAAATCACAGGAACATAAAATTGAACGGGAAAGGTTAACCCAATACCAGCCGGAAAACTTTTAAACTGGTCCAGAATGGAATAAGTTGCAGATGACAATTGAAAGGTTATGAAATTTTAGATTTTTTCAAACTTCTCGATAGAAAACGTGTAAAATGAAGAAATTGCTTGTTTCTTCATTTTACCCAATGTTTTCGCAATCTGTTTTTTTACAACTGCGTGGGAATTGGTTAACCCATTACCAGACGGCAAATTTTTAGACTGGCCCAAATTTAAAGAAGTTGCAGATGACAATTTAAAGATGATGAATTTTTTTATTTTTTCAACTTTCTGTGTAGAAAACAATGTGGAAAATAAAGAAATTGCTTGTAACAAGAGCCATGTCGGACATGGCCATCCCCCGCCTAAAAAGCATAATAGTAAACTGAAGCCAGTTAGATTTAGGCACTGCATTTCTTATCAATTAGTTCAATAATAGCTATCAGGGATATGCTCAGGACAAAGCTAAGACTTTAAAACAACAAAGGGGAATAACTCCAATATTATGCAAGCAAGAGTTGTGGTTCTTGGGCACTCCACATCTCCACAATGAGATCTATAAACTATGAAGTTTCAAGTTAATAGCTTTTATACTTTCAGAGATATGCCCAAGACAAAATCCTTAGTCTTTTAAACAACAAAGGGCAATAACTCCAAAATTATGCAAGCAAGAGTTGTGGTTCTTGTGCACTACACTTCTCCTCAACAAGTTCTAATCACCTACGAAGTTTCAAGTTAATAGCTATTATACTTTCAGAGATTTGCCCCGGACAAAATCTAAGTCTTTAAAACAATAAAGGGCAATAACTCCAAAATTATGCAAGCAAGAGTTGTGGTTCCTGTGCACTGCACTTCTCCTCAATGACATCTATCCACCTATGAAGTTTGAAGTTAATAGCTATTTTACTTTCAGAGATATGCTCTGGACAAGTTTAGTGACGGAATGACGTGATGACAGAAGGACAGAATGACGGACGGAGATCATTACTATATCCCCTTGTAATTGAGGAAAATTGTTAGATTAGGAGAAATGACTTGTTATTAGCAATTTTCCCTTTTCTTCCCTATATGGCCTATAATTTTTCAACTTAAGAACACTTTGAATTGTCATCTGCAACTTCTTTCAAGTTTGACTGACAGGTAAAATATTTGATGTCTGGCATAGGGTTAATCAGTATCAGTGATGAAAAAAAAGACTTACGCTTAAAAAGATACAGTATTCCTTCATACAGAACATTCAAATGCAGTGTTATCAAGAGAACACAATGATGCTTGAAACAGTTAAGGGCATACAATGACTATGGGCCAATATAAAACTTATCAAATACAATAAATCCAGGGATTATAATGGGTATTAGACACTTAACCAAAATACCAATATTGAACACATAACAATGTAGAGTACAGGTACAGTTCTAAAGGGTCAAATTTTGTTTTACAAAGCACCACTTCTATTAACCAATTCCAACACAGTCCTGTTTTTTTTTTGTTTTTTTTTTTTATCCTCAAGAAAAAAAGTTTAGAAAACATTGCAGAAAATGAAGATGTTGCATTTATCACCATCCAAAATGTTTGCTATCCTAACAGATGAAATGTATGCATTATCTTTTAAATAAGACTAGTCTATAATTTTGTCTTGTGGTAATGGGTAAAGCTATATTTGATGAAAATTTGGTATCCCAAATGATATATTCACTTGGAATATATAAAGAGCTTAAAGAAGAAAGACAAAAAATAAACAAAAAATTCTATGTATAAACATAAACAAAAGGAGGGCAAAGATAGGTAAGACACTAAATAGCCAGCCCCAGTCTACCGAGTTGTAGAATTAGGTAGCAATGGGTTTAAACCATTGCCTCTCTTTCAGGGATGTGAAAACATCTGGACAATGTGAGTGTTTGGGAGTGGCTCTATTAGCTTAAAGTTTTCATCACAATCGAACTAAAATAGGATTAATATAAACTTTGAATTGCAAAATGCAAATGAATTGTTTTAAACTTTTCCATTTGTGTGCCACCCTAGATTGCTCCCTTGAAACCTTAACACATTCCCACACAATCCCTCCTTTTTACACCCCTCAAGACAAAGGCTTCAATAAACACTGTGGAAAATGAAGAAATTGCTTGTATCAAGCAATTTCTTCATTGTCCACAGTGTTTCTACCCAAAAAGATGAAAGAATTTAAAAATTCCATCAACTTGAAATTGTCATCTGCAGCTTCTTTCAATTTGGACCAGTCTTAAATCTTCCTGTGTGGGAATGGGTTAAACATAGAAATATGAATGTGAAACTTAAAAGTGGGTCTTAATTGTGTAGACACTAGCAGACCACAAAGCTTATAAAACTAGTTGGTACTGATCAATGACTGGTCCCTTTTTTAATCAGTGACATCCTTGTGTCTATAATGACCTGACAATCTGGCCAAGTTTCATCAAGTTTGAGTCAAACTTTTGGTGTCTACAGGTAGTGAAAACTAGAGCTATCACTACACATGATTATACCCCCAACCAGCACATTGTCACAAAAACAATCCTTACCATATAAAGCAAAATAGTTCCGTATAAAGGATGATTAAAATGTAATAACTGAGTATAGTAGATAAGTTTGAGTTCAGAGCCTACAAAACTGTGGAATTAATGTTCCAGAAAACAATAATTCAGTACAATTTACAGGGAACTGATGACAGAAAGATTATCAAAATTGCTCATTCAAATTTCATATATACACAGTGGTAGAAATGGTATGAACAACAATGATTCAGTATTTATTACAATGTAAAGGGGAGATAATGAGGGAAACAATCATAACTGCATAATAAGTTAGGTTTCAGTGCACACAAAACTACAGGGTATTGCCGAAGGCAACAATAAATCAGTGAAATCTACACAGGTTCAAGGGAGATAATTCATCAAACCAGTAGTGTCATGAAAGTGTACATAGACAATTATTTAAAAACAACAACATTGTTGTTGAGTTGAATTCAGTGCATGCAATTCTGCAGGTATATTGCCAAGAACAACAAAATTTCATTAAAATTTACAAGGAGAAGGGGAGGTAATTTAGCATAAAAAAATTGTGGGCAGTATTTTTTTGCTAAGGCACACCCTGGTTCAAACACTATAACATGCATTACTGTGAGAGAAATGCTCCGGGAAATAGTAAATAAGTAAAATTTTTATGAGTTCAAGGGGAGATAGTTAAGCAATCAATACAAGTACTGTCATGAAATTTTCACAAGCGCAAGTTCACACTAACAAATACATTGTGTGTGAATTTGCACTCGGTATATGCAAGAGAATTACTCCTGACAAAAACATATAGTACTTTTAACTCATTAACAGATGACAAAATTTTAGGCTGGTCCAAATTGAAAGGAGTTGCAGATGGCAATGAAAAGTTCATGAAATTTTAAAAATATTAATCTTCTGGGTAGAAAACATTGTGGATAATGAAGAAATTGCTTTTAACAAGCAAGTTCTTCATTTTCCACAGTTTTTTCCAAACCTTTTTTCTATAGGGGCGTCTAAAGGCGTCATTGTCTGGGAATGGGTTAAATTACTTGTATTGTGCCCAACATGACCATAAATCTGGATGGGCCATAAAATAATAATCATTCATTCCTGACAATAAGATTTTAGTGAAATTTTCACAAACAAAATTTATATTCACATTGTGTTTACATTGTGTTTGAATTTGAGTTCAGTCACTTCAGTATATGTAATATTCTAAGAGAAATGCTCCAGACAACAGTAATTAAGTAATATTTAAAATTTCAAGGGGCGATAATTTAATGATAAATACTGGTTTACACTACCAAAAAAATTGTGTGTAAATTTGGGTCAGTACATGAGATACTATTGGAGAAACTCTCCTGACAATGATAGATTAGTAAAATTTATAAGTTCAAGGGGAGAAAATTCAGCAATTAATGTTAGTATGGCCATGAAAATTTAACATCTTTATACTACAGACAGTATCAGTTACATTGTGCTTAAATTTGAGTTCTGTGCATTTGATACTGAAGGAGAAATGCTCCATACAATTTTGCAGGTTCCCAACCTCATTTGGAGAAAAACATGTGTAAATTTCAGAGCTGTAACTGCAATAGTGTAGAAGAAAAGCTCTTCAAAAATGGGTCCACAGACAGACTGACAGACTGAGGGACAGACAGCCATGGCCAATCCAGTATACCCCCCTCCACTTCGTGGTGGGGGATATAAAAATAATTTTGTAAATAAGGCTCTGTCTCCTATATTTTCCAATTGAACAGTATAACTTTAACCATATCTCCTCAAAAGGGAGGCAAGAGTGTGGCCTCTAGAGTGTAATTATTTAATTGTCATTAAGACCCTTTTCCCTTTGTTTTCCTACAGAATAGTAAAATTTTCTATAGGATTGATCCTTATGATCTTACAAACATCCTGACCAAGTTTCATCAATAATAAACCAACAAAAGGACCTTAGAGTGTATACAAAGAAATTGTAATGCAGACTCTGTTCCAGTGTTTTTCAATAGAACCTTCAACGACAAAATTTTTTAGTTGCTAGCATTTTAAAAAACATTGTATTTTAGGGTAGAAAACAATTTGGATAATAAGAAACTGATTGTAACAAGCAGCTTCTTCCTTTTTCACAATGTTTTCCATAACCGTTTACCTTGAGTTGGGTAGAAAAGCAGGTTTTCAGTGGAAATGGGTTAAACTGTGGAGTCTAGAGTGTACACATAGAATTTTTTGAAGTTGGACAACTGACAACAGACATCAAGAACGACAAAAGCTCATAATCAGCTTTTTTTTTTATTACCCACATTGTTTTCAAACCTAAAGGACAAAGATTTCTGAAAATTTGTCAACTAAAAATTGTTGTTTAATGAAAGTAAGAGTCAATTTGTGTCTTGGCCATTATATGGTACAAAGTAATTTTGGTAAACTTGTTCCCCACTTTTGATCAAATCATTCCAAAACTGAATTGTTATTTAGTCAACTTGTTCCCCAAAACGTCCTATGCAGATTTAATTATTTTTCCAACTCATTCTTTTATTTGCCAGTGCTGAAAACATTTACTATTGACCTTAAAATTGGTTTGCTTTTGAGAACATAAGTATATTATCTAAAAATTTGTTTATTGTTTTGTTATTGGTGTCATTAATACCTATAGGATTTTGAATGAAGCAAGTGGACTGAGTTCCAAATTGTGATAGTGCTATACATAGAGCATGTTGAAGAGCCGTATCCTTACTATGAATCCTGTACAATCAAACCCTCTTCTTGGGGCATGGATCATATGAGAAAATGCTGCAGTAGAAGGAAATCATACAGAATACTTCCAAAAAGATCTCGATTTCTAACGGCACAATGTAAAGACATACAAAAGACATACAAAATTTACAGAAGAAAAACTGTGCGAAAAGGAGAAATTACTGCACTAGTTCATGCAAATTTTCTTTTTGTACAATATGTTCAAATGATTTTTATTCTTAGTGCATCAGAATAAAGGGCTCTGCAGGGTGGGCGACTCAGGCGAAGAAGTCGCCTGGTTTCATAAAACTTCACCTGAGTTGATGATCAAAGCGAAGTCGAAGTCGCCTGGAAAATACAGGTGTCGCATTGTTTTGACAGGCGATAATCGCATTTTGTCTAGAGGTTATCAAATCAGGGGACAGTAAATCAATTAAACAGCTGCTGATCGGAAGCCCTTTGATCATAAATCAAACGTGTATCGATAGACAACATGCTGACTTTATTTGCACCTCGGCTGATGGATGGTTGCAAGCCCTTGTGAACTGCCAGAATAATAGGAAATTTTTTATATAAAACCCTTTCCCTTCTGAAAATTCAATTATTTTAGTGGCACATTATGTTTATCTTATCAATACATGTTTATGAGATTTGTTCCATACTTTCAAGCAGCGAGAATAAACATTATCTAAATGGCGGATTTTATAACAAACGTCAAGTCACATGCCATATTTTAAAATTCAGTGATAAAATCCTGATGATAAAAACTGATTTTCCCGTAAAACTAAATAAGAGAAAAATTTAATTTTCAATGATATCCTTGGACTCTAGTTATCTACTTTGATTTAACAATTATAGAAAAACTCAGACAAACAATCTACAGCTTCTACGATCTTTTCTGAAGTAACATCGATAGATTTTTATGCAGAAATTAAATTTCACTTATCTTATTTTGGTAAGTAATCCATTCAATGACATGTAATCCAAAAACACAAGAACAAATGGTTCCTAATTAACATAGTTTCAAATCTAAACCTTCTCTACACAGTCTGTGATTGTTGTACTCGGCTATTATCTTTACCCTTTACTTACAATAACTGCAACTCAGTCAAAATGAACCATTTTTAAATCTATTATTTACAAGCTTTTTGTCCATTTATTCTTACATACAGGTGAAGTTGGCAGACTTAAACCAATTACCACACAATCCCGCTTTTTGAATTTTAAAGATTTTAAATGGAAAACTTGTGAGAAAAAGAGGAAGTGCTTGTAGCAAGCAAATGGTATTGGGTCCGTTCCCCTAAATATAATTTCGCCCCGGGTCCGTTTGCCCCGGATCAATTTGCCCCAAAAGCGGGTCTGTTCGCCCTATTTTTCTACGTTCGCCCCCTTTTTAAAATGAGTTAGAATGAGTATAATTTTTAGTGTATATCTGTCAATTCACTTTAATGTTAACTTTTTTTTTCTAAAAAATGCTTTGTCATACAGATAAATGACTCGAACGTTGTTCGAAATTGCATATTCCTGATGTTATTGAAAGTTGCAACTCGTCCGAATTTTGTATTATTCAATTACATCGAACACGCTTCAATATCAATCAGAGATTAATAAACATTAAAGCAGGTAATTATAAATTTAGTTGCTTGAAGTCAAACACGGTCATTATGATATAAGAAACTTGATTTCTTTCGGTTATCAACGAAAAAATAGTGGACCTGGCCAAATCCAAAGACGTTGCAGAAGATGAAATAACATAAAGCGATTTTAAATTCGAACAATGGACCGAGAAAGTTAAAAATAAAGGAGGAACTGCATATTATTTGCAATCTCTTCTTTTCTCACTGTGTTATTTTAGCCCGTAAAACGCGAATTTTAGTTGTAATTTGTCAAGACATTATGAGTTTAATGTTAGGTATATTCTGTCACAGAGATGAAACTTTTTTTAGCTGTAAATGAGATGTTTTGCCCACCAAAAATGTATTAACAAGGTAATCACTTCTGAATCAAAATCACGTAACTACAATTATGGTTTAGCTGTAAATACGTTGTTTTGCCCAACAACAATAAATTAACATGATAATATCTTGTAAAGCAGAAGCTTGTAACTACAATTAAGATTTAGCTGTAAATACGATGTTTTGCCCATAAACGAGGAATTAACAAGATATTTCCAAAAATTGCAATCTTTTGCAATCAGAGTTTTTGTATTTTTTCTTATTTTTTCAAATTCCTTTAGTTCATTGAACAACGACCCCATCCCCCTTCCAGATGAAATCCCAACTTGGAATACCACTATACATTATAAAGTACTCCCTACTGGTAGCAAATGTGGTTCTCTTTAACCTTATTATGTACTTTGAATCAATTTTCGCTCACTACAAATTTAGATCAGTCTGAAATTTAGTCTAGATATGAGTATAAGTGGAAGAAATTAACTCAATTACAAAACCTAAACATCTCTTAACAGAAAAATAAATGTTTACCAGAATATTTCCTTGGCATCTATAGTATAAATAAAAAATCGGGAGCACGGACCCGGGGCGAACTGACCCAGGGCGAACAGGAATTAGGGCGAACATGATTTAGGGCTAACGGACCCGGATTCCAGACAAATACTCCTTTTACAACAATATTTTTTACCTTATCTGGCATATTCTGATTTGAAATGTGATATGCAACTTTTTCTTCAATTTTTATCAGTTTGGAAATTTTGTCTTCTGGTAATGAGTTAAATAGAATAGTAATAATAATAAAGTTTTCTTATTTTCTGCTTCAAATTAAACCCTGATCATTTTTGTTCATTCAGACCACCTATACTCTCTTCAAATTATTGATTATTATAACTTTTGATAATTGAGATTATAATACCATTGCTATATGAAATATTAAAAAAAAAATCAGAATCAGATTCCTATATTCTCGAACCTGAAGAAAGAAAAAAAAAATTTGTTCACAGGAATAAGATCTCTGTAATAAGGCTGAAAGAATGGATGTGAAATACTTTAATATAATCTGCATACTATATAAAACAAAAAGTGTATATACCAGGTAGCTTTGTTTATTTTCCTACAGAAATAAGGAACACACGCAAAAATGTACTTTTTAACGTGATCCACTTATCCTGAAAGTCTCACCACTTCTCCCTATTTTGAAAAACTACTCCCAATTCTCAGACTAGGGAGAAGTCACTTCTCCCAACTTCTGAGAGTCTGCAGAGCCCTGTACATGATTGATAATGACTAAAAGTCGTTCTCTTTCTTATTTTTACATATCAAAATGCTAACCAATGTTTTAAATTTACTTTGTTCGAAATAACAAGGGTTCGAATATATCTCTCGGTCTATCAAAAGTTCACGAAGCCAAATAATCGTTGGTTCCATACATCAAGTGCAAAACTACGGAAAGAATTCTCTTGACTCTTCTAAATTCATGAAATACTTACCTTTTCATGCTCAGAAAGAATTACAAAAACTTCGCACAAACAAGAATTTTTCAAACCGGAAGTTACTTACAGGAAGTAAACATTATTGGTTCCCGGTGTTGCCGTGTTTTGCTTAACTCCTGAAGGTGGAAATGTCAAATCAAACCAAGAAATTATTTAATTATGTCATCAGCAAAGAATTCAGAAGTTATTTATGCAGGTGTTATTTTTGTTCATAGACTGTCCCTCTTCTTTTGCATGTAGATCTAGATTTCAACTTTCTTCAATGTTCATGTGCAATTTGGGTTTCATCCCAATACCACAATGCAGCCATTATAACAAACTGATATAGCCCTGACATAAGTTATATTGATATTTATTGTGAAATTCTTATATTCAGTTAGCGGTATAACCCATGACTTCTGCCTGGCTGGTGTTCAAGACAAGTGATAATTGCATTCTTATTGCAATAAGCCCAGTCTTTTTGCTGCCTATGCAGGGATCATCATTTAGGCCACGAAATCAGAGGGTTCTCTCATTGAAATTTCAGGAATTGCATTGCTATATCTCAATTGAAACTAATTCTCGCATACTGATTTTTGGTGGACAAGTTCTACTCGATTAGTCTATTCCAAACATAACAGAAGTCTGCATAATGAACTAGTTTACACCCTTTTTCCCTGTGTCGAATTTAAAAATAAAGGGAAGCATATAACAAAGATTTAAACAGTATAACCTTATCACTAGAGGGGAATGTGATGCTGCAAATGGAAGCATTGTTTTGACATCGTCTGCATTTGAATGCAAGGATCCAAGTTGCAGATAAAGTCTAACAGTGATGCCAATACTTATTCATGTCCCCCCAAAAAATGACAATATCGGTCAAGTTAAATGGATGGTGGCTTCAGTCACATGGGTGGTTGTAGTTGCGATATCATAGCTCTCTTTCTATCACAGCTAGGGTGGTTTCCCTTTTATACTGAAGTTAAAAAAAATGGAATGCACTGTTATTATTGTCGAGATTTAAAGATGTCAAATGACATAACTCTCTGAACTGACAATTTTCATACAATCCAATCCTCTGATCATAAAGGGGCAATAGCAGTTCCAAATGCCTTGATACAACTATAGTTTATTTACAGCCAATCTATCCTTGTCCAGCATTGTTTTGTCTCATAATCAGTATTGCGAAAGGTGACTCAAGAGATTTTGACCGTTTTTGTTCTTCCATTCATAAATTTTCAGTTTTATGAAAATATGCTCTAGAAGTGTTGAAAAGCATAGGATATCAATACCTTTATTTTCATAGTAATTAAGTCTTGTGTCAATTTATACACCTTTTTACTCACAACATGAAGAACGCATCCTTTCCAGTGAAAGAGAATCCATTATTAATAAAAGTTATATCATTTTATTAAAATTCAAAGAAAATTTTATGTAAAGCATCTTTCAAGAGGTTTGCATTTGAAAAAGTAAAATTTCTGAAAAATCTCGTCAGATTTTGAAATCTCATAATTTCTGAGAAATGGAACATTTTCTCTCATAAAAGTGCTGAACCAGAATGATCCCTGCCTATGTACAACAGCACTAAAAAGGGCTAGGTTATCAAAACTAAACAACGCAGTATTCCTCTTCAATTTCGTCTGTTTCAACCAACAGTACCGGTATATCAATGAGGGTTGTGTTATTGTAAGCACTTGCCATCTTAGGAGTAGGGTTTTAGCATGCACAAATTAAACGGTGTGAGACTCACAAACAAATAGTCAGGACATTAGGAATTGTCTGATGTGAGTCCTATCCTCAGGGGCTAGGGTTCAGTGAAGACTTAGACACTGTTTAAATAGTTTTTATCCCATTTTCACACAGTGATGCTTTTTGACACCTCTCATGAAAAACTATTGGGAAAACATTGCCCAAATTGATGAAATTGCTTGTGACAAGCAATTTCTTCATTTTACACAGTGTTTTCTACCCAGAAAGTTGAAAAAATCTAAAATTTCATATACTGTAAGTTGTTGTCTGCAACTCCTTTCAATTTAGACAAGTCTAAAATTTTGTCGTCTGGTAATGGGTTAATTTGCTTCTGAAGTTGTCATAGCTTCATAGCTGTCCCATTTGTTTACCTTTTACTTTGCTCTCTTCATGTTCCTTTGATATTAAAACTACCAACCCAAAACATGTCAGACAATAGTTTTTGAAAAAATAAGGAACTCCTAAATACTAAGCAAGGACCTTGAAGACAACTGATTGGTCAAGTTACCACATCTTGCAACAGCATCTTTATTTGTAAACCATTGTGACCTTATTAGTATAGACAATGTGGTCAGGTGACTGTAGATGTGACATAAGACATGTTTGTATTTGTGCAAAATTTGTCATATAAATTATTCTATGTAAATATTCTGATGTTACAGCCCTCAATAATTAATCATGAGGAGTATTTTCCTCTCCTTGATAGCTAAAGTCAAGGTAAAACTGTATGAAACACCATTGAATTAATCATATAGAACTTATAATTGGCTGTGAATATTTTTCTTTGATACAATATCCCTTTCAGACATTTTCTAATATTTGAATTTTCTTTTTCATGATCTGTTTGGTGTAACAGCACAGTGAGTAAAGATCTTTTTATATTTAATCTGTACTAATGTCAGGTTCATTACAAAATCTCAAACTAGTCCTGAATAGTTAGGTCTTGCAGGCAGTAGGTTAATCTGTTAACCAAATGACAGGATTTTATTCTGGTCTAGCTGTTTTGAAAAATGCTGTAGCCAAGACATTCAAGGTGTGTTTAAATGGAAGAAACATGTAGGGTAGGAGCTATCATGAGAAAAGGAAAAATTGCTTGTTACAACTTATTTTTACACTTTACACTATCCGTGGCCCTTAATTTGCTCATAATTATGTCATTATTGGTTTAAGTGATATAAAATCCATGGCTCTGGACAGAGGAAGTGATTTCTATCTTCAAAATATCGATCTCCCGCTTTTTGACACCCCTCATGCAAAAATGGTTTGGAAATCATAATGGATAATGTAGAAATTGTAACATTTCTGCCTGTAACAAGCAATTTCTTCAATGTCCACAATGTTTTCTACCCTAATAGACAGAGATTTTTAATTCCATCAACTTGAAATATTTATCTGCAACTTCTTTCAATTTGGCCCATTCTAAAATTTTGTTATGTTGGAATGGGTAAAAATTGTCAAGGGTCTAGATTCAGCCTGCTTACAAAACCAGAATGTTCATCATAAAAGGATATTAGGGCCATAGTCCAGTACTTAGCAATTGTTTGAAGCTAATGAAAATTTGGCTCTAGAGATAACTTAAAATCATGGTCAGTATCATACATAAGTCAAAATTACCTGTGGTAAAATATATTAGCTTTAATTATGTTTTTTGTTGAACATGCTTTAGGTGAGTGAGATATAATGGCAGTTGTTTGTGCAATACTGTCTTCTTGCCTCTGGCTTTCTGAATATGTCTGGACCATAGCCACTACTTTTGTGCATGAATTTAAAAAAAAAAAGAATGGCATGCTTGCTCTCAATCATTAGTTTATGTGACAAAACACTTGTTAAGGTATGGTTATGGTCATAGCTAAAGGTCGAAGAGTTTTTAGAACTATAACTTGTCCATTTATTGATGGCTTTCAATATATCTGTTCTCCATCATATGTATAGATGCACAATTTAAAAAATGCTTAGGTAGATCAAAGGGCAAGGCCATGATCGGAGGTCAAATTTTTACTGATTGCTACATTTATAGACAAATTTCAATATAATTAGAAGTCACACTTAAAGTTTGAATATTTGCAGGCTTGAAACAAGTTGTCCTTGAACAACTAGGATGTAAACTTAACAAGATTACATGAAGCAAAAATCAGTTAGTAGAATATATAAGAGTAAATGAATGGTAATTCAATGAAAGCTATTCGAAAATTAGAATCAATTTTATTTAAAATTGTTTTTTCGCTGCAGGATATAATGCGAGGTAGGCTTTCATTTTTAAAAAAATCTAGCTTTAATATATGAAAATCTAGCCTTACCAGTAGATCAAGGGGCCAATATTCATATTATCATCAGAATATCAACAATGGGCTAACAAAAGGTCGTAATTACAAGTTCAGATGATATGTAGTTATGACATTTTGCTTGTCCTCCGATAACATAATGTCTTATTTTCTTGCAAAGACTATCATATCTTCAATTTTTCTGGAAGTGAAGAACAGGAGTTTTGGTGTTTCTGGGGGTTGCAAGAGACAAAATGGGTTAATGAATTTTCCATGGTGCATTCCCCTTCATTTGTTACAGGAGTTTGTATCAACATATAAATGTTCTGTTCTGTTCTGTTCTGCTCTGCTCTGACAAAAGTTAAGACAGGTCCAAACTTAGAGAAGTTGAATGAAACATTTCACTTGAAAATAAGTGCAAAATAAGGTAGAAAACATTGTAACAAACAATTTCTCCTTTTCCAAAAATATTATTTCTTCTTAGTATCAAAAATTACAATTTTTGTTAACTGGTAACCCATTTGCACACAGTGACACTTCTTGAGACCCCTCAAGAAAAATAATTGGGAAAATATTGTGTAAAATTAAGCATCAAGCAATTTCTTGATTTTCCTCAAAATTCTATAATCAGAAAGTTGAAAAAATCTAAAACTTCATGAAGTTTTAATTATCGTCTGCAACCTCTTTCAATTTTGACTAGTCTAAAATTTTCATGTGAAGTAATGGGTTAATTAACCTTTATTTAGTGTAAGATGATGATTTTATTTCAGCATTTTTGGGGTCCAGTTGCAAACTGGGGTCTACCCCTGGCAGCACTCATGGATATGAGAAAAGATCCAGAGAAAATCAGCGGAAAAATGACCACCGGTAAGTGATAAAAACCCTTTGCAAGATCAAAGAGATACAGAGTTTGAATAGACAATATCAAGAGGTCAGTGCAAAACTGTTGTAAGTGCCAATCAATATTTATGAACTGACAATAGTTTTGTCCTAACCCATGGATACTACATTTGATTTGCACTTAATGTGCACTAGTACATGTATATGTTTTTGTGTTTAGAAGCATTTCAAAGTTTATAGTTCAAATCCCAAGGTTAGATAAAAACTATTGTAAGAGTTCATGAATAAATATACACTTGAAATAGATTTGGGTCTACTGCTTGAATTTTAGAAACAAGATCATGTGCAACTAATTTGTTGATAACCACATCAAAAAATATAAAACATGTTTAACCCATTACATTCCTATCCCGCTTTTTGAAGCCCTGCTTTAAAGTTATGAAAAACTGGTGGAAAAGGAGAAACATGTATTACTTGTATCAAGGGATTTCTTCTTTTCTCAAAATGTTTTCTACCTTTTGTGACACATATTTTCCTATTTTAGGGCAGTTTGAAATGTTATCTGAAATTGGACCAGTCAAAAATTTTGATGCCTGATAATGGTTAAAGAATGAAAAAAGGTTTGTTAGTTCTTTTGAACTATATATTTATTACAAACAGACAAATAGAAAGTGGCGTTTGAAAAGCTGAATGACGGTTTATAGCATTTCCTTTTTTTTTTTATTCATAAAGATGTAATTAGTGCTAAAGTTGATCAAGGAAGAGGAATGATTCATATGAGTTATCTGGGCTACACCCCTGATTATGGGTTGTCTGACAAATAGTGTTATGAGTCTGTGGTCTACTGGTAAGACGCAGACCTCTGTATCAGAGGGTCCTGAGTTTGAATCCCACCCGGACCGTTGGAGTTTCTCTCAACAAAAACTTACTCCACATTGCTCCTTTCCATCCAGGTGTATAAATGGGTACCTGTAAGGGTTGTAAGCCAATGTGCTGTGGCTGCCATGGGCACTGTATGTTGACATTCCACTTGCAATTCAATGCATTACCACACAATGATGCTTTCTCACACCCTTCTCGAAAATCATTCAAGAAAACATTGTAGAAAATGAAGTAATTTCTTTATTTTCCACAATGTTTTCTACCCAGAAAGTTTAAACAATTCCGAATTTCATCAACTTTTCATTCTCAACTCCTTTCAATTTGAATCAGTCTAAAATGTTGCCATCTGGTTAATGGGTTAAAGTGTATAGTTGTAGAAAACAGTTATAAACCCAAAACTTTTATTTAACTTATTCTTATATTCATTTCAGCCCTGATCTTTTACTCCTGTTTATTCATGAGGTTTGCCATCAAGGTCCAGCCAAGAAATCTGCTCCTTTTCTCCTGCCATTTTACAAATGCATCAGCTCAGACTGTACAAGGCATTAGATTTGTTCATTATTTGTAAGTGCTTATATTTGAAACCAGTTCTCACATCTTGAACTTATTCCCACACATTTCCACTCTCTGCGCCCCTCAAGAAAAGAGTTTTGGAAAACATTGTGGATAATTAAGAGATTGCTTAAAATTTATTAACTTTATATTGTTGTCTGCAAATTTCTTTGAATATGGACCAGACTAAAATGTAGTCATGCGGTATATTTGTAATGAGCTAATGAAAAGGCCATGATTTTGAATTGAAAAAAGAACATGCTTTGTTCATTTTATCCATTCAAACCTTTCTTCTACAATCCCAGGACCAAATTGGATGAAAATTCATAATCAACTCCTTTGAATATTTCCCAGATTATTAATCCTTGTTTCTCCTTTAAGCTGCTTAATGGAAAAGGAGACTTAACCCTTGTCTTGCTGAACCTGGAATATTCTGCTTTTGGCAGGTGTTGTAGACCAGGATCAGCATGCACATAAGTGCAGTCTGATCTTGATCTACACATCCTGCTTTGTACCTTTTTTGCCAGAATTGTTTATGAAATTGATTTCTAAAAGAAATATTGATTATTGAACAACAAACTCTATCAGTGCTCTCAGCCCTTTGATTTTAATGCAATTCCGTGAGGGATTTTACACAGCATGACAAGGGTTAATCTAGAAAATAGCATTTTGCTTTTATCTTCTAATTAATTGGTCAGAATTAAATTAATTATTAAAAAAACACTTTTTTTTTTTATTGAAAATTGTTTTGCTGGAAAAGGAGGCTATATCTGTTATAGCTTTTCATCTATCTGTCAGTCCAACTGAAGACATTTCAAATGGAATTTTTACCTCTGACATTTTTATCACACACCCATTTCACAACCCCTGAACCAAATGAGACAAAACTCCATAGAATATTTGGCAGATACACCTTTGTTTCATTGTTTCTTCAGTAACCCTTTCCTGTACAAACATGAGATTTTACGTCGCTGTGATTTCATATTTGAGAAAACATTGTTGAAAAAGAAGAAATTGCTTGTAATGAACAATTTCTTCTTTTCCCACAATATATTCTATCACATTGAATGATTTCATTTCTAATTGCATCCAATTTGCAACCTCTTTCAATTTGGACCGGTCTAAAATTTCAAAAATGGGAGCCGCTGTCATATGTGAAGTCTGATTTTTGTCTTGACTGCCTTACTGGCCCTTTAAAGTCAGCATTGTTTTCTAAATAATTACCCACCCAATAATTAGTGCTTTTTGTGCTTTAAGTCCTTTGATTTTAAATCAAAAGCTAATGAGAATGCACTCTTTAGATTATATTTCACCCATTACCACATGGTAAACTTGTAGACTGGTCCAAATTGAAAGGAGTTGCAAACGACTGTTCAAAGTTTATGAAATTCTGAGATTCCTCAGCTTTCTGGGTTGAAAACATTGTGCAAAATGAAGAAATTGCTTGTTACAAGCCATTTCTATTAAGGGGCGTCAAAAACATCATAGAGTGGGAATGGGTTAAAGATGGAATTCTCTTGGTGTTACGATTCCAATGACTACCCTCAGGGTTTAATCAAGAAATAAAACAGTTTTTACAACTTGTAATTAGAATCATTCTCTCTTAGAATGTTAATTTGTGTAATCTTTGTATGATGGGTCAGGTGTAACCATTATCAACCCATTTCCACTGAATCCTGTGCAACAGGAAATTAACATTGGACAACATTGCACGAAAAGGAAGAATTCCTTGTCACAAGAAATTTCTCCTTTTCTCACAATTTTTTCTACACTGTCACTTATTTTCAAAATTTGCACAATCTTTGAATTGTGGTCTGCAACCTCTTTCAATTTGGACTATTTGAAAATTTATAATTCGACACAATGACGCTTTTAGACACCCCTCAAAATGAAACTTTGAAAAGTAATGAAGAAATTGCTTGTTACATAGATTTTAAAGATTTCATCAACTTAAAATTGACGTCTGCAAGTTCTTTGAATTTGGACTGGTCCAAAATTTATCATGTGGGAATGGGTTAACATTTGGTCTTATCTTCATCTATGCTTCCTTTTCTCTTTATGCATCAGCCTGAGTGTAGTGGTTTAATTGCAAGGACACTCTATTTAATCCATTACCTTACTACAAAAGTTTCCACAGATCCAATTTGAAAGAAGTTGCAGACGATAATTAAGTGTTTATTGAATTTTACAATTTCTTGGCAATTTTGGTAGAAAAAAAAGTGGAAAATAAAGAATTTGCTTGATAAATGCAATTTCTTCATTTTCAACATTTTTCCCAATCTTCTGTTCTTTAACCCATTACCACACGACTAAATTCTAGACCAGTCCAAATTCAAAGAACTTGCAGACGAAAATTTAAAGTTGATGTATCCTATAAAATCTTTGTCTTTTGGGGTAGAAAACATTTTGAATGATGAAGAAATTTCTTGTAACAAGCAATTTCTTCATTCTCCACAATGTTTTCCAAAGCTTTCATATTGAGAGGCGTTTAAAAACATCAGTGTAGGAATGGGTTAAGGATGTCAAGAAGCAGGCTTGTGTGTGAATGGGTTACAGGGCAAGCAAGATTTGGTTTATAAGACACTTTGCAAGGAAACAACTTGAACCCATTCTCTTTTTGCCAGATGAACTATTTCTTGAACCTATTTCCAGACAAAATTTTAGACTGGTCCAAATTCAAAACAATTACAGACAGAAATTTAAAGTTCTTTAATTATTCTGTGTGCTTTGTTAAAGAATCATGTTTGGAAATATAAAATTTTGCTTTCTATAAGCACTTGCTTAATTTTCACAATGTTTGCAAAAGCTTTTGTTCTAGAGAGTAGATAAAAAGCAAGATTATATTGGAATCGGTCAACTAACTGATAACCAGGTGTACAAGTCAGTTATAACTTATTATAACTTAGTGAGCTGGTTTCCTCTGGGATTTTAGCCTTTGACCTCTCTTACAACGGAAAGGATTTTTTTTTGCCCACCATCAATACTTACATCCAAGAAAGCTTGTCTTAAATATTATGATGATTTCTTGTTCTTCAGTTTTGTAATGACAGAAGCAGATAGACAAAAGTATCAAGCAGAGTTAAAGAGGGTGGAAGAGATTCAGGCAGCAATGGCTGAACAGGCAGCTTTAGAGAGTAAGACTGGCGAGGGAGGTGCTGCCTAACCTGTGTTTGTGATAGGATTTTCTCATCAATGCTCCAGACAGACTAGAGTGATAATAATCTTGATCTGTTATTTCTCCTCCAAACCCTATTTTGTTGGTACTTGTAGAATTGTTTTGATGAAACAATTCAAATGAGTACAAACAACATGTGTGTTTGATGAGCATTACCCCATTGCCAGGCAATCCCTCTTTTTCACACCACTTGAGAATAAAGCTTTCTTCATTTCCCACAACTTTTTTTACCCCAAAAGAGAAAGACTTTAAGACAATAAGAATTTGGAAATGATGTCTGCAATTTCTTTGAATGTGGACCAGTCTGAAATTTTGTCGTCTGGTAATTGGTTAATAAAATTTGATTGTGAAATCATATTTGCTCTCTCTATCTGGAGCATTGATTGTTGTTGATTTTAAATCTAAAATAGGAAGGGTAAATAGCTTTTCTTATTGACCATTTTGGTTGTTACATCAGTATGTCAGTGTAAAAAATCAAAACCTAGATTACAAACTAAGGTAGTTGACTAAACAATTTATTAATCTGGAATTCAAAATTCTTTAGTTGTATAACAATATTAATTCTAGTTTTTCATGTCCCTGCACAATCACTAGAGGGCAGATTGTTCTAATGCTGTGTGTCTGTTCGCTACTAAATGAAAACAAAAGTTTTCTTGGCTGAAGTAAAAGTTGTATTAACCCATACCCACACAATCATGCTTTCTGATGCCCCTGAAGAAGAAAGCTTGGAAAACATTGAGGAAAATGAAGAAATTGCTTGTTACAAAATTTCTTGTGAGAAAATTCATTACAGGGTTTGACCATGGTTTTATGAGATACTTTTTATACCACTTAACCCTTTCCTGTTTTTCAAAATTTTCGACCTGTCCAAATTCAAAGGTTTTGCAGACAACAATTCAAAGTCAATTGTATTTGAAAAACAATCATTCATTAGGATAGAAAAAATGTGGAAAAAGAAGAAGAAATTGCTTGTCACAAGCAATTTCTTCATTTTCCACAATGTTTACTCAAGTATAAAAGCACAGAAGTAAACCAAGGATTGAACAGAAAAGGGTTCAACTTGTCTTTCATATGTTAGGTGTAATGTGTGAAGAGATCAAATGGGATCTGTATACAGAGGATAATTAGTTTGTTTCAGTGTAAGATGCATGCATTGATCTTTCACTGAGTGAACAACAAAATCTGTATTTTCTCAAATGGCTACACAACTCAGGAAAATGTGACTACACAACTCATGAGAACATAGCTTTTGTTGTTCGTTAAACGAAAGATTTATCCATCTTAAAAAAACAACAAAATCTATATTTTCTCAAATGGCTACACAACTCATGAAATCATAGCTTTTGTTGTCATCAAGTAAAAAAATTATACATCTTGCAAGAAAAATGAGGTTGTGGATGACATTTCAAACTACATCTACATTAAATGATAACTGCCATAAGGATAGGGAAAAAATGTGATAAAAGGAGAAATTGATTGTTACAAGCAATTCCTTCATTTTTACAATTTTACCTTCAACATGATTACTTGTGGGCATATACAGTTTGGATGGTGTTGTAAAGGGTCAGTTCAAAATTAGTTTATTTTGTCTAATCAGGGTCATTGTTGATACTCCAATTAATTCTGCCTTTGGATCTATGAAGTCTTGCTAAGATTATAACATAGATTATTACGCAAAACTTTCATCAGAAACTTTTTGTTGTGAGAAAAATTGCACCATCATATCAAAGCATTATACAAGGATATATTCAATCAGCACCAAAACATTAGGGAAAGAAAGAGAAATGCTTTCTAAAGCATTTTGTATGAATGTGTATTTCAAAACCCATTACTACACAATCAAACAGCTTGGTGTACAAAAAAGAGATAGATATAAAGAAAAAAATGAAAAAGGAGGATTGTCATAATGTCTCTTCTCTTTATGGAACTTTTATGTCAAATTATATGCTCTTTTTATTGTCATCTATAGCAGCCTCCCATAAATTGGAGTGGGAAATTCTGTTGTAATGGGTTTAGTCTAATGGATCTGAGGATACACAATAGTAAACATTTACTCAAGCAATTATTACTTGTTAAGCTTATTCCATTTTTATCTAAATTACTTTATTAACCAGGAATTCTACTGCTACTATAAATTGGGGGGATTAGATATTACCATGTTTGTTTGTCTATTACTCCGTTTGTTGGCCGAATACTTCAACATTTGCATAGCTTTTTGTTATTAAGTTGAAGGTCTTCATATTTTGCATGCTTGTTCAAAGTTCAAGGGCATTTGCAAAGGCCAAGGTCACCTTTGAATATCAAAAAGATGGAACAAGAGAAACTTAGACACTGGCTATAACTTTTGGTAGTTGTGTAATATCGAGATAACTTTTGAAATGTGTGATCCTTGCAATAAAGTCTTTTGTTTGAACCAATGTGATGGTCAGTTGTTAAGGTCTTTTTTCAAGGTTAAAATAAGCTTTGTTATTTGTTAAATTTTTGATTGGTTATTGGTAGTCCCATCATATTTCACTTGTATGTTGCTTGTAGTAAGATCCTTCTATTGATGTCAAGGGTCATCAATCTAGGTCAAAGTAATGTTTTCAAGGTCAAATTTAAAATTTTAACATTTCTCATAACTTTTGGAATTGGCAGGGCCATTGTTTCCAGTTGGTACCAAGATCAAGACCATCAGTCAAAAACAAGGTCATTTTCAAGGTCACATATAAAACTTAAACATAATTTTTGACTTGTAAGTATTGCAGTCTTCATATTTCACAAGTGTGTCTAATGTGGTTTGGGCCTTAAATCAGTTTTTGAGATCAAGGTCATCCATCTTTGTCAAAGTCATTTATCAAAGCCAGATATAAAGGAAATGAAAATTCTATCTTTGGCCATAGATTTTTGCATGGTAATATACACTGTGTTTATGTTTCACATCAATATACTTGTTGTAAGTCATTTTCATTAATCCTAAGCTCAAGCTCATCTGTTGAGGCAAACTGTCAAATTTATGGAGACTAACTTTGTAATTGATCGATTGCTGGCCAAGCCCACTGAACATTGACATTGCGATGTAATCAACGACATTTGAGTAAACTGTAGTTACAATGTTTAGGTTGCAAAACCATTAAAAAAATATTGAATGTTAATTGTATTGTTGGTTTGGGAACTTAACCCTTTCCTGTACAAACCCATGTTTTTATGTCACAGTAATTTTTTACCCGAAAAAAACATTGATGAAAAAGGAAGAAATTGCTTGTCCATGGCAATTTCTTCTTTTTCCACAATTTTTTCTACATCATAGGGTGGTTTCATTCCAAAATTGCATCCAATTCTCATTGTCTTTCAATTTGGTCTGGTCATAAAATGGGAAAGGGTTAAACACAGTAACTACAGCTTATTCAATCTATAGTTATGACATTTAAGTCACTAACCAACCATTTTACTTTTTTGTTACATGTTACTGGCCATAAATTTTGCAAAGTAATGAGGTTAAATATCCAAGTCAAACCTCTTGTCCTAGTCTGTTGGCGTGCTCAGCAAAGTCAGTGGCTGAGGCAATTGATCTGCTAATTGGCTGTATTTTTTTTAATGCTAAAAACAAGGCATTCAAACTTTATTTATAATGAAGAGACCTTTCTAGTGGTGAAAAATAGAAGTTTGTTTCTTAGGACTAAATGTAAAGGTCTTTGAAAATTAAAAGCACAGTTCTCAGGGTATTTAACACATCTTGTTTGGGATTAATTTTGGTACGTGGGTATAATTGAGTTGATGAAGAATAAATTATTTAAGAATCAATTGGGTAACAAAGTCATGAAAACCTTTTAAACTTATCATTTGGCTAACACACTCCGAAGACTAAGCTGGGTTATTACTTAATTGTTTTTCATAAAAAATATAATCCTTTCCCGTTTTGCAAAATTTTAGACCTGTCCAAATTCAAAGATTTTGCAGTCTAAAATTTAAAGTGAATTTAATTTGAAAATAACCATTCAGTAGGGTAGAAAAATTAACTTAAAGTAACATTCCTTAGTTTTAGAATTTGATTGAAACTTTTCTTTAAAAATCTTTCGAATCTGAATAATATCAGGGTCACAAAAAATGGTTCCATGTAATGGGTTTATTTAGCATCAACCTATGAAAGAGGTTGCATAAACATTTCAAAGTTCATCTCAGCTTAAAAATAAGTGCCATATTTGATTGAAAACATTGTAAAAAATGAAAGTTTGTGACAATTTCTCTTTCCTTAAAAAAAAATCCACACTTTTCATTCTACTATGCATCAACTTGCTAGATTGTGTGGTAATTGGTTAAAAGATATATACATATAATCTTTACCTCATGAAAAGTTAGATTGGCATTATACCATTTGATATTTGTTAACTTTTCTTCCATAAACTTATTAGACAATCATTTGAAAAAAATAACTACATCATATAACAACTTCAATTTTGGTCAATTGATGGTAAATCTGTATGATGTTTTAGGAATTCATCTGCCAAATCCTTTATGTAGACTAACAATGCTTGTGTTATAGCATTTGTCTGACTGTCTCAAATCCTACTGGTGATGGAAGGAGCAACTAATGCAATTGCCTAACTTATTTCCAGATGACTGAATTCTCCCCTTATCTTGAAAATCAAAGAAGTAGCAGACAACTATTTCAAGTTTTTAACATTTTAAATATCCATCTTTCTGGAAAGGTAAAAAGGTTAAAATGAAAAAAAAAGTTTGTTACAAGCAATTTCTTCATTTTACACTTTGTTTTCCCATGCTCTTTTCTTTGGGGTAGTGAAAAAGCGAGATTGTGTGGGAATGAGTTTATTTCCCGTCCTTATATATGTCTGTTTGTATGTTAGATCATAATGATTCTTGATAACATGACAAAATAAAAAATTTTCATAGGATTTTCTAGAAATATCACAGAATGATAACAGCAAATTTTAGACTGGTCCAAATAGAAAGAGACAGCATTTCAAGGTGCATATGATTTTCAAAATGGTCTTATAGGGTAGAAAGAATTATAAAGTAGAAATTCTTTGTTACAAGCAAATTTCCTTTTCTCACATTTTTTTCAGTAAGAATATTTCTCCAGTGCGGTTAAAAGCATAGTTTTGTGATGACTGGTTAAATATTTCAACAATACTGCACAACAATGTGAAAAATAGAGAAATTTACTGTATGGAATAGGTTAAGATGTTTTTAAAATGTTTTGGTCACTCGCAGGCAATACTGCATTGGAGTAAGGTTAGGTCTTGTCTTTAATTTTTAGCCTGATTTTTTATGTTTTGAACAATAATATGCAAATGGATCACTAATAAAATTGTGATAAGTTTACTTGTATTGTTATGAAATACCTTTATTTCCCCCGTTTTAGTTGCAGTAAAATTAACCCATTTCCACTCAATGACGCTTTTAGACGCCCAAAGAAAAATTGCTTTGGAAAACATTGCGGAAAATGAAGAAACTGATTATTACAAGCGATTTCTTCATTATTAACAATGTTTTCTATCCCAAAAGGAAACAAATTAAAATTTCATAACTTTGAATAGAAAATTTTCCGTCTGGTAATGATATTAAATTATTCTGCTCTTCATGCACCTGAGCTTGAAGTGCTAAAGGTGAGTTATTGTAATCACATAATGCCTGTTCATGAAGAAATTTGTATAGACGTATTGGGGAAAAGCATTCTCTGCAACAAAACTACACCATTAGTTCATATTAGGCCAGGCCAAGCAGCCATGAAATGTTAAAAATGGCTCTTACTCCGATTTTTTTCTTTTCTCTTTGTAGGATATGACCTACTAAACTACTGACCCACTGACCTATTTTTCAAGATGTTGATTTAAAATTGTGTTAATGCGTCAGTAGGTCATCAGAAATAACTATATAAACCCAGGAAAAATAGCGAATGGACATTCAGTCTCATTAATACTGTACATAAAAAATTTCTGGACGTGGAAAAGGTGGTAAAGGACTTGGAAACGGGGGTGCTAAGAAGTAATGTAACGAGCACCTCTGTTCCTGTGTGTGTGCCTGGATGTTTGAGTGGGTAGGTAAGTGTGTATGTCCATTTCTTGTCCAGAGCATATCATCTACATTAATTTATGGATTAAAAAAAAATGGTACATTGTTCCCCTTGATGAGTACTAGTGTCATGTGTCTAAACTTCTGTTGGATAATTCCAAGTTCAAGGTCATAGCTGAAGGTCATGTATGCATCTCTGTATGTGACATAATTCAAGTATAACAAAGAAAAATCAGAAATTCCACAACATAAGCCTAATACTCCGGGCACATGATTGTGGGAGTCTCCCACTTATTTCAGCCATTGCGCAACTCTATAAGTGTGATGAGGAAGCAAGCAGGCAATATAGAAAATACGGAAAATTAATTTAATTTTGACTGAATGATTTCGGAGACAAACTAAGCTTCTGTATATTTGGGCTTTTTGAGGTGGTATCCAAATGTGTATAAAGTCTTAATTCAAGCAAAGAAAAGTCTACACATGCTTTTCTGGATTGAACAACCAAGTCAAAGTTTGGTTTAAGCAATAATTCATGAAAAGAAACTTATAGACATCCTTGGATTCTGCTGATGACGTCTAGGTTGAAACTACACTTAGGTTAAAGGATCAAGTGAAAACTTGGGATAAATTTTTTAAATTAAACATACTTGATGATTCAGTGCATATCAAAACCATGTAAAAATAAGTGATGCATTACTTGATAATGAATGAATATTCAATGCTACTTTTAAGGCAGGCAAAATAATCTCCGAAGGATTAACTTCTCGCCCTCTGGCTGTAGAAATGAGTCAAATAATGAAAAACACGAACACTTTCTCAGTATACCCACACTAAATGCACTACCAAGTATTGTAATGGAATTCTCCTTCAATGGAACATATTAAGAAAGCGCCATGTAGGAGAGTTAACTGAACCTCAACATTAAGTTTCAGGCTATGTCAAGTTGATGCTATCAATAATTTCTAAGGAAAATACGACAAAAAAAATACCACTACACCAGGCAATGTCTGAAAAGAAAATAAGTCCTAAAACAGGAAGTAGATAACATGCAGACATGAATTAGGTATGCCATAAAGGACCCTTAACTGAACATCCATACAATCATTCAGGTTGATGCTATCAATAATTGCTGACAAAAATGTGATAGAAATATACTTTACATCAGGCAATGTCCAAAAATTGATTAAGCTGTAAAAGAATTAGTAGTTAAATTGTGGACCTAAATTCGGTAAGTGCCATGAAGGACCCTACACACCAAATTCCAAGTCATTGCTATGAATAGTTGCTCAGGAAAGTGGGATGAAAAAAATTGATTACAGACGGACAGAAATAAACTATTCTTTGAAGCAGGGGTTTAATGATGACAAGAGAAAGACATGTTTTGGCATACCAGTAATCTATATTGTGTATGCAATAATATTTTTTCTTAACAACCAGGCACCCCTCCCTCCAATTCTTTTACTCTTCTTATATTGCGATTTTAGCTCCCTCTTCCTCCTGGATGCAACATGTTATTTCAATCCAAGCTTGAGAATTTGAATTATTTTTGACAGATCTACATAAATGCCACATTGCATGCATTATTTATAAGCTCTACACCAAACTGGAAGAGAAGATCTTTCAAATTTTTTTTCTTTATTTGTCCTTCAATTGAACTATCCAGATGGATGCAACCAGAGAAACACTAATGTATAAATAACTTATTTTCAGAAAAACAATTTTCCTCTGATAGAAATTAAGATGACATTCCACGTTCATCAGATGTACAAATATGAAAGTCCATGTTTATGAGATGTACCAATATGACAATCCTTGTTTATGAGATGTACCAATTCCATTTAGTCTCATCATCCTGCTCATCTTCACTGTCCTCTATATAACCCTCCTGACTTGTAAGATTGACTCTGGGCAAACCGCGCAGTGAATTAACCTTCTTCCATATACGCCTGAAAAATAAAGGGAGAAACACACATAACATGTGCGCCATGAAAAAAAAATTACCATTCAAAAAGTTGCATTTACTTTTTAGAGATGAAAGGCTTTGAATAACTTAGTTCTTGCATGACATTTCCAACCATTTAACCCTTGTCATGCTGTATAAAATCCCTGACAGAATTGCCATAAATTCAAAGGACTGAGAGCAATGAAAGTACTTGTTCAATAATCAATATTTCTTTTGAAAATTGATTTCATAACTTCTCTGACAGGAAAAGTACAAGCAGGAGGTGTAGACCAAGAAATTCATTCTTTTCCCATAATAGTTTCTACTCAACTGAAAAGTAATTCAAAAATATAATGTACTTTGAATTTTTGCCTACAGAACCTTTGAATTTGGACAGGTCTATAATTTTGCAAAACAGGAAATGCCTAAGGAATGATGGTGTAGTGAATGTCTATCTCAAGTAAGTCTGGGCAAGGCCTAAAACTTTTAGTTCCAATTACACCGTATGCCATCACCACATGACAAAATTACAAAAGTTAAAGCAGTCGCAGGTCACTAATTCATAGCCTCCCAGGTACCATTAAACTAGGCTTGGGCGCGGCCACCACGGCTTCTCTCAGATTGCAAGTCCACAGCCTTAACCCATTCCCACGCAACACAATTTTAGACTGGTCCAAATTCAAAGAAGCTGCAGATGACAATTTCAAATTCATGATGATTTGATTTTTTTTGTCCTTTTTGTTAGAAAACATTGTGGACAATGAAGAAATTGTTTGAATCAAGCGATTTCTTCATTGTCAACAAGCCTTTTCCTGAGGGGCATAAAAAGGAGGGATTGTGTGGGAATGGGTTAACAGGTAAGCCACACATTACTCTGTGATATTATACAAGAAACAATCAAAATGCAAAGATTTGGACAAGCTATCCTATAGAATAATAAATTTATCAGGCAGTGCCTTGACTTACCTTGCATCTCGTTCACTTGTATCAGCGTCCTGTATTGAGGCATTCAGCTCTGTCTCCATTTCATTGTTACTTCTTTCAAAATATTCATTCTGCTTTAATAACTTCTGCACTTCTATCTATGAACAACAGAACAAAACACCATTACCTTGCCTGTATAAAATGATGAAATACACAAACAAAATGTAGTAAATGTAAAAAACTAATTATCAAAACACAATATATTAGACTGTTTAGAATAAATTCCAGTTCTATAAGCTAACTTAAAATCGAGTTAAATGGAAAACTAAGTGCCAAATAAAGTAAAGACTCAGTGAGAAATGGCTTGTGCCAAAGCTATCTTTTAAGAGCTTTAAAGTGTGGAAATGAGTGGTGATGGAATAATCCCCTTGCTATTAAATCAATTCGCACACAATCCCTCCTTTTTTATGACCCTGTTTTAGAAATAAGGTCCGGCTTATTACAACAATATCTTCATTTTCCCAAATAATTTCTATTTGAAGTTCCCTCAATATATAGACTCTCCATTAACACTTAACCAGACAAATTTTAAAGTGGTAAAATTTGGAAAAATTGCAGACATTGATTCAAAAGTAAGTAAAACAAGAGCACCGCCTAGCGGACAAAATGCATCAAGAGTTATCCCCCTTGATAGTATAGGTTGCTTTTTTTTATAGTGAACAAGTGTGCCAAGTTTCAAGTGAATGCCCTTAGTAGAACCAGAGATGTCACAAAAGGTCAAAGTTTTCGCATGACGACAACAACGGCTATCGCAATACCTAGGGTTTTCTCCAAAAATAGCTGAGCTAAAAATGAAAATTGAGTGCAATTTACAATAGAAAACATTGTGGGAAGACAACCATTTTCTTTTTCTCATGTTGTTTTCCTTTTTTATTCCCAGTGCATCAAATCAAGGAATTGTTTTGTACTCTGTTAATGATTATAGTTATTTATTTTGACTTAAAAATCTTTTAAAAAGAATTATCCCCAAAAATCAAATGCTCAGATCAAAATATAAAAACTTGTATAAATAAGATACTGTTTTCGACATAGAAGATTGCAGACTTACCTCGGTTTCTTTAATACATTGCTCTAGATGGGTACAGACTGTGAGAGGAACATGCTCTTGCCTTAATTTGCGTCTCAGATCTACTAGAGCGTCAAACTTTTCCATAATTAATGCTTTTCTATGTTCAAGTTCATCAGCCAACTCAACAGGGGTGTCATCCTTGTGATGAGTGAAACTCACAACTTGTTTGTGCTGGGGTTCTGAAAAATATTAAGGTTAATGATGACAATAAGATGACAATATTGTAATAAATTAGTAGTGATGAGTTTGGAAGCTTAACCCATTCCCATACAATGAACCCCCCTCCTCCCCCCCCAAAAAATATTAAAAAAATGAAAACATTGAGTAAATTGAAGAAATTCCGTGTTACAAGCAATTTCTTCATTATCTGCAATGTTTTAAAAAATAAAACAAAAAATGGAAATTCATCAACTTGAAAAAGGCTTGCAAAAAAATTGTAGAAATGAAGAAAGTTTTTGCAATAAGCAAGTTCTTCATTGTCCACATTGCTTTTCTTTCATTTGAGACCAGGAAATCTCTTAAAATTGAATTTGTTTTCTGCAGTTTCTTTCAAATTGGACAAGTCTAAAAGTTTGTTGTCAGGAAAAGGGTGATAAAATAAGAAATGTTACATGTATGGAAATCCCATGAATAGCTCAATACTGTAAATCATTAAATTCAAGGTAATACTTCAACTCTCTTGGTAATGAATACAAGAGCTGTCAGAGGACAGCAACGCCCGACTATTCTGAGTGCTGGACAGTAACAGCAATTCAATGTCGACATATGGCATAATACCTAAGTAGCAATAGAAATAAAAAATCTTTTAATTAAAATTTCAAGTCAAATAAGAATTTCTAACTCCAAAAAGGGTTAAAATTCCACTATAATAAATGTAATTGTAATGAATCTTTGCCTAGAAGATGATATGACGGTCACAAAAGCATGTGCAAAGTTTCAAAGCAGTAGCATTGGTGATTTGGTAGAAAGAGAGTTATAAAAGGCATATGACAGTTGCATGTAAGGTTTAACCAAGAATTTTCATGTCCGAAAAGGGTTAAAATTACACTGAAATGAATGTCAGAGTATTGAAACCTAATCTAAGGGCTGATTTTAATGTCATAAAACATATGCAAAGTTTCAGGGCAATAGCATAAGTAGAAACTGAGATATGACACTTGCATATAAGGTTTAACAAAACCATTATGCTGATGCCCAGGTGACCGTAATAGCACTCCAATAGTCTAGCTAAAAAACTACAACATACCGGGATCTGGTGCACTGGCAAACCATTCCTCTTCTTCTTGTAACTGCTCTCTTAACCTGCAAACAAAGTATCAAGATATGATTTCTTTCTAAAGTAAAATGCTAATGATCCTGTAAACCTATGAAAATGAGTGTCGGAGAGAGTAATAGTGAGGAGAGAGGTAAGACCTGAAATACAAATTCAAAGTTTAAAATCAGTAACTAGTGTAGTAAAGAGATGAAGAGAATATTTTTTTGTTTTCATGGAGGTATGAACCCAAAAACCTAATCACACTGTATGAATACGCGAAGCGGATTCATACATTGTGTGATTAGGTTTTTCGTTTCATACCTCCATGAAAACAAAAATTATTCTCTTCATTTCTTATGATGAAATAGCATTGAGCGAAAAATGCAACAACTTGACAAATTTTGATACCTTTTTGTATGGAACTATTTTGTGCGGAAGCATATAAAATGGCTGTGTGCTCAAAATTTTGTTCATGGAGGTATGAATTAAATTTTTCGACCAATCAGATCGCTCGTTTTTGATAGACGAAACTAACAATTAAATTATTTAAGGATGTAGAACACTTTACATGTAACAATTTGATCCAAGCTGAAAAAGTTGATAATTCCACTAAAATGTATTTGTAGTAATTATTTCTTGCATTAACCTTAACACATGTGCACAATTTCAATGCAAGATATTTATTAGTTACAGAGACATGAAATATTTCACCAAAACCTTTAACAGAATTTATTGGTAAAAAAAAGGTAAAGTTTCCCTTAAATTGAATGATTATGATTTACCCAGAGGATGATATTTTGATAATAAACAAGAGTGCCATAGTCACAATATACACCGCCACTTTGCTGCTGTTTCACAGTATTGTAGACACTACTTATTTTGACAGAACCAAATTCAAAACATTTGAAAGTTTCACTTAAATCAAGACAAAAAGTTAGGAGGAGTTGCGTTCACAAGACTGCAATTTCAAAAAGCCCCAGATATTAAGTTTTAAGGGGGCATAATTCAGGGAAATTAATGAACCATAAAATCTTTGATCCATATACAAATCTACAAATTATGGTGATGACATTGACCAAGTTTCATTTAAATCAAGACAAAAAGTTAGGAGGAGTTGCTCCAGATACTAAGTTTTAAGGGGGCATAATTCAGGGAAAAATTAATGGACCATAAAATCCTTAATTCATGCACATCTTCCAATTTAGGTTATAACATCCACCAAGTTTCATTTAGATCCAGCCAGAAACTTAGGAGGAGTTGCATTCACAAGGCTGCAATTTCAATAAGCCCCCGAGACTTAGTTTTAAGGGGGCATAACTGAGGCAAAAATCAATGAACCATAAAATCTTACATCATGCACATCTACCAATTAAGGTGATAACATTGACCAAGTTTCAAAAAGATCCAGCCAGAAACTTAGGAGGAGATGCATTCACAAGGCTGCAATTTCAATAAGCCCCCGAGACTTAGTTTTAAGGGGGCATAACTGAGGCAAAAATCAATGAACCATAAAATCTTACATCATGCACATCTACCAATTAAGGTGATAACATTGACCAAGTTTCATAAAGATCCAGCCAGAAACTTAGGAGGATTTGTGCTCACAAGAAAAGTGGCTGTACGTATGGACGGACAGCCGGAGAAGATTACGCCAATATACGACCGCCTCTGGCAGCATATAAAAAGTATGGGCAAAAATTCAAACTGTTATCATTTGCCAGAACAGTGTTAAAACAATTTGAGAATAAACATAACCACAGCATTATGACAACACTACTCACAGGCAACTGTAATAGCCTCAAATTCTTTTAACCCATTTCTAGCAACAATATTTTAGACTTGCCCAAATTCAAAGAAGCAGATGTAAAGTGATAGAAATTTTGAAACTTCTGATGTTTTGGGGTAGAAAACATTGTTGATATTGAAGAAATATCTAGTAACAATTTCTTTTTTTTTTTCAACTATGTTTTTCAAACCTTGTTCTTGAGGCACATAAAAAAGCGGGATTATGTGGTAACGGGTTAAAAATCATGTAATCCTCTTACTTTTGATTTTCTTCCAACAGTTTTCTAGCTTCACCTTCCAGTCTGTCTACCCTGCTTTTAGCCTCAGTCAGGTCCTCTGGTCTAGATGTCCCACGAGCTGACATTTGTTGAACTTGGTCCCGTAACAACCGACTGTGCTGTGGTGTCTGACTGTCCAATAACTTAGATATGTAGCTGTCATATTCAGTCTAAGAAAATAAATGAACCTTTGTGTAACATTTCCCACCATTTCACATGTGCCTGAAGTGCAGACACTGGGCAGCTTGGATAGCCACTAAGGGCATTAAGATTATTCTCAGATTGTGTAAAGAAGCTATGATGAAATGGTATCTATCTGTAGAGAGCAAAGTGAAGACTCTTATCAGACTATGGGGACGCACATACTGATCAGAATCTTCACTTTGTGCTCAGGGTCATGACATCCAACGAGCTGACATCTGTAGATGCATCCGTAGATCTGCAGATGCACAAGCTGATCTGAGACTTTAATTGTTGCACATGGTAAATGGTTGGAAATGTCAAACACAGGATTAAATACAAACAAAAGATGTTTCTGAAACACTAATCTTCTGACATTGCTGATTGCTACTGTATTCCTTAATGGCTGCTCGAGGATTTTAAGATTTATTAGTGCATCAAGTAAATATGAATAGAATTCATTACTCTATCAGATTGTAAATTAAGGGTAAGAATTAAAAATTGGAAAACATTGTTCAAGAAAAATTAAAAAAACAAAACAACATCAACATGAACTTGTCATCTGAAATTACTTTCCATTTAAACAATGTCAAAAATTTTGTTGTCAGGTAATGGCTTGAAGTCCCCCTATCTGTTTCAGTGCAAAAAATCACCTATTTTGGTAGAAACGTACCTTTATACAGTTAAGTATATAGCCAAAGGTAGAAGTGTCCTCTATAAGATCCTCAAAACTATTACTGAACACCTGTAACTTGTGGAAGCTTGGCCCAATTCCATTTACATTCATCATCTGTAGATCCTGAAATATACAACAGAGGTCACTCCAAGGTTATGACAAATTTCTGGGAACGCTTTCTAATCCATTGACCCATTCCTATACAATACCGCATTTTTACGCCTCTTAAGAAGGAGCTAGAGAAAAAAAATTGAAAATGAAGAACAAGCAATTTCATCATTTTTCACATTGTTTTCTACCCAAGAAGACAGAGATATTTTAAATTTCATCGGCTTTTTTGGGTTATATCAGAAAGGTTCAGCGAAATTCGGCTGACGACATCGAATGACCTCATTTGCATATGACCCAAAGTCAACTGAAGGTAACAAATTTACTAGCAAAACAGCCAACGTCCTGATTCAGGTCACATGAAAGGTTAAGCGCAAAACTACAGTAAGTGTAAATATTCGTAATAACACTTACGACAGTTTTGGACTTATCTTTGTAGAATAAAAGACCGACTAGCGTACATAACTCCTGATGACGTAACGATGACGTTTGTGTGATGTAATTTAAACTAAATTCAAGGTTCCAACGGCTATTTGCACCACATGAATGATCATATAATCTTCGCAATTGTCTCGAATTAATCTAAAAATAGATTGATAGCCTACGTAGGCTTATAGGAAATACCCTGCTTTTTTCTGATAAGGGATCTCAGATTTTAGCAAAACTTCTTTTCGGCATATTGTATTCAAATAGTATACGAGAGGAAACAAAAATAATTAAAATCTGTTACATGAAAAAAACATCGATACCTACCTTTAAGGATATCAAAAGCTGGATTGTTAAGTGATGGATTAAACACCTGTGAAACTAGATGGTAGTCCCATGACAACTGCTGTAGAGCCCGCAAAGTTTTGCATTATGCTCCGGACAAGCAAAATTATAGTGTTTGACCTTGAGCTGTGACCTTGACATAGGAACTATCCCAAAAAGTCTTTCAAATGGCACATCTACTCATGATGGAGAATAAATGTGTCAAGTCATTTTGAAATCCATCCATAAATGTAGGAGTAATTGTCCGGACAAACACTAATTTAGTGTTTGACCTTGAGCTGTGACCTTGACATCAGAACTTTCCTAAAAATTCTCTCAAAGGATACATCTACTCATGATGGAGAATAATTGTGCCAAGTTATTTTGAAATCCATCCATAAATGTAGGAGTAATTGTCCGGACAAACACTAATTTAGTGTTTGACCTTGAGCTGTGACCTTGACATCAGAACTTTCCTAAAAATTCTCTCAAAGGATACATCTACTCATGATGGAGAATAATTGTGCCAAGTTATTTTGAAATCCATCCATAAATGTAGGAGTAATTGTCCGGACAAACACAAATTTAGTGTTTGACCTTGAGCTGTGACCTTGACATCAGAACTTTCCTAAAAATTCTTTCAAATGATACATCTACTCATGATGGAGAATAATTGTGCCAAGTTATTTTAAAATCCATCCATAAATGTAGGAGTAATTGTCCGGACAAACACAAATTTAGTGTTTGACCTTGATCTGTGACCTTGACATTAGAACTATCCTAAAAAAAATTCAAAGGGCACATCTACTCGTGATGGAGAATAATTGTGCCAAGTTATTTTGAAATCCATCTATAAATGTAGTAATTGTCTGGACAAATTCATATGTGCAGGCTGATCTTTGTTTATACCTCCTGTCGAAACAGGAATATTACAGGTTCAGCATAACAAGGGTTGAATTGGATTCCTTTATTAGCTTTGTTGGCAAAAGATGTGAATTTAGACCCCAAAACAAATTTTGTCAGCTGTTAATGTGTATAACACACAATAAAATTTAGACTGTCCAAATTGCAAGAAGATGCTGACCAGAATTCAACTAGCCCCAAATTTTGAAAGAAAGTGTCACATAAGGTAGAAAACATTGAATTTAAATGAGAAATTTCTTGTTTCAAGCAGTTTCTTTTTCTAGAATATATCCAAAGCCATATTACAGAAGCAAATCAAAATATTTGATGTCCAGAGAGGTTATGGATTAAATATATAAAGGTTTTTATTTCCAGCATTAATAAGTTGAGTTAACCCATTCCCAACACAATGACCCTTAATGACGCCCCTTAAGTAAATAGACTTAAGAAAACATTGTGAAAAATAAGGAAATTGCTTTATACAAGCAATTTATTCATTATTCACAATGTTTTCTATCCCAAAAGACAAAAGTTTTTATGATTTCATCAATTTAAAATTGTCGTCTGCAATATCTTTTAATTTAGACTAGTCTAAAAGTTTGTAATCTAGTAATGAGTTAGGGCTCTATGAAAGTTTACCTCTTCTAACCGTCTCTCCAAATGTTCCACAGCTTTTACCCCAGACAAAACCTTTTGTTCTCTGCACTCCTGTTTCCTTAGCACTGATTCTTCAAAATGTTTCATTCTGTTAAACTGGTCTTGTTTTGTAATACCTGCGTTAAATGAAGGCAAGAAGGAATGTTTCACCGTTAAATAGCCATCTGCATCAAGAGTTTGTTTAAGGTCTGCCATGATGTCATAATTTGGATCACGGGGCGAAAGTCGTTTTGTCATCATGTTTGGAGCGTATTTCTGTCTTGGCGTCCTCATCATCATTTCTTGTGTGTCAAGCTCTTCCACCAATATTCCATCATTCAACTGGGAATAAATGGATTTTGCAGATTCTGCTCTGTTGGCTGACTCAGATCTGTTCATTAATACCTTGGAAAAATCACTTGTTTGCATTTGTGCTTTAAACTCTTCCAATTTTTCTCTATTTGGGGGTGTTACTCTCCTTCTTGGGGGTACAGGAACACTACCAGTAGTACCCACGCTGAACTCAAACAATACATCTGTCATTTTAGTTTCAACATCGTCACTCTTAGACCTTCTCGGTCTGACATCTTCAAGCAAGTCTTTATCTTTTACAGGAGAACGTCTCTTCTTTGAACTTTTCCATATGTGACCATGAGAGTCTGCAAGGCCTTGTTTGTACAGATTTTTCTCATTTAGATGACCCCAGGAATAATCCTTGATATCCTTTTTCTGCACACTTTCAATATTATTGAGAGCATCCCTAAGATGTCTGTGAGAAGTAAACTTGTAGGCTGTCATAATGTCAGGAACCAATCACTTAATGTGTTTGTTTACACACCTACATCTTTATTAGATCATCTGTAAAAGAAGACAAAACTTTTATTGGATTCTAAAAATTGCTGCTGGCATATTATCTTTACAATGAGTCAAACTGACTCTTTGCTCTTCGAAAAGGTAAGTCCCTTTAACCCATTCCAACACAATGACGCCTTTTGATGCCCCTAAAGAAAAACAATTGGGAAAACATTGTGTAAAATGGAGAAAAAGCTTTTTTCTTCAGAGGCATAACAAGACAGGAACATGTGGGAATGTGTTAAGAAAGTGAAGGTCCTTGCTTAAGATTTGTGAGTCCCTTGATTATACAATTTAAACTCCTGTTATGTATATCATAGTTATATTAAATTAATAGCATAAACAATTTTGGGTAGAAAGTAGTAGAGTTAAAGATTAAAAACAAGAGTTGTCTGCAGACAACACAGCTCGCCCTTCTTGGTGCTTTTTACAACAGGATAACAGGTTAGAGGCATAAGATCAAAGAGTCAAATTCATTGCCTTATCCCCTGATGAATGCATGAGTGGAATATGAGCACCCTATGATGAAGAATACCAAGATATTAAAAGTTAAAGTTTGGGGTTAAAGTTTTAAATGAAGGATCACAGTCACAAGATCAAGGTTTTGGTCTCAGATGAAAGTAATAATCTCCCAAAGAATGCATTTAAGAAATATTAGCACCGTAGGATAAAAAAGAGGCCAAGAAAAAGTTAAAGTTGGGATTAAAGATTTTACTACAGGTTAAAGTTAAAGGTCACAAGGTCACTGTCTCAAATGAAAGCGCATGTCCTGATGAGAGCATGTGTGAAATATGAATACCTTTGGATGAAAAATGACCAAGATAGAAAAACTTTCATTTTTAGTTAAAAGTTTTTTATACATGGTTGATTATAAAGGTCATAAGGTCACAGGGTCAATGTCATTTCTCAAATGAAAGCCTGTCTCCTGATGAATGCATATGTGAAATATGAGTACAATAGGATGAAAAATGACCAAGAAAGAAAAAGTTATGTGATAACATTATTTGACCAGACACTCTTAACCCTTATCATGCTGAACCCGGAATATTCCGATTTTGGCAGGATGTGTAGACTAAGATCAGACTGCACTTATGTGCAGACTGATCTTAGTCTATACCTCCTGCTTGTACTTTTCCTGCCAGAGTTGTTCATGAAGTTAATTTCTAAAAAAAATATTGATTTTTGATCAATCAGTTCTATCAGTGCTATCAGTGCTTTCAGCCCTTTGATTTGACAGCAATTAAGTAAGGTAATTTATACAGCATGACAAGGGTTAACAATTAGTATCCCTACTGGCAAAAGATGAATTGATAGATGGATTGTTGGTAGCCTAATGACATTACTGGCTACATCCACTTACTTAACCCTGTCCAAATTCAAAGGTTTTGCAGTCTAAAATTTAATGTTGATTTTATTTGAAAAATAACCATTTGGTGGGGTAGAAAATATTGTGGAAAAAGTAGAAATTGCTTGATACAAGCAATTTCTTCTTTTTCCACAATGTTTTCTCAATTACAAAATCACAGGGACGTAAAAATCAGGGATTAACCAGGAAAGGGTTAAGGACAAAAAGTTTGACTTAGATATTAAACGACACTTTTTTGCACATTTTATGGCTAGATGCATGTAACAAAAAAGTAAAAATGGTTGATTGGTAACCTAAATGTCATGACTACAGCTTAAATAAACATCTTAGTGGATAAACCAACAAATATGCTTAGTGTGGCATAGTTGAACACACTGTTCCTCTGTTTAACTCAAAGTATCATTCTGGAAAACTCAGTGGGAAAAAGAAAGTTTGATACAGCATTGTTCTACTTTTCCAACAAAGTTTTCTATCAGATGTGTCACTAAGTAAGTTTTCTTCTCTAGCTTGTTTCTGAGTTATAAGTTCACTTTCACTGCTAAAAGATCTGTCTATTTTTTTTATTTATTATTATTTTTTTTTTTTCTTATGTTGATAAGACATTCCCCATCCCCATACAACACCTTGAAAATATTTAGAATTTGGAAATGTAAAAAAGCTGACCAGACAATTGTCTCTTCTATTGAGTAATAAAACATTTTCCTGGATCATGGTGCATTACAAAAGATCTCAACTGTGAAACTCTGTCAACAGTTACACATGAGGCATGAAATTCACTGCCATTATGAGCATTCAAAGGAGCAAACAACCATAATTTTACACGTACTCCCAAATATACAAAATATAGTCTTCAAGACGACTTGTACCTAGGGATCTTAACTCGTGAAAATCTAAAGTTTATTAATCACATTTACATAATGTGCAATAGAGCAAGTAGTATTTGGAGATTTATCAGAGGAAACCTAATAGACGTGGAAGAAAGAAACTGAAAGAAACCGCATATATTCTAGAGTTTCCTGTATTCGAGTAGACTCCCATATTCAATCAGTTTCATTTCCGAGCACTTACAGGTAACTTGTTTAAAACAAATAATGTGCAAACTGTAAGTAATTAAAGCTTAAGGTGATCGAATATGGGAGACTACAGGCTATATCATCAGTGACTATTGCCTACCACCCTTAATTTGCTTGCGCATAATTCAAATAAATTTTGATTGAATATAAAAATAATCCAATAATAAAACTATCAGATAATGATCTGTTTTACTTTTTGAAAAATACTGCTCATTAGAGGCATCAGTAAAATAGAAGTCTCAACAGCATTGTTTTGGTTGCCAATGAAACATTTGGAAGATTTGACAAGGGACGTAACTAGGATTTAGACTGGAAGGTCTATCATAAATTATAGAGTGGTAACTTGCTTTCTTAAACCCTAGTTGCCGAACAAAATTCTAGACTGGTCAAAATTGAAAGAAGCTGCAGATGACAATTTCAAGTTGATTATTATTATTATTTTATTTTTTATAGAAAACATTGTGGATAATGGCAGAATTCTTAATTTCTTTATTTTCTACAATGTTTTAAAACTTTTTTCTCGATTGGCACAAAAGGAAGGATTGTATAGGAATGGGAACTTTGTGAAGGTTTTACCATGTTGGTGGTTTCTTTCCACGATGGATTTCCACAGAGGTCCTCCTTCTTTTCCTTGATATATACCTTTGTATACCTATACTATCACAGTAGTCAGCCCGATTAGCTCAGTTGGTGGAGCCGCTGACTTCAAGCCTCAAGATCACGGGTTTGAGCCCTGGACTGACCACCATCAACTAACAAACTAATTGTCTTTCTGATGAGACGTTAAACCGAGGCCCCGTGTGACGGTGCTATCCACCGAGCACGTTAAAGAACCAGACTGAGCTCTCAGTAGTTTCGTCCTGTATCACTATCCCCCGTAACAACTAACCGTCTTCTGGGGGCGTCGCTCATACGGGCATGTACTACGGTAGCGACGATAAATAAACGGAAATACACACACATACTACCACAGTCACAATGTCTATTGTGTCTGATTAAGGAGGGAGATTATTGGAATCTCTAATTCAAAGAAGGTCAATTGTTTAACATTTTTTGCGGAAATGCGAACACCAAATAACTACGGTCCGGGATTGCACTATACCTTGTCTGACGGGCTTTATCGTCACGGTCCATCATGGTCGGTAAAAGACACATTTATCTCGGAGAGCACGTTGGCCGCCGTGCACACATTCGACAAGGTTTTAGACTTTTTAAAGATGAAAAAAATGAATTAGGCCTACAGATATTTCACCGACTGAGGTACTGGTATTTGAGAAGTAACTAGTCTCAACAAATAGAACTGGAAAAAATCATCCACAGTGGTTTTTTTTTAATAAATATAGAAGATTTTCAGAAACGGCAAGGGCTGTGTGTTGTAGTGGGTTAATCCATATCTTGTTGACTCGACGGGTACTCCTGCATTCAGGCGACAGCATAGACAATAATAGTTGACGAATCGCTGACCGCGACCAAGGCAGTCGTGTTCGGCTGTGACAGAGACATAAATATGAGCCTATGCGTGACATTTCCAACCATTTCGCATACTTGACTCGCACACATTGAGCACCCTGGACAGCCAGTCGGGGCAATTAGAACATTCGCTGATTGTTCTAAGAAGCTTTGGGTCAGTATCTATCTACAGAGCGCAGAGTTAAGACTCTGATCAGACTGTGCGGATGCACAGGCTGATCTGAGTCTTTATTTGGCGCACATGTGTAATGGTTGGAAATGTCACGCATGCGCTCATATACTTTGTTATTCTATGTCTCTGGCTTAGATAACTGAAACGACCTTAGTTTGATAAAAAATAAGGCAGATGGCACGAAACAAACAGTTCCTCGTTGGTTAGCGACCTAAGCATCGTAACTGTTCGAGTGAGCTGTAGTTACGGCGTTTAGGTCGCCAAACCAACAATAAATGTCGTTATTCTAAGTTCTCTTCCGGTCTGAATGAAAGATTTGGTTGGCCGTTAGGCCAGTTTTATTGTCAACTGCGATCCGTCAATTTAACATGGTACACACATTCTGATTTTCGCTTCTACTCCCAGGTTCTAATTTTATTTCACAGATTAAATTCAAGAGATTGACCTTGTTTTGTATTGTGTCCGGCTTGCACATGCTTATTTCCTGCGATTCACTAGTAAACCATTCCCATACAATGACGCTTTTTGACGCCCCTCGTGAAAAAACAATTGGGAAAACATTGTGTAAAATGAAGAAATTGCTTGTATCAAGCAATTTCTTCATTTTACACAATCTTTTCCACCCAGAAAAATGAAGTAAAAAAAAAATAATAAAATTTCATGAACTTTAAATTGTCGTCTGCAACTCCTTTCAATTTGGACCAGGCTAAAATGTGTCGTCTGGTAATGGGTTAAGCGTGTGTATGATCCGTAAAGCGAAAATGGACCTTCTATTAAGTTCGTACGATATCGTCCCTGGACAAGCTACACACATTGCGCTGAGTGAACAGAATGGCAAGATAGAAACGTTTCGCTTTTTATCTTGGTAGGTCATTCTATCTTAACCCATTGCCACATAACAAAATTTAAGACTGGTCCAAAATGAAAGAATCCCAATTTGATGGAATTTTAATTTTGGGGGCTTTTTGGATAGAAAGAATTTGGGATTGTGAACAAATTGCTTGGTACAAGGAATTTATTGATTTTCCACAATATTTTCCAAAGCTTTTTTCTTGAGGGGCATAAAAAGGAGGGACTGTGTTGGAATGGGTTATATAAAACAGTGAAAAATAATGTACCTCAGCTCAGCTACACCCTGGATACTAACTTTTTTTTTAAATATTTGTTTTATCCAAAAGAAAAAATTGAGGCCCCTTTACGCATGATATGTAACAGAGGCTACGAATTTCATCATAATGGAATTGTGCTGTTGTTATTATCGAGTCAAATAATATTGAACACTTTTAGCGTTAATATCCCAACAAAAGCCCCACCAACACACCATAGCACCACGATCACACATCTTTCATGATGTCACAATGATACAGCCTCGCGTGTCTCACTTTGGTGATAATGAAGACTTTGTTGCCGTGATTGCAATATGGACGAAAACTGAACTGCAAATTTCTATCCACTCTTGTCAGACTTCAAGAATAAAAGCTCGATATCTCCGGTGCGCAATCTGACGAGGGTCAATATTGTTCGCATGCACCTTACAGATTGTTCATACCCAAACTGCTGCTTTTTTTTTCAAAAATTTGAATGTTGAATAGTTATTCTACCTATTTAAGCCTGTTTGTGACGTGCCTGTGCGCTGACAACCAAAGAATTGACCAATCTCGGATGTCAATCAAGGAATAAACCGACCAATCAAACAATCTATTCAGCCCGGACCTGAGCTAATCAACTACAACATTGGCGCCATTTTTGCTTACCTTTATTGTTGGTTTGGCGACTTAAACGTCGTAACTACAGCTTATTCAAGCTGTAGTTACGATGTTTAGGTCACCAACCAACCATCTAGCTCTTTTGTTACATCAAACTTGCCAAAAACTTTGCAAAATAACGCCTTTAAAAATCGAAGCGGGACTTCCTGTCGGAGTTGGTTGCCGTGGCCAACGACGTATGTGGGCGGGGGCCAGCGATTGGTCAATTAATCGAATAATCGAATTATTCATTTAGACCGGATGAGAACTTCGAAATCCGACATTAGTCGATGGTTATGTATGTTATTTTTGATGGTTTGACGACTTTAACGCCGTAATGGCATTTTGCCCTTTTTATTATATATAAGTGAAACTTATTGTCAAAGCTCAGGGGGGGATCCAGCGATCCGTCAATTAAAAGAGGTTGTGGCCAAAAATTTAAAGTTTTATATTTATTTATTTGAATCATTTGTATTCCCTTTTTTTGATTTCAGTGAAGAAAAAAGATGCAAGATGATGAAGTTGCTTGTTACACGAAGCTGACCATGTTTTCACAATCTTGTTTTGCGCAGTTTCCTCTCGGACCCAATTTTTGCATGGAGGGTCGTATATCACCGAGCCTTTGTTCGCGGTTTCAACAAATCGCCGTTGTTGACGTATATTTATTTCATAGAAAAGTATATCGATGTTTGACGGTTCTCATACATCGTCGTTGGGCGAGCAAAATGTCGTAAATACAACTTCATTGAAGCTGTATTTACGTCATTTTGCTCCCCAAATGACGATATGCATAATAAAAGTAAAAATGAGAAAAGATTGCCATTATAGTCCAAATTTCCATCCAAGTAATGAAGCATAGGTGCCTGTAGAGATATCGGCTGTAGAAAAAAGGTAAGTCGATGAAAGACTTTTACTCGATTCCTTTAAAAGTATAAAATGATTTAATCGTATTTCAATTTTATATTAATTTAGTGAATTAGAAATCTATTTTCCTTTGTGGTTTTTTTTTTTTTTTTTTTTTTTTTTCTTGATTTATCATGTTCTATTTCACTTATATTTTTAATTTTACTATTGATTTATTTAGAAACATTAATACTTCACCTTCTGTTATTATTATTGTTATTAATACGGTGGTTAGATTTGAAATTATTATTATTATTATTTATGTATATCACATGGTTATGAATTTACTGTCTATAAATTCATTTAAGAGATGGGGAGAATATTTTTTTTTGGGGGGGGGGGGGTTGTTTGTTTGCATGAGGTATGAAACGAAAAAACTAATCACACTGTATGAGTTTTGCGGCTTAAACGTTGTAACTCAACTAATTGAAGCTGAATTTACGACGTTTAAGTAACTACCAACTATTCTATTTTGTTGTTGTTGTTGTTAAATGCTTAAATCCGTGAAATTTGCAAAATAACGCCGTTCAAGTACGAAGCGGGATTTCCTGTTGGAGTCAATGGGCATGGCCAACGGCGTAAGTGAGCGGGGCTAGCATTTTGGTCATTTATTTCTTGAAGATTTCAAGTTCGAGCATTGAGGTCTCTAATTGACTAATCGCGGCTGTCAATCAAATGACTAATCAGCCATTGAAATCATTAATAGAGACTGGAAGTAATCTTTAAAGTCCCAACATTTTGATGTAGTATTTTGGTTGATTGGCGACTTAAATGTTGTATTCACATCATAGTCAAGCTGAAGTTACGACGTTAGCTCTCCAACCAACCACTCTACTTTTTTATTTCATGGTACTAGCCATAAATTAGAAGTTAGCACTTTGTCTCCGTGGAAAAAACTGCAAAAATACCAGACACGGAAAACTTCATATTTTTTATGTCTATTCTACAATATTGAATAATAATGTATTAATGAGCAAAACAAACAAACAAACAAAAAAACATTATCTTTGTCCGAATGACAAATAGACATGAAGTGTTCAGACTTAATTAAAAGCGTTGATAAAACTGAACCTTAAAATGAAAGACATGACACTATAATAAATCATAATTTGAAGACTGCAGTTTTATGTGTGTGTCAAAGTATTGCCGGGACTTTAAAGTCCCCGTTACACTTACAATAATTCGTAAAAAATGACAACAGTGATTTATTTTGGTGTTATCTCTCTTTTACATTTATTTGTTTGTTTGAATGGGGTTTTACGCCGCTTTCAACAACCTTTCAGTTATATCGCGGCGGCTGGAGCACCTAACAATGGAATCCTGGTATTTCTCACACCAGTACTACCATTACATCCCTTCCTAGCCTCCAGCTGCTATCCCACATAGGTCTACGATTATCGACCCATTGGTGAGAGACAAATAGTCGGAAAGGATGAGTGCCGCCGTCGGGGATCGAACCCGGAACCTCTAGATTGACGGTCCGGCGCGCTACAAACTGCGCTATGACGGCGGCTTTTACATTTATACATGTATTATATTTGTTGAAAATCTAATGCAAAGTGTTAGGCTCGAATACTAAATGTCTATTTGTGACATAGATTACGGGATTGTTTGAGTTTCTGAAATAAAGATAAAGTAAAATAGAATAAAAACATACATTTAGATTGGAAGTTGCCGATCTTACTTAAGGATTTTGATCTTGATATCTTTAGTATTATGCTGTTCGATATAAAAACGGCCCCCTGTCATGGTTTGTTGCTCGACGGATACAATCAAGCGGAAAGGGACCCCCTGATTTTTTGCTCGACGGGCACCATCACGCGGAAAATGTTCTTCCCCTCCCCTGTTTTGTAAATCAAATGTTTGAAAAGTGATTAGATCCTGCAGAAATGTCGCATTTCGAAAAAAATATGGTAGAATGAATATCGTCGGTGTACTTTTTAAACTTCATGACTACAGCTTTAATAAAGCTGTAGTTACGAGGTTATCGAATTACACCGACGATATGCTAGATTAAGAAAGCTTTCTAACAGTGAAAGGTGTCGACTCCACTCAGTCTTCGCGGTTCGCGCAGTCTGACTAGGACCGATACTTTTTTCCGATGAGTTCCTTTTTTCAGTCGCATGATAAGTTATAATCATGAACGTAACCTTACATCGTTTAAATTCTTTTTTATACTGAACAGCCGTGGCTTCCGGTAGATCGGATGAGTGAGGTTCATGCCTTTTCTGTTTTAATAACACCGTGCGCTTCTTCGGGATCTCCGTTGAATTAAATGATGAATAGCTCGTCAGAAACCGGCGGACAGACAGACATCACCCCTCGGGAAAATAACACATTCGTCGGCAGTGGTATGAAAACTGTTTACATAATAACTAACCCTACATTAACTGTTTTGTCAGCTGTTACAGTGGCGGTCCACATTCCTCTGTTGATTGTTCTGTATCGCTGTAAGAAGATGCCGACATCATTGAGGTTACTATCCATCAACTTTGTGACATGTAGTTTGATGTATTTCATGACTCTTATTGTTATGACATTGTGTTTTATTTTGGTGAAAGAAGCATACAGTCAGACATTCTACGATATTAGAGTAGTGTCCCTCACAGCTATATACGCAGTAATGGTATGCGCGACAGGGGGGTTTGCATTAGAACGATATATAAGAGTGACACATCCACTCGCGGCTCATATCTTTTTGAGGAGCGGAACATTATATGTTATATTGTTATAGCTTGGGTGTTCGGGTTTATTGTTCCTGTGTCTGTATGGATGTATGTGCTGATAGTGGATTGTGGGTTCATAATGATGCAATGTGACTTGTCAAACGCTTTAGATATAAATCGGGCGTTTTTCTTCTGTCTCTTCACTACCGCTTCTCTGCTCATATGCCTGTCATGTTACAAAATATCCCAAACAATAAATTCCTTGCAAGCTGTTCAACCGTTCCCATACCAGAATCAAGATGATAGTTCAAATGGGATTTCACATGCTAACGATGGTCATAACCAAACAAACGGCAATATCATCCAAGCTCAGACCAAAAATAATATGAATAAAAGATTTTTGTCCACAAGGTACATTCTAAAAATTATCATCTCCTATGTGATTATTCACATACCAGTTTCGACACACGCAATTATATTTATTGTGTTTCCGGAGTGGAATGTTCCTCGACTGGTGACGGTACTTCAAGTACTCAGCTTTATTTGCACGCTTGTTAGTTTCTATATCACTCTGCATTTCTTTATTTGGAAATTCAAAGAATGTAAACTAATTTATTTGCTCACGTTTTGTTCGTGGACCCAACGATATAAAGAGATAATTCTTGAATTAAAAATAGACGTTTATGATATTCAAACCGCAATAAGAAAGAAGACTTCTCACGCTGTGGCCCCCGAATAACAGAAAAAGTTTGACATGCACAATACTTTGTCACTATTCGTTGGCTTATGGTGTAGAGTTTGATGTAAATCGACATCTTTCAATTCAATGTTTGATTATCATTATCGTTATTATTATCATTGTTATTTCTAGTTAATTTAGAAACTTTACCCATTCCCTAACTGTCCCTCCCTTTTACGCCAAATCAGGGAAAAGTTTTAAGAAAAAAAACATAGTGAAAAATGAAGAAATTTGCTTGTATCAAGATGTTCCTTCATTATCCACAATGATTTCTAAAGACGAAAAAAAAAATATATATATATATATATAAAAATTCAACTTCTTTGAAATTGGACCAGTCTAAAATTTTGTTTTGTGAGAATGGGTTAAAACCTTACGCTAGGTTCACGCCGCCAATCCGATTTAATTAATTTGTCCAAACACGGTCAAACAATCTGGTCTGCCTTGTGTGTTTCCGTTTATTTATCGTCGCTACCGTAGCACATGTCCATATGAGCGTCGCCCCCAGAAGACGGTTTGTTGTTACGGGGATAGTGCAAGGATACAGGACGAAACTACTGAGAGCTCCGCCTGGTTCTTTAACGTGCTCGATGGATAGCATCTTCACGCGGGTCCTCGGTTCAACGTCTCATCCGAAAGACAATTAGTTTGTTGATTGATATGGTCAGCCTAGGGCTCGAACCCTGGTCTGCCTTAGTAGACAAATGAGTTTTGGACGATCTTCGACCCGAAAATCGGGTCGTTTGAAAATCTGATGTCACAGATGAGTTGTGATAAGTGGCGTAAAATGGTGAGTTTGTCGGAGAATGGATGAGGTCACCATAATCAGGTTGACCGGGTCAGCAATGAAACAAGGGGTTGTAAAAAATGATATGATGTAATTGACGGACCGCTGCCAAGGAAAATTGACCTCAGACACCGTATGTATGTTCGTTTATTAATCGTTGCTACCGCAGCATTTGCCCACATGAGCGAAGCCCCCCAGAACACGGTTAGTTGTTACGGGAGTAGTGCAAGGATTAAGGACTAAACAGCTGAGAGCTCCGCCTGGTTCTTTAACGTGCACTCGGTCATAATGGACCTCGATTAAACGTCTCACCTGGGAGATAATTACTTTGTTAGTTTGGTCATCCTGGGGCTCGAACCTGTGATGTTGAGGACATTATTGATTACCGGTTTTTATTTTATTTTATTTTTTTTTTTTTTACCAATTTTGTTCAAATTTGCTCGAGACTCAATACTCTAAAATGTGGAAAAATTTAAGCGCTAAAGCGCAACGAGATTTCTGATCTTTAACTAATACTTATTTTATGAAGTATGTAGTCACTTGTACACAACAGGCAAATTGTTGGTTTGTCGACTTAAACGTCGTAACTTCAGCTTGATCAAGCTGAAGTTACGACGTTTAAGTCGCCAAACTCCAAAAAATGCTTATCTTAGATATTGAAGTTCAAAGTACGTTTCCGGTATGATTTAATGGTTTGATTGGTCAGTTGATTTTTTTTTATTGACAGCGTCAATCGGTCATTTGGCTCACTTATCAAAATAACATTCTGTCTATTTCTTATGAACTCTTTCTTTTTTTGTGAAGAAAGATGAAATCACAACAACAACAAACCCCGCTAAATAAGTTTTGTCCACAACGTTACAAGACAAAATTGATAGTTTCATCGTAGTCTTGTCCCCTGCCTACTGTAAACTTCGATATATTGAGATGAGTTTTTTTTTTTTTTTTTTTTTTTCGTCAAGATGAAATATCCCACTAAATAAGAATTTTGAGACTCCATAAACACGGATTTTGTTATTTCGAATGAACATATTCGATGTCGTTTAGGCTACTCGTTTACGCCAATGCTGATTATGCTTATATTCCTCAATATGAATTCTTAAGATTCTTAAAACCTTAATCTAAAGAAAAATTTAAATTGTCCTCTACAACATCTTTAAATTTGGACATATCTTAAGTTTTGTCTAGAAATAGGTTAGTAATAATTGTATCAAATCCTGTGAAAATTTGTCTAATAAACATCGACTAATGCTGCTCGTTTTCTTCTCCTTCCCCACCAGCCCCCGCCGCCACCAGACTTGCTACTGCTACCACCGCTCGAACCTGAGTCAGTCTTCTCGTTGAACCGTACTTTATCAGTAATCCTATCCTTCCCCTTTTTAGAGTTTGTCTTAAAAGATTCGATCGTCGGTCTCCCGCTGTCACTTTTATCCCGTACTGTAAATGTTCGATCTCCGATCTTGCTGGTAAACCCTTTAGTCTGTAATAGATATATTTATGATAATGTGTTTTATTATCAATAAGTTCCAATACAAAATTTTTGACTGCTCCAAATCGAAAGAGGTTACAATCGAAAAAGTTTGTTGCAATGGAGAAATTCGGTGCTATTAGTAATTCCTCATTTTATCAATATATTTTTCTCAAGCCATATTTTTGTAGCCCGTAAAACGCGGGATTTAGCGTGACTTCATAATTCAGCGTCTGGGTATTAAAATATCTAACCAAGCTCTGTTATGATTTAATTCATTTCTTGTGTAACTTACTGTTATTTTATTACTTTCGGACGGCAGTTATAACGCTTTTTAAATTGCCGAGATAAAAATCAAAGTACAGAGAGCACTGCTGCGGTGCATCTTGAAATCGGTTCAAGTATCGGACATAACATTTTTGGGTCCCTATGAAAATGGTCGGTGTATAACTGAATATTTTTCAATGCGACGTTCTAAAACCAGCCCCATTAAAAGAACAACAACAAAAACAGAGCTTGTGTTTCTATGGTTAAAACGATGGCAAATTGAAATGAAAAAAATCATTCAACGCCGCCTATCACGTGGCGGTTATTCAAAAGGAAAATACAATTAAAGCTCAAGTCCAATCACAAGTGATCAAATGTGTATTCAGCGATCATTTACTATCCCGACATTAACCGGTGAATTTTGTTTCCTCTCTCATTAAGATTGTGACACTGACCTTGCCTCCCCCTATAGGTTCAGGCTTTCCGCCGAGTGACTTGTGTAAATCTACAGCGTCATTAAAGTCACCTTCAGTGTGGTGTTCTTTTGTTGTCTTGCTGGGCTTGTTCTTACCGGTCTTGGTTCCTTTCAGCAGCTTATTGAAGGCTCTAGTCCCTGCGAGAAATGTGGTAATCAACATGTAAATTAACCCATTACCAGACGACAAAATTTTAGATTGGTCCAATTGAAAGAAGATAGAGGCGACATTTGTATGTGACTCTTTGTCTGTTTGGGGTAGAAAACATTGCGGCAAAACGACAAAATTTCAGACTGGTACAAATGTTGGAAACATGTTGGAAAATGAAGAAATTGCTTGTAACAAACATTTTATTCATTATCCACAAATGTTTATATCCCCCCCCTTTGTCGTCTGCAGCTTCTTTTAATTTGGACCATTTTATAATTTTGTAGTCTGGTATTTGGTTGAATTATTGAGATGTAATTTTCTTTTTTTTTCACATTCGTTGTTATAAGAAACTCATTCATCTTCAAACCTCAATACATTGAGCCCGTGTGTGGTATTTCCAAAATTGTCACAGGGCTACTCGATTACGGGCTATTCGGTTAGTCTTGTTTTGAACAATTCTTTGGAATTCAATCGATTGTCAATGTGGCCAGGTTCCAAAACCGAACCACAATCGAGTAGACCCAAAGATTCTTCATGATCAACCTATGTAACGCTAAAACCTAACTAGTGGTGTTCTGTGAATACTTATTTACTGACTCGGCGAATATCCCGAACGCATTATGTAGATGGCTGACCTCCACGCATACGTGAAATTTACGAATCACCACTGCCATTCAAAAGACCGATTGACCAATCAATTCGTTTATTTTGACCGATGGCAAACTTTGGATTGCGCCGTGCATGTTAGTCTGGCGACCTAAACGTAGTAACTACAGTTTGATCAAGCCGAAGCTTCGATGTTTTGGTTGCAAAAACAATCTGCCTTTTATTTTATGTCCTCGTCCATATATTTTATAAAACAATGACGCTGATTACTTCAGTCGAGTTTCCATGAGGTCATTGGGCGGGGCAAGCGACCCTGTGTTAATTGTTAGAAATATGATGAATTAGTGCAAATAATTCGACAGGAAAATCAACTTCGATTTTAAACGGCGCTATTTAGCAAATTTTATGACCAGTAACATGTAATAAAAAGCTAAAATGGTTGGTTCGCGACCTAAACGTCGTAGCTACAGCTTGATTAAGCTGTAGTTAGGACGCTTACGTCTCCAAACCAACAAACACGCTTCGCATAAATGTCTGTCAATGTGGGGGTCCAAAGCTCACTTCCGACGATCTTTTCCGGGCTCAATTCCGGGCTGAATGAATGATTTGATTGGTGGATTGTTTCCTTGATTGGCAGTGGCGATCCACCATTTCGGTCGGCACTAGATTATGTACCAATTTGTACCCCATTGTTTGCATATATTAATTTAGAAACTTTCTCGCCATGAAAATCCAACGACAGGAACACGCGATGCAGAATTGGGAAAAGAAATAAAATGTTTCGATTTCTTTATTCCTTCTAGAACTCTTCCTATGGGCTTGCTCAGCAAACCGTACTGCTTAATTAAAGGATGTAAATTGACGAAGAAAAAAAATATTTTTGGCTGATACTGGCTGATCGGCATTTAAAAGAATTGTAGTTATAGAGGCTCCGTTTTACTTTAGAAAGGGGCGCATAGAAAAGAAAAATGAAAATAAATGACTAGGACAATCTGCACCTGGACTCTTACCGTCACTTTCATTAATATGTCATCAAGTGCTCTTCAGACGCATTATCAAAACAATGGGTCAAATATAAAGTTAATAAGTGACCCCGCGGATTCATTCGACAATTGACCAATCGCTGCTGTCAATCAAGAAATCAATCGACCAATTAAATCATTGATTCAGCTCGGAATTGAGCTTTGAATTCCAACATTGGCCGCAGCAATTTGTGAAACATTTTTGTTGGTTGGCGACGTTTAGGTCCGAAGCCAACCAACCATTTCCCTTTTTTAGCGGTTTTGTAGGACAAACCGGTATTTCAAATCGATCAACCGGAAACAAGTTTTCACGCATTTCCGCTCTTTTCCACGCGTGCTCATAAACTTGAAGTGGAAATTTATGTGATCGCTGATGAAAAAAATAACTTACTTGCTGAATGCCAACAGCCTACTTTTAGTAATGAATATCAAGGAAAATGGTTTAAAACTTCGACTTAATATATCCATGATAAATTGTCTAATGAATTGTCTAAATGAGAGAAATAATTTCCTCGCGTTTCAAGATAGAATCTAGGTCAATGGTTAGTTGCATGTAAACAAACTCCTAATCCTGTCTGTTAGTGTTTTGACCAGGCAGGGCTGATCAAATTTACAACCCGTATACACAGTATATGTTACAAGTTACAACCCTGTTATAGTCGCGATTCAAGTGCCTATTTAACCACACCGAATAAAACACCTTTTACATCGAATTCGACTATATCTTAACCTTTTATAATTTAACCCTTTACCACACAACCACAAATTTTCACGCACTGATGAAATTATATTAAAGAAAACGATGTGATTAAATCAAAATAGCGATTTCGGTAAACAGTAAAGGATCACGATTGATTGAATGGGGTTTAACGCAACTTTTAATAGTATCGGGGCGGCTGGAGCTCCTAACCATGGATTCCTAGTAGTTCACTCACCAGTACTACCACTTCATCCTTATCGAGCCTCCAGCTGCTCATCCAATTAGGTGTACGATTTACTTACTCATATTAATGATACATGCTGGCATTATTGAGCGGTAACTGATAAGCTAGCAAAACCGCTCTCATGACTTTCAGTCCTTTTATTATGACATGCTACTGACTATGAAGTTTGCAATATAAAGCCTTTTCAATATGAAGCGGAACTTCCTGTCGAAGTCAATGGGCGGCGAAAATAGAGTAAGTGGGCGGTGCCAGAGATTGGTCAATTGACGAAATTAAATGAAGAGCCTGTACAGGCACTAACGTTATTATAAGTTTTTTACTAATGTAATAGACTGACCCCTACTGTCTACCCCTTCGATTAAAACAGATGGTCAGTGGTTAGAGTCTATGACAATAGAAAAATTGTAAAAACGAACCTTAGTACCAGTCGAAGTCGCCTATAATCGTCTGCTAACTTACCTTTCAAAGCCGCGATTCCCCGGGCAACAACAGCTATCCATCGTTTCTGTCTGTGTTTTGCGCGTTCTGTTCAATTAGAAAAGAATAAATCGGTGCAAATACTAAAATACTGATAATAAAAGTGATAATAAGCCTCTGTCCTACAATAAGGATAGCAGCTTTAGGCTGATTCAAAATGAAAGAAAGCTAACTAGCTATCTTTTTAAAAAGCCAGATTTACAATCTAAGACAGAAGTCAATAGCAAGCGTGGTTCCTTGTCACATTACCTACCTTTATATTAAAACCATAGACTGGCTGTAGTCCATTTTGTTTGCCCTTTTACGATTTGATATTTATATTGCCCATTATCATGTAAACAAATCCGGGGGTGTTTTTGTTGTTGTTGTTGTTGTTGTTTTGTTGTTGTTTTGTGTTGTGATTTTCAAAGACCCCCCCTTCCCACACACACACAAGAGAAAAAAGTAAGGAATGAAAATTATGGAATATGAAGAAATTTCTTATGAAAGCAATTTCTTTATTTCTCAAAATGTTATCTATCCCTAAAGTCTATCTAGTTTTAATTTTTATACTTTTTATTATTTATTTATTTTTCTTTTCATTAGACTGTTCTCGGTATCATCTTTCTTTTTGAATTAGTCTAAAACTTTGCCTTTTTATCCGAGTTCTTCTTGATATCATTTTCGTAAATTTTTCCTATGGCTTGAACGGGGTAAACAGGTGATGTAAACTAACAGACTGCATATATGTGCAGGCTGATCTGTGGCTGCACTTCGTGCCAAAACAAGAATATTCATTATTAGCATGACAACGGTTGAACAATACCACTGGAAGAAACTCGAAATCATTAACTAGTTAAATGAGAAACTAAATTTGAATTGACAGTCCTTTCTTTTGTTGAAGCAAATTTTTGAATTTGGACAAATCTTAGTTTTGTCATCTGGAAATGGGTTAATTGTTTTAATTTGACCCGTTTCAAGGTAAAAGAGGCATCTATTGAAGTTCGTGAAACATACTTTTGAGAATATGTAAAGAGTAAGATAGAAGGGCCATTCCAGATTTAAAAAATCTACAAAGAGTGAAAGTTTCGACCCTGATTTATCTGACCAGTCAGTGTCGATACTTGTCCGCTTTCTAAAAGTCAAATTTCGTCAGAGGATCTCACAGTAGCTACAAAACACGGAATATTTACCAGAATTAAACACGTCTAAGAGTAGCCGGTCTTGGTATTCATCTGAATATAGTGTATTGTAATTATCTTGTAAATTGTAAGGATCTGAAAACAAACCAACAATAAATAAACGAATGGATCAGAAAAAAGAAATATTTGTGCACTTCAGATAAATTTGAAAGTTTCATCTGTATTATTCAATCCTTGTCCTTCTGAATATTTTCCTCTTTTCACTACATTTGAAAACTGTGACATAATTAGATCTATATTGTCTTCAAAGATTTCTCTCTAAACAACAGCAATAAGCAGGTAGTTTAGTCAAGGATCAGACTGCACGTCTGTGCAGGCTGATCTTAGTCTATACACCTGCCAAAGTCATTGTCAAAGCAGGAATATTCCGGGATCAGCATGACAAGGATTAATATACATGTCGAAAAACCTAAATGTTATATCAAAAGTCAATTCAATTTTGATTGTCTCTGTCTAAATTACTACCTTTTGATTGGCTGAAAATTTGTTTTTTACCTCTATGACTTTTGTAAGCTTGCTCACCAAGTAGTCCATACATTTTTTCTTCTCTCCCATCTCTCTCTCTCTCTCTCTTCCTCTGTCTCTGTCTGCCTCTCTCTCTGTCTCTGTCTCTCTCTGTCTCTCTCTGTCTGTCTCTCTCTGTCTCTCTCTGTCTCTCTCTCTGTCTCTCCCTCCCTCTCTCTCTCTCTCGCTCGCTCTCTCTCTCTCTCTCTCTCTCTCTCTCTCTCACTCTCCACTCCCTCTCTTCCCACTCTCCCTCTTTTTCTCTCTCTTTCTCTCTCTCTCTCTCTCTCTCTCTCTCTCTCTCTCTCTCTCTCTCTCTCTCTCTCTCTCTCTCTCTCTCTCACACTCACACACACACACACACACACAGTCACCAACTCCCCTCTCTTTCTTTTTATTTGCTTTCTTTAGCATTGAATTATAAAAAATGTTAAACAACATGCAAAGCAACTTTAGGTTATGTAAAATGCAAAACAACTTTAAATTATAAGAAATACAAAAATATTCTTGTTTGGATAGAGTTATATTACGAAAACCTAATCACACCCCTGTAAAGCGGATTCATACGGTGTGATTATGTCTTTCGTTTCATATCTCAATGAAAACATTTAACCATTCTCTTTATCACTCATATGATAAGAAATAATACTGATAATGATAGACTAGAATGTATATGCAAATTCAGACTCGTGTGAATTTAAAGCACCAGGACACCGAATATGTACAAAAAAAATTGTCACCTTTAACAGCCTATTATTTACAATCATGTGGACATTGACCCATTCCCACACAATCACGCTTTTTTCGCTCATCAGGAAAAAGGTTTTGAAAAGAAATGTGAACAATGAAGAAATTACTGTTTACAAGCAATTCCTTCAATGTCCACAATGTTTTCTTCCCTAAAAAGCAAAGTTTTTCTAAATTCTACCAATATGATTTTGTCGTCTGCAACTTCTTTAAAATAGGACCAGTGTTAAGTTTTGTTGTATTGTAACGGATTAAAAAGCACTTACCGTAGACAGTGTACGCATTCGGTGGTTGTATGTGTAATTTATTTCTTGTGTTCCTATACGCATCGTCAGATTGGGCAGTAAAAATTGCACTTCCAAATATGGCAATAACAAACAAATATGTCATCTTGACCTGCAGAATAGCAATTTGGCCTTAAGCGTCGTCTACTTTTGCAATTATTTCAGAGCTTTTGTGACAGAGAATATATGTAATAGAAAGTCAGATAATAACGTTAGATGTTCGCTTTAGACTCTTTGCTACGTTAGATACCACGGGGTCGTGAAAATTGTGGATTTCCTTTAAGAAAAAAGAACTGAATATGGGAATAGAAAGAAATTCAAAATGTTTTGTCATATAGACTGGGGAGTTGTGAGTATTTGGGGGGGGGTATGGTTTTACCGTCAGTTGACTCTTTTTACCTATTTACTTTTTATCCAAGAACTACCACTTTCGTGAGGTACAGCGGCGAATAGCCTTTCCGCCGTGTGTCTCCAATCAATCGGTGATAATAATAAACTTAAGTGGGATGAGAAGCTGGAGGCTCGAAAAGGAAGGATGTAGGGGCAGTACTAGTGTGAGAAATACCAGATATCCATGGTTAGGTGCTCAAGCCACCACAAAATAAATGAAATGGGCCTACTTGTAAAAAAAGTGGCGTCAAAACCCATTCAATCAATCAATGATAATATCTTGATTTAGAGAATTAATATGTTAAGACATTTTTTTAAGTTCCCCCTTATGTAACAAAGGTAACTTTTCAAAATTAAGCGAATATTGGCGCTTGGCAAGTAGATGACGTAATTATTTCAATCCGGCAGATGCAGATACGCGCATATAAACATGCATTTATATTTATGCATTCTACATAAAGGCTACAATTTAAGAACAAATTTCGAAAAATAAATCTGTTTTAACGTGTTCTTGAAAGATTTAAATTGAAGTTCACATTTTATAAATGACTATGTAAAAACTGAATCTGCTCTTAAAAACATGTGTTCTTGGTGTTTTTGCAAAAGGTCATTTTTTGATTCGGGCCTTAATGTATAGTTTTCATTTCTGGAAACATGAGTAACATTAGACATATATTCGGGAGCTTCCTTTTCTATTGTTTGATTAGATAAAACGGCGGCGTAATATTTACATCTTACAGACAAAGGCAACCATTCCAATTCTTTGAATAATTCATCTACTTGTGTTTTTACAGACTTGCCAAGTATTAACCTAGATATTCGTCGCTGTAGTGCAGATATTTGATTTATATAGGCGTCGTTATTTTATCCCCATATAACACAGCAGTAATAAAAAATGTTAAAACATAGAAGTTGTAAAAGAAGAGCTTCATTTCCTTAGATAAGTAATCTGTTATATTTTTGAAAGGGGTGTTTTTCTTTTTTTTAAGTCCTTTATAAACACAATAGATTTGTGATGCCGTTTCAGATGGCCATCTATATAGAATCCTAAAACTTTTTGTTAGTGCACATTTTCCAACGGGGAACCGTTTGAACTTAATTGGAGTTCACTTTCCTTCAACAACTTATACTTTGGTCCAATTGACATACATTTTGTCTTAAATTGGTGTAACACGATATTAAGCTAGCACGGACCCTGACGCGTATCAAATTTTCTTGAAGTTTAGATTGTATAAGAACGAGATCGAGATCAGACTTGTGCATCGTAGAGTCATCTGCACATGGATCGATGTCTACATCAGAACAAGTAAAAGAAAGATCAATGATGTAAATGAAGAAGAGAAGAAGCCCATGCAAGTATTTGTCCTTGGTGTACCCTAGATTTAATTTCAAGTAATTTAGACTTCGAATCCCCGATTTAATCATTTTTTAAATAAGATTTAGTGAGAGTCCGTGCGTCCTCAGTTAATTGATATAACTTAAGCTTGCTAAAAGCACTTTCTTCTTTTCCAACAATGTTCTATCAAGTATTAAAATCACGGTAACGTAAAATCCCGGGTTTGTACAGGAAAGGTTTAACTCATTAATACGTTAAGACTTCTCTCAATTTTCACGTCCATTTTGGTTATTGAGATCCATTTGAGTGGTTTACAATCATTCAATAGTGTAGCACAAACATGAACAAAATTTAATAGATTTTTAAAGCTGGTAAAAGTAGCGGTTTAACAATTTAGTTGTAACGCAATTTTAATCAAATGAGGCCTTTTAATTAGGCGATGAAGACATTCATTATCACTAAAACTTGACTCTTTGCATGACATTACTTAAATTACCACTTTCACTCACAACACCTTTTTTATACATAAAAACTACTCTCTAACAATACACCAGTTTTAGAGAGATGGGGTGCATTGGGTAAAATTCAATTCTACTACTAATAAATTACGGGAATTAGACGTTAAACAAACCAAGTCATGTGGGACATTTTAACTAGTATTAGAAACAGGTCGAACCAGTAGATAGCATTGGGGAAAAAAACCTAGAATTTACCAATGCCGCCTACAACTACTATTTTTGAAAGCTAAAATAATCTAATTACGAAAATATGGAAATGTCGGACCGCTGGTTCCGCCCTCTGACTCCAACAGGAAGTTAGTCTAAGGTTTATACGGTGTTATTTTGCAAAATTTATTGTCAGTAACATGTAACAAAAATTGTTGATTGGTGCCCTGAGCGTCTTAACTTCAGCTTGAAAAAGTTGTAGGTACGACGTTTAACCAATTCCCACACGATAAAATTTTAGACCAGTCCGAATTCAAAGAAGTTGCAGATGACAATTTAAAGTTGATGAAACTTTTATCTCTATTGTGGTAGAAAACATTGTTGAGAATGAAGAAATTGCTTGTGACAAGCAATTTCTTCATTTTCCACAAAGTTTTCCAAAACCCTTTTATTGAGAGGCGTTTAAAAGGGTCACTGTGTGGGAATGGGTTAAGTCGACATACCAACAAATATGCTGATCATCCATAATGGAGTTCACTTCCGGTTTAAATGGATTATTTGATCAGTCGATTGATTCTTTGATTGACGGACGCAATTCGCTATTTAAACAATCGCGGTGTCAATCGAATAACCAGTCAACAAATAAAACTATTCATTTAAGCTGGAAGTTCAGTTTGAAATCCAACATTGGCCGCCAATTTGGTGAACCATTTTTGTTGGTTGAGCAACATTAGGGTCGTAACTACTGCTTATTTAAACTGTAGATACGACGTTTAGGTTGCCAACCAACCTTTCTACTTTTTAGTTACATGCTACTGGCCATACGTTTTACAAAATAACGCCGTTAAAAAGCGAAGCGGGACTTCCTGTTGGAGTCGGTGGGCGGGGCCAGCGAATGGTCAATTGTTCGAGACGCCGGGCAAAACCTATATTGAGCCTTCGCGTGACATGTTCAACCATTCCAAATGTGCGTGCTCGCCGACATTGAGCAGTCTGAATTTTCAGGCGGATCATTTAGAATATTTGCTGATCATCTAAAGAAGCTTATGGTCAGTACCTACCTATAGAGCGCATAGTGAAGACTATGATCAGACTGTGCGGATGCACAGGCTAAACTTAGTCATAACTTGGCGCACATATCGAATGGATGAAAATTAAAATATCATGTTACGAACGACAGTTTGACATTCAAACGAATACTAGCAATACGTGAAAGGTAAGTTATTGAAAAGAAAATATTTTCATAAACAGGCTAATGTCTTAAGCATCACAACATGGTGAGAAAACAACCTCACTTTACTCATCGGTCTTTAAAAAATAGTTAAGTATTCCGAAAAAATGGTCTCGTCGATAGGTGACAAAAATGTAGCAACTACAGCTCAATCAATGTGTAGTTTTGATATTTCAGTCTTTCACTAACGACTTGCCGGTGCTAATTTTTTCCAGGTATTCGAAGTCCATGTTTTTAAGATCTAACAATAGTTTAAAGGGAAAATTCATATTCAGGAAGACTACTGTGAATGGCTCGGTAAAACGAATCAGTAAAGGCACGCAACTTGAAATTATGTTGTTGTTGTTGTTGTTTTTATCATTTTTATTATTTTACTTACGTCATAAGATATCCCAGACCAAATTAACGAGTTCATCAACTATCGGTGTCCCTTTTATACACCTGAAACAGGAGGTTGGGAAAGCCCCTGTGTGTTTTGTGCTATGTTTCGGGGAAATCCCTGAATATGACAAATTATTTATAGGCCATATTATAGGATATATACATGTTAATTAATTGTTTATAATTTGCTATTTGCCATCTATTATGTATGACGTCATTTACACCTTTGTGGTTTGGAAACCCGTTAACAATTTCCGTGAAAAACGCGCGAGTATTTTTCGAAAACGATGAGGGGGAAGACGAAATTATTAACTTTCTAGGTTTATTATTTTTGTAGATATATGATTATGAATCACAAATTGAAAATCGCTGGCCCCGCCCATTTACTCCACAGGCCACGCCGATTAACTCAGATAGGATATTACGCTTCGGTTTTTAATTGTGTTATTTTGCAAAAACTATTACCAGTAGCAAGCTACAAATAAGTAAATGGTTGGTTGGCGTCATAAACGTCGATACTACAGCTTGAATAAGCTGTAGTTACTACGTTTAAGTCGATAAAACCAACATTAAGTTTAACAAAAAAGGCGACCAATCTTGTAATTCAATCTTCAATTTCGGACTGAATGAATGGTTTGATTGTACGGTTGATTCTTTGATTGACAGTCGCGATTGGTCAGTTTCATACATGTAAACGCTGTTTATCATTTTATTTGCAAAGTCTTAAAATTATTGAATGTCTTGAATTAAGTCGCCCTCCTTTTTAATTTCCGCTTTCTTACGGATTTTTTAGGGAAATTTGTAAGAAGCTATAAAATTTGACAGGAATTTTCATGTGAAGAGGAACTATCTAAAAAATACGCAAAAAAAGTCGACACAGTTTCGTCAACGATCCCTTTTAAAACCGACATGTTCAAATGATTTCCACCTGGTCTTAATACTGAAAAACGTACATCGTTGTTGGGCTTGCAAATTGTCGTAACCACAGCTTGAATAAAGCTGTATTACGACATTTTACGCGGCCAACGACGGTTTGCTTTAACAATACTACTTTAACACTTTCCTGTTTTGCAAAATTTTAGATCTGTCCAAAATCAAAGAATTTGCAGACGACAAGATAAAATCAATTTTATTTGAAAAATAATCATTCAATGGGAAAGAAAACATCGTGGAAAATGAAGTAATTGCTTGTTAAAAGCAATTTCTTCTTTTTCCACAATGTTTTCCCAAGTATAAAAACACAGGGAAGTAAAAATCAGGGATTAAACGGGGAAGGGTTAAATGTGCTCGATCCGCTCACATTTTCGCAGATCATCCTTTCGCAGATCATCTTTCGCAGATCATCCTTTCGCAGATCGCTGGCCATGCCAACTAAGTTCCGACGGGAAGTTCAACTTCCATATCAAACGGCTTTATTTTTCAAAATCTATGGCCAGTAACATGTAATAAAAAAGTAGAATGGTTGGGTTTGGACATAAACGTCTTAACTACACCATGAATAAGCTGTATTTACTACGTTTAAGTCACCAAACAAACTAAAATACTTCACTAACATGTCGGTCAATGCCGGAGTTTACTTCCGACTTAAATAAATGATTTGAATCGTCAATTGAATTAACGTTCTCTGTGTTTGTTTAACCCATTTCCAAACAATCCAATTTGATGACGCTCTAGAACAGAGCAAAGGAAAAAAGATGAAATGAAGAAATCATTCGTCACTAGAAATTCATCATTTTCGACATCGTTTTATAACGAGAATGTCATTTTATATCAACTTAAAATTGTTGTCTGAGTTCGGACAAGTCTAAATTTTGTTGTCTGATAATGGACTATCTGAATTCTAGAATGGGGGGGGGGGGGTATTTGTTTTCGTAATGAGTCGAAAATAGTCGTGTCCAAAATCTAGAGTGGACAAAAATGATTTATTTATCTTTCTTTATTTATTCATTTTTCATCTTTCACATTTTAAGTAAATGTGAAAAAAACAAAACAACAACCAACAATAAACATATATTCGGTTGTTGATAAAGGATGTTAATCAAGGAAAAACTCGATATCCATTTTCATTATTCAAGCTTTAGGTACGACGATTAGGTGCCAACCAACAATTTTACTTTTTGTGTTATAAAAGTCACTAGCCACAATATTTTGCAAAACAACACCGTTTTATATCGAAGTGGAATTCCCTGCCAGAAATCAGTGAGCGGGGACCAGCGATCCTTCAGTTTTGCAAACTGTCTAAACATGAATTAACTACAATGCTTCACAAAAACGTTGGCCAATGTTGGACCTCCGTTCAAATTGAACGATTTGATTGGTCAATTCTTTTGTGTGTGGTTTGTTGTTGTCGTTTTTTTTTTTTTTTTTTTTTTTTGATTGGTAGCCGCGATTGGTCAATTATTGTAAAATTCACCAATCACTATACAGCATCAATAATAACTACTCCCCTCTGTAGGCCTATGTATAGGCTAGACTGGTACCACTGTCGACTTTAACAAAAAAGCTTTTTTAAAGTCGACGGCGGTACCGGTCTAATGTATTTGCTTGTATATTTGACTCGTCATAAAAACGAGAGCTCTCGGGTGTTCCGTTAAACAATATTTGAAAAATCGGCTAGATCTTGATGTGCTCAGTCAGAGATGGTAGCCTTTTCTCGGGAATAAGCATATTGGACAGTATTATTGACATTCTAGATTAACCCTTGTCATGCTGAACCCGGACTATTCCTATTTTGACAGGAGGTATAGACATAGATCAAGCTGAACATATGTGAAGTCTAATCTTAGTCTTAACCACCTGTTGGTCTCTTTTAACCTTTTCCTGTTCAATCCCTGGTTTTTACGTCCCTGTAAATTTATAATTGAGAAAACATTGTAGAAAAAGAAGAAATTGCTTGTAACAAGCAATTTCTTCTTTTTCCACAATGTTTTCTACCCTACTGAATCGGTTTTTTTTTTCAAATTAAATCCACTTTCAATTTTCGTCAGAAAACCTCTGAATTCCGACAGGTCTAAACTTTTTTAAAACAGGAAAGGGTTAAGCAAAAGATGTTTAAAGGAATAATTGTTTAAAGTAGTTATTACCCACTATATGCGATTCCAGTGCTGCCAAACCTTTGATTTAAAAGCAGTTCTGTAGAGAATTTTATCCAGCATGATTAGGGTTAAAAATCGACCAAACGCGAAAAGTTTCTACCCTGATCAGCCTGATCAGTTCGCGCAGTCGAACTATAGTCGATATATTTCTTGGGGGGGGGGGGCTTTTTCGCTTGACGGGTCACAAGCAAACTTCTAATCGTTTTAGATTTAAGTCATTCAATCAAAACAGACGCATGAGAGTTTGAAATGCAACATTCGATGGTTTTAGAACATGCAAATACGTAGACCTTGAAATAGGTTATTTTTGTCCTTGTTCCATCTCTGCCGCGATATGAATGAAATAGCGTTAAAAGTGCGTTTAACCACATTCAAACAAAAACAAATCTATCTCCATGCATTGAGCTAAATGGATGGCCAGGGTTTTCGATATTCCTTTTGAAATTCTGCGGTCAGTCTTTGTTGTTGTTGTTGCTGCTGCTGCTGGTTTCAGGGCCACTGTGCTTCAACCATTCCCTCGCAATACCGCTTTTTGACGACCCTCAATAAAATAGCTTGGGAAAACATTGTGGAAAATAAAGAAAATTGCTTTCTTCACTAAATAATGATATATACCAAAAAAGTAGGAACGTGTCAATGTTCCATTAATTAAAATTGTCGTCTGCAACACATTTGAACTTGGACCAGTCTAAAAACCTGTCGTCTGATAATGAAATAAAAGTTCTGACAATTTGCAGCCGTATCTTTATTATTCGTATTTTTACAGTGTGTAAAATACCTTTGAAATAATCTGCCTGTTTTAAATCAATATAATATTGTAGAAATGTAAGAAGGTATTGCAATTGACGGATCGCTGGCCCAGCCCACTCAGTCCGGTGGCCCCGCCCACTGACTCCTATACTTCGACTTAACACGGCGTTATTTTGAAAAAAATATGACCAAGTACATGATACCAAAATGTTAAATAGTTGGTTGGCGACCTAATCGCCGTAACTACAGCTTGAATAAGCTGTAGTTACGACGTTTAAGTCGTCAACCATCAAAATGTGTCGCACAAATGTCCGTCATTGTTGGAGTTCAAAGTTAATCCCGGAGTAAACGAATGATTTGATTGGTCGATTGATTCTTTGATTGAGGGCTGCGATTGTTCAATTATTGAGTTGAGACACGACTGGAAAAGGCTTTATTTCAGTCCATGAAGCGCAGTTTGTCTATTGGCCCTATTTTCCTTCCGCTCTCTGTGATCTTGTGGGAATGCAGTGTGGGCACACCTCTGCTAGAACTGCTTGTTCGAACAGTGAATCTTCGGTTACCAACCTTGCTTGAAAACCCTTCCATCTATGAAATTAAAAAAAAATACTACAGAGTAAAATCAAACACAAGTCCTCACATGGCATGTCCAACAATCGGCGCTTTAGTATACACTGTAGCCTGACCGGATATTTCTTACCTATTACAAGACGAAACATTTTAGACTGGTCCAAGTTGAAAGAAGTTGCAGACGACAATTTAAAAATATGATTTTTTAGATAATTCAACTTTCTGTCTAGGAACATCGCGGAAAAAAAACAAATGCTTGTTACAAGCAATTTCTTCATTTTACACTGTGTTTTAGCGTTCACGTTTTACAAGGGGCGCCAAAAAGCCTCATTGAGTGGGAATGGCTTAAACTCAAAATTATCATTTCACAACAAAGTAAGTGGGCTGTCAGGGCTTGATAGGATGTATAAGTGTTTGGTCGCTGATAGTAGTTGTCAATATCAGGTGTTTAAAGACTTAATGGGATAATTTTTAGGGCCCACGGGAGGGGGTGAGTTTCTCGCTTCCTTTTAACTTTCCGAAAGTCAAACAATTTTCTCCATCTAATCATGTAACTAGTCAACCATTAAAATCATTCATTCAAGCCAGAAATTAGTTTCTAACTCCGTCATTGACCGTCATTTTTTTTTTTTTTACCTTTTTGTTGGTTTGGCGACTTACGATTATGTCTCCAACCAACTATTCTCATTTTTGTTGCATGCTACTTACCATAAATTTTGCAAAATAACGCTTTTAAAAATCGATTCGAGGCTTCCTTCTGGAGTCAGTGGGCGTGACCAAAAGAGTAAGTGGGCGGGGCCAGGGATTGGTCAATTATGCAAAGGCAGTAGTTTGAACCTTTCCCTGTTGTCATCGATATTTTTGAAAATGAAAAACTATATCGTCAGCCATTTTTGAACTTTCTTCACAAGGGCTCAGAAGCCCTACACGAATGTTTGACTGCATACGATGATATGTCAAAAGTGAATTTACGTGAAAACCTGCTGTTTGTTTAGCGTTTAAACCTTGCCATGCTGAATTATATACTTTCTTTAAAACTGCATAAAAAATTAAAGTTCTGAAAGCACTGGAAAGCCTTTTTTCAAAAATCAATTTTACTAATAATTATTGCTTAAAAGGGACTAACAGGCGGTGTAGACTAAGATCAGACTTCACATATGTGCACTATGCCACCTGCCAAAGCAGGAATATTCCGGGATCAGCATGATAAGGTTTAACTTACCGCGTAATTTTTAAACGGTTTCATCTTTCCGCCCAGGTCTCTGTACCTTTTGACAGCATCGCCATAGTTACCCCGTGTGAAATGTTCGCGGACATTTCTCCTCATCTGGTTTGATCGGGCACCAGCAAGCATCCTCCTTCTGGCTAGATAACCTAAGGAATATATCATGTAACCGTTGTTTTGCTGAATTTGAAACGTACAATGATTTCGACAGAAATTTATTCATTACGGGTGTATTTCGATACCATAACGCTTCACCACAGTTGGACCATAAATAAAATCAGCATCAGAGAAAACAATTCGAACTGTAACGCTTGTACATGCCATGGTAGTGAATCTGAAGTAAGTTTACTAGCAATTTTAAATTCAAAAATTTAGACTGGTCTAAATTCAAAGAAGTTGTAGACGACAGTTTCAAGTCGATGACACTTTAAAAAATCTTTGCTTATCTTCAGAGGTGAAATCATTATGGAAAATGTAGAAATCGCTTAATTGTTACAAGTAATTTAATAACACGTTGTTTTCCGAAGCTTTTTCTTCTTGAGGGGTGAAAAATAAAACAAGAGGACCATGATGGTCCTAGATCTCTCACCTGAACTGTCTGCTGTTGAAAAATGCAACTAGTGACAAATAACTATAATCAGTTTCATGAAGATTGAGGCAAAACTGTGATTTCTATATTGTAAACAAAGAAATTGTCATTATGGCCCCTTTTCCTGTGTTATCCTATAGAACTTTCCCATAATCTATAAGGTTCATCTCTATGACCGTACAAGTACCCTGACTAAGTTATATGAAGATTGAGCCAAAATGGTGACCTCTAGAGCGTTAACGAAGAAATTGTCATTAAGATACCTTTTCCTGTGTTTTCCAAAAGAACCTTCCTATAATTAATAGGGCTCATCCTTGTAACTAAACAATTATTCTGGCCAATTTTCATGAAAATTGAGCCAAAATTGTGGTCTCTAGAGTGTAAACGAAAAAATTGTCATTAAGGCCCATTTTCCTTTGTTTTCCTAAAGAACATTCTCATAATCTAAAGGCTTCATCCTCATGATCAAACAATTGTTTTGGCCAAATTTCATGAAGATTAAGCCAACATTGTGGCCTCTAGAGTGTAAACAAAGAAATTGTCATTAAGGCCCCTTTTCCTGTGTTTCCCGATAGAACCTTTCCATTATCAAAAGGGTTCATCCTTATGACCTAACAATTAGTCTGACCAAATTTCATGAAGATTTAGCTAAAATTGTCGCCTCTAGAGTATAAACAAAGAAATTGTCATTAAGGCCCCTTTTTCTGTGTTTTCCAATAGAATCCTCCAATAATCGATAGGGTTCATCCTCATGATCAAACAATTATTCTGACCAAGTTTCATGAAGATTAAGCCAACATTGTGGCCTCTAGAGTGTAAACAAAGAAATTGTCATTGAGGCCCCATTTCCTGTGTTTTCGGAAATATCCTTTTTATAACCAATAGGGTTCATCTGTGTTTTCCGATAGAACCTTTCCATAATCAATAGGGTTCATCCTTATGACTTAATAATTATTCTGGCAAAGTTTCAAGAAGATAGAGCCATATTTGTGGCCTCTAGAGTGTAAACAATGAAATTGTCATTAAGGTCCCCTTTCCTGTGTTTTCAAATAGAACCCTCTCATAATCAATAGGGTTCATCCTCATGACCTAACAATTATTCTGATCAAGTTTCATGAAGATTGGGTCAAAACTGTGGCCTCTAGAGTGTAAACACTTCAATTGTTGACGACGCACGGCGGATGACAGACAATCAAAGATCACAAAAGCTCACCATGAGCAATTTGTGCTCAGGTGAGCTAAAAATCAACCGACCATTCATTCATTGAGACTGGAAGTGACCTTTGAACTCAAACATCGGTCGACTGATTCATGTGAAGCGTTTTTTTGTTTTTTTTTTGTTGTTGTTGTTGTTGGTCTGGCGACTTAAACATCGTAACTACAGCTTATTAAAGCTATATTTGCGATGTTTATGCCGCAAGCCAACCATATTACCTGGTCATGGTATTTGCAAAGTAACGCGGTTTAACCCTTTCCCCCCCCCTTTTTTTTTAAATTTTAGACTAGTCCAAGTTCAAACGTTTTGAGGACGACAATTTTAAGTCGATTTTTTTTTTAAAAATAATCATTCAGTAGGGTAGAAAATATTGTATACTGTGTGTTACAAGCAATTTCTTCTTTTTCCACAATGTTTTCTCAAGTATAAAAACACAGGAACGTAAAAAATGGTGCAGACACAACAACATGATTCTTAATCCTGCAAAAACTACATGTATGCTAATAGCGTCTAAGCAAAATATAAAAAACAGTTCTGAATTAAATCTAATTATACGAGATTGCAAGATAGAAAATGTTTATTCACAGAAGCTTTTAGGTGTACATATTGACAATACTTTGTGCTGGAAAGTTCACGTTGATCAGTTATGTGGAAAATTGACATCACAGCTTTGTTTACTCAAAAGAGTTAATAACTTTCTTTCTATGGAAATGAAACAAATGTTTTACAACTCTTACATCACTCCGTATTTAGACTATGGGTGTATTCTTTGGGGCAAGTGTAAATCCTCATTAGCTCAAAGAGCCAATAAAATCCTAAAAAGAAGTGCTCGAATTACTCTATGCCAGCCTAGGAGGTCTAGTTCTGAGAAAAATTTCATTTCTTTGAAATGGTTATCCTTTGAAAACCGATGTAAATATTACACGATTCTAATGGTTTATAAGACGATCCATGGGTTAACTCCCTCGTATGTGTCCGAATTTGTAACAGTCAGTAACAATCAATTCAATAATTTAAGATCAGGGTCCGGTAACCAGTTATCTCACAAATTTGTTCCTAGAACTGAATTTTTGAAGAAAACCTTTTCTTACACCGGTATGAAATGCTGGAATGCCATACCAACAAACCTTCGAACAATTACAAATTTATGTTACTTTAAATGCTCCCTGAAAAAACATTTGGTGTCTAGTAACGGGTTATAGTTACAATTGCTTCACTCAGGAGTGTGTATGTCAAGTGAGATTACCTTTTTGTTAACTAACATTATCATTTCTCATCATTATCATCACTATTTCAGAATAGCATTTATCATTAATTCACAATTGTGTGGGTTTTACTGGTAAGGCTATTTATTCATCACCATTTTTAATGTTTTTTTTTTTTCAATTAAAATTATTAACTGTGAGGATATGATTGCTCATCATAACTTATTTGTTGCAGAGGGCCACATTGTAAATAAGTTTTTCATTGTATTATTTCATATGATGATAGCTTAATGTGCTACCTTCTTTAAATAAAGATTTTATTATCATTTATTATAAACCCGGGATCAAACAGGAAAGGGTTAATATCGAAGTTGAACTTCATGTTAAGGTCGGTGGACGGCCCCAGCGAACCCCCAATTATCTGCATCTTTATCCCTAGATTTTTTACATGTATATGTTGTGTAGACGATTTTAATTCGAATTTAAGAAATAAATAAGCTTTCGTTTCTTCAATTTATTTCTCGAGTCAGTTCTCTTGTATCAATAATAGGTCTAATTTCATGAAATAACTACAAACACTAAAAAAGACCATGTTGAAAGTGTAGAATAGTTCGCTACGAACGTAAATGCCCAATACACACGTGCGTAAAATCAACAACTTTTATAATTGAAGTTTATTAATGTATATTATCTCTTGGTGTTGAACAACATACTAATCACAGGTAGTTTATGTTGTCGTTACGATATTTTGGTCTCCACAAAACGTTACAAAATTTTATCTCGGGGGAAGACCTTGGACGAAAAGTGAGCTTCCTACAGCGTCACTCGCTTTCGACCTATGCCGGGCTTTTACGTATAAATAATTTCGAAATTCTAGATACCGACCTGTCTTTTTCAGTGTAACACATCACATTTACGTACCTCTTAAGGCATTATATCCTATTCTCCCTAGACGAACAACAGGGCCTACCCATCGCTTCTGGCGCCTGTGTGGCTTTCCTAAAATTTTGAAAGGAATGTATGTTATACAAATCGCATCAATTATACTTCTCCAGCCAGACCCACATTCTCACAAAAAAGCTACAAAATTTGAAGAGCAATGGTACATGTAAATAGAAAGCTTACCCACCAGTTCAATTTAGAACATTCACTTCAATTTGACTGAATTAGACTGAACAGCTTCGGTTAAAGGAATGGGAAAATGTAGCGCAGTAAGATTGGTTATAACTAAGATAATATGACCTCGGCGCGGGAGTAAGGTATATATCACGTGATTGATTGATTGATTGATTGATTAAATGGGGTTTAACGCCACTTTTAACAGTATTTCAGTTATATCGGGGCCGCTGGAACACCTAACAATGGATTCCTGGTATTCCTCACACAACTACCACTACATCCTTATCTAGCCTTCAGGTGCTATCCAACTTAGGTTTACGATTATCCACTCATTGCTGAGAGACAAATGTCGGAATGTCCTATTGGAGTCAGTGGACGTGACAAGCTATCCGTCAATTGATATTGACAGAGTCTGTCACTACTAGATTTCTCGTTAATTCGCTTTTGACATATATCTGTCAATGCATTGACGAATCGCGGCTGTCAATCAAATAATCAGTCAGGCAATCAAACCATTCATTTAGTTTTGAAGTTAACTTTGAACTACAACATTTGCTGCAACTTTTAAGGAGCATTTTTGATTGTTTGGCGATTTAAACGTCGTAACTACAGCTTATTTAATCTGTAGTTACGATGAATAGTCCGCCACTTAACCATTATTTTTGTTACATATTACTGGCCATAAGTTTGCAAAAACAAAACAAAACAAAACAAAAACCGCTTTTTGAAAATCGAAGTAGAATTTCCTGTCGGAATCAAAGGGCGAGACAAACAGAGTAAGTTGGCGGGCCAGCGATTTTCATTTGTCACTCCATTGTTGGACGAATTATCATTATCAGATAATTACATTAACATACCGTAACCAACGAGTTCAATCAGAGGTATGTCCTCCTCGCGCTGCTGATCCCAATCACTTTTCGCATCTGCATCCATTTCAGGTGATTCAAATTTCAGTTCGTCCATACCAGCTTCAGTTATTGGGTCCTCTTGATCATCAGATATTTCAACTGTCTCCAGCACCTCACCATCCTTGTCGACTGGATCGGTCTCTGATTCCATATCGACAGGATTCTCTTGTAATGTTGAAGGTTTTTCATCCACCTCAGAGTTGTCGCGTGTTGGGAAGGATAAAGCAACGCCAATTAACACCACCAGAATAACAAATCGAAGGTCCATCTAAAATATGAAGAATTTGGCTAATTGCTGCTGACAATGAAATAACAAACTAACCAGACCTCCCGGAACCGTCAATATTTATTATTAACCCATCACCAGACGGCAAACTTATAGACAGGTCCAAATTGAAAGAAGTTGCAGACGACAGTCTAAAGTTAATATGATTTTTGATTTTTTCAACTTTCTGGGTAGAAAATATTGTGGTAAATGAAGAAATTGCTTGTGACAAGCAATTTCTTCATTTTTCACAATGTTTTCTAAAGCATTTTTCTTAAAGGGCGTTCAAAAGCGTCACTGTGTGGGAATTGGTTAACTATTGAGTAAAAAAAATTCATTGGAGGATTACAAAAACTTCCTTGTTACAGCTCATTTAAAGAGTTACTTTCTTTTATACTCATCGATCAACAAACTAATTTCACGAGGTATCTCAGACAAACGTACGGTCTAATTGAATGATTTGATTGGTCAAGCGATATTTTGATTGATATGGCGATCCGTCGACTCTGCCTACCAAAACCGTTAGCGGAGCACGGTAACCTCAGTCGTAAGCACGCTGAACTCTGAATTCTGGTTTGGAGATTTCGAACTCCGGGTCGGCCGACAGTCTTTCCGACATTTCACAAAAGTGTCACCATTGGTTGAATCGACAAATCGCGGCTGCCTATCAAATTATCAGTCAACTGATGAAAGCATTCATTTAGACTGGAAGATAAGTTTGAACTCGACCGATGAAAGTATTCATTTAGACTGGAAGTTCAGTTTGAACTCGACCGATGAAAGTATTCATTTAGACTGGAAGTTCAGTTTGAACTCGACCGATGAAAGTATTCATTTAGACTGGAAGTTAAGTTTGAACTCGACCGATGAAAGTATTTATTTAAACTGGAAGTTCAGTTTTAAATCCGACATTTGGCCGCCATTTTGGTGAATCATGTTTGTTGGTTTGACAACGTAAACGTCGATATTACAGCTTATTCAAGCTGTAGTTACGACGTTTAGGTCGCAAACCAACCGTTCTACTTATTTGTAGCATGCTATTAGCCATAAATTTCGCAAAATAACGCTGTAGAAAATCAAAGCAGAACTTCCTATCGGTGTCATTAGGCCCCGCCCACTCACTCCATTTGCATCGCCCATAAAAGTTCCGCTTAAATTTTAAACGGCATTAGTTTGCAAAATTTATGGCAGAAAACATATAACAAAAGGAGGATTAGTTGGTGGGCGACTTAAACGTTGTAACTACAGATTGAAAAAGCTGTAGTTACTACATTTAAGTCGCCAAACCAACAAAAAAAGATTAACAAAATGGCAGCTAATATCGAGGTTAAAAAATCATTTCTGGTCTACATGAATGATTAATTTGTTCGACTGTTTATTTGATTGGCAGCCGCGATTGGTCAGTTAATAAATCAATCAGTCAATCGAATCCAACCATAGCTAGGCCGTCTTGCCTTTTTGGGAAGCCTGGGACATTTCAAATATTAGTTCAAAATGACGATGATATTAATAATGATAAGATACATAATATTAATAGTAATCGTTATATTAATAATTCAAGAGATGCAGAGAATATTTTTGTTTTTGTGGAAGTATGAACCGAAAAATCTATTCACACCTATATTTACAAACTATATATTTTTTTAATGTAACTATTTTGTGCGGAATCATACAAGATGGCTGCGTGCTCAAAATTTAGTTCGTTGAGGTAAAAACATTTTTTTCGACCAATCAGAACTTTCGGTTTTGATAGACGAAACTAACAATTAAATTATATGATTAATAATGGTAAGCAATATAAATTAATTAACAAAATTTAAAGACAAAGTCGTAACTTACTTTTTTCGTTCTTTACAATGATTCTCACTCGAGTAAGTTGAGTTTTGTTTGGATTGTGTGCGCTTTTATAACTGTGATTGAGGAAAACTCTGAGGGTATTAAGTAGTTCCTTGTGGAGAATCCAAAGTTAGCGAGACTATAGAGGTAGCCACTTCATCTGGTCAAAACGGGTCAATAATCGAGGAAAACTTCTCATAAGAGTCTTTAACTGAACAGTTGTTATCAACCCGCCATAGAAAAGGGGAGCTCCTGGGAAGTAAGAAAACGATTTTACATTAGTCAAATCGCACGAGCTGCACAGGCAGACCGGGTGGGAGGTTTCCACTCTTTATCGATTTTCAGAATCTTGAATGGCCATTACGACTCATCATATATTTATCTTGAAATCGGTGCATGTGGTTGACCTCTGCTGGTTTATCTTCAACATTTTTAACGGACCGGGGGATTATCGCGTAGTGAGTCATATTTATTACCAGAAACCTCAGTACACAGCCATATATATGTTTCTTTACACAAACAAGATCTGGGATTCCGGAATTGAACGGACTATTTAAAAAGGAGATCTGATTCAGCAGAGGTCAATAAGAGTCGCTATTTCAGAAATAAAATAAAAAGCAGCGTTATTGTTTAGAAATATAGAACATATTATGTTTTCATTTAGGTACGAAGCCAAAAAACATTATCACAGTAGAAACCGCGAGGCGGAGTCGCGAAGAAATGTGGTTGGGTTTTAAAGCGTTACCAGACGACAAGATTTTAGACTTGTCTAAATTGAAAGAAGTTGCAGACAACTATTCAAATTATACCAAAATTAGAAAGTATTCACCAAATAGGATAAAAACGATTTTGAGAAAAAGGAGAAATTGCTTGTGATAATAATCTCTCCCTTTTCCGTAATCATTTTTCTTCGGTGCGTCAAATGCGTCATTTTTGGTTAAGATTAATTCCTTTTCTAAAAACATAACTTTTTAATTTTATTTTCTGATATATTCAATATCATCAAAGAATATATCATAAAAATGTGTCGTTCAACCCATTCCCACACAAGCCCCCCCTTTTTACGCCCCTCAAGAAAAAAGCTTTGTAAAAACATTGTGGAAAAGAAAAAAAAACTTTGTCCAAAAAAGAAGAAAAAAAACTTAAACTTCCATAAACTTGCGGTCTGCAACATTTTCCAGTTTGGACCAGTCTAAAATTGTAATCCGTGAGAATGGGATAAGCCAAGTTTCTTTTACCAGTTTAGGATATTTTCATGCAAATGTTCTGCTTGCTATAATAAGTAATAGTACCGTGTTGAAAGTTGAAAAAGGGACATAATTCTTTCAGAAATGGATTTAGAGTTATCCAAGTCGTTGGTTTGACAGAGAATAAATGTTCCGAGTTTCAAGTGAATAATTTGACTAACATCAGTGATATAACAAAATGTTAACGTTTTCGGATGACGACGCTGACAATTAAATTAGCCAAAAACTTCTTGAGAATTCAGTGACAGATTTGACCCCCTAAAAAGGCTTCGGCGCCTTTGTGACGTTCTAACTTAAATTTTGCATTTTCAAAATCATTTAACATCGCTGTGGTAAAATCGCACTATTATAAATCTACATCGTATTCAAATATTACCATATTTCCTCTACGCTAAATGAAAAAGAAGGCAGTGTAGACTAAGATCAGACTGCACGTCTGTGCAGGCTGGTCTTATTGTATATACTTGCCACAGCTATTGTCAAAACATGAATATTCCGGGATCAGCATGACAAGGGTTAAGACATTTGAAAGTTTAGAAATATCACGTGTTTTTGTCCGCCTTACAAATGATGCCTATTTATTGATAAAAGCAGTTCAGTAGATGGAATGCAATCCAGTATATTAAGGGGACTTCATTGAACATGTTTCAATAAAGCAATGTCCATCTAGCATTTAGCTGCGCCCGTTCGAGAAATTGTCGTTGGGCTTGCAAATGTCGTAACTATTGCTTGAATAAACCTGTAGTTGTGACATTTTGCTCGCCAAACGACGAAATGTTTTTATCTGTGCCCAGATGCGGTGAGGGTCAACAGAGTTTGGAATGCTGGCCGTCATTACAGCTTTTTTCAAGACTGATTCTGATTGGTTCGTAGACATTTCAGCACAAGGGGTACTTTACAAAATCAAAGATGTTCAGCAAACTGTAAAGGAAAGCCAATTCAGTGACCTACCAAAGTTGCCTTTTTCACAGGTGGCTGTCTTATTCAGGTTCATATCTCAGACAAAACCATCCATCTTGCACATGAATTCGGAAATTATGAATCAATTTTCATTAGACAGTTTTTAACCAATTACTAAACAACCCCGCTTTTTGGCGCCTTGGATAAATATGGTTATGGTTGTGGGAAAAGGAGAAATCGCATGTGACAAGCAATTTCTGCGTTTTTAAAGGTTATTTTCTTTCTTTTTTTTCTAGATCTTTTCCCATTTCAGTAGAGCACTTCGAAACTTCGAAATGCAACCTGCATCATTTTTCAATTAGGATCCTCTAAATTTTTTATTGTCTGGTAAATGGATTGATTGCCTGATTTGGACCTAAAAGTAGAGCTTGTCGGTGAAAGAGCTATGCAGGTTGTTCTCTATATCAAGTTCACTTTATTGTAATTTGCTATGGGGGTGTTTAACCCTTTCCTTTTTTTGCAAAATTTTAGACCTGTCTACAGTCAAAGGTTTTGCATGCTGACCAAAATTTAATTTGGATTTAATTTGAAAAATAACCACTCAGTAGGATAGAAAATATTGCGGTAAAAGAAGAAATTACTTGTTACAAGCAATTCTCCGCTTTCTACAATATTTTCTCCATTATAAATTCAAACAGATTTAAAAACCAGGGATCTACAAGGAAAGGCTTAACAGAGGATCAAGCTCTTTGAGGCTCCTTATGTAGGTGGCGTTGCAGGCATGTTTGATCATAGCTAATGTATACATTCAAGTCTCTTTTTTCAACCCTTATCTAGCGGAATAAAAACGGTTTCCAAGAATCAAAGCACTGAAAGAGCTGGAAGTCCTTACACGGGGCTTATATTTCTTTTAGAAATCAATTCCACGAACAAATGCTGCTTAAAACATATAAGCAGGTGGTGTATATTAAGATCAGACTGCACTTATGTGCAGGCTGATCTTTGTCTATACATCCTGCCAAAAACAGGAATATTCAGGCTCAGCATGACAAGAGTTAAAGACACATTTTTATCATAGAGCTGGTGTGTTATATATATATTTAAAGTTGCAAAAATCCTGGGAACGATTACTTTCTTCTTTTCCAATAGTTTTCATCCTCTACATTATTCGCAAACAGTTTTAATTGCAATCCTCTTTCCCCCAATACAGAAACGTTGCATTTTTGTCCTTGAGGAAGAAAAGTGTCTTTCTTCTGATGAAAAGGTTCAATACATGTATGGAGGAAATGGGCAATAATTGAAAGTACTTGTTTCAAATACATCTTTCGAAAATTTTCCTTCTTAATTAATTTGCACTTGACTTCTCTGATTCCTGTCATTAACAGCTGTACAAAATTATCCCTATTGCTTATGAATAATACACTGTATCTAGCTTCGAACGCAATTCCAATTAAACAATATTTCACAAGACTCATTAAATGCGCTTTTAACTAAAAGAATAATCGTTTTTGAAATTAGTCTGAAATTCAATCTTTACAAAATAGTGAAAGGGGGTTGCACTTCAGTTTAACACCTGCTCTACGATACAAAAGTGCTCAAACTCCTTTACCTTGATTATGTGTATGTAAATCGTGACAAAAATTTAAGCTACAAAGGAGCCAGTTTCCGGTCTTTTCGCTCTAAAAGGCGGATCGCTGGCCCCGATGACCAACCTCCGACATGGCAGTTCGACTAACATAGTAAACCACGTTATTTTGTACAATAAATACAACGTAGAGCAGCAAGATGGGTTTAAGATATTTTTTCTTTTTATAACAGTGTCACTTGCATGAAGAAAGAGCTTAGCTGGCAAACTCTTCAACATAGACGAGACGTTTTCAGAGTCACCATGTTTTATAAAATCGATAATAGTTTTGTTGCAGTGCCCGTAGAAAGCTTATCTTGAAAGACCAGTTAGGACCACCCGACATACACAAAGCATCTTTCAGACAGATCCACACAAATGCTTCCTTCTTTAAATGTTCTTTCTTTCCCTACACAGTGATACTTTGGAACAGCCTACCAGAAACAATAGTACAGCAACCGTCCCTGGATGACCAGAATATGTTTTATCAGATCTTTTAATCTAACATTCACAATACTTTTAAATATGGCACCCTAACCAACGACTAACAGTTTTTATTCAAGCACAGACGCGCACCTGCCAGTAATATCCGAAAGGGGAGTTAGGCAGTAAAGATAGAAAGAAAGATAGATAGATAGATAGATAGATAGATAGATAGATAGATAGATAGATAGATAGATAGATAGATAGATAGATAGATAGATAGATAGATAGATAGATAGATAGATAGATAGATAGGTAGGTATGTAGGTAGGTAGATCTTTAGATAGATAGATAGATAGATAGATAGATAGATAGATAGATAGATAGATAGATAGATAGATAGATAGATAGATAGATAGATAGATAGATAGATAGATAGATAGATAGATAGATAGATAGATAGACAGACAGACAGACAGACAGACAGATAGAAAGACGGACAGACAGACATACAGACAGACAGACAGACAGACAGACAGACAGACAGACAGACAGACAGACAGACAGACAGACAGACAGACAGACAGACAGACAGACAGACAGACAGACAGACAGACAGACAGACAGATAGATAGATAGATAGATAGATAGATAGATAGATAGATAGATAGATAGATAGATAGATAGATAGATAGATAGATAGATAGATAGATAGATAGATAGATAGATAGATAGATAGATAGATAGATAGATAGATAGATAGATAGATAGATAGATAGATAGATAGATAGATAGATATCTGGCCAGTCATAGAATGAAAGGTAACGACGTTGGTTAGCGCCGTACACGTCGTAAATACGGATTGAAGTTTGCGTTGTCAAATCAACAAAGAATGCTTTGTGCAAATGTTGGGGTTTAAAGTTCACTTCCTTTTTACAATAAATGATTTGACTGACCATCGATTTTACTAGCCATCGGCGGTCCGTCAGTTCAACTGTCCCAACACACCTAACATCAGTTTTTCTTCCCCAATTGATAAAAAAGGCAATTAATATTATGACTTTCTTTAAAATGAGATAAAAAATGTCCTTAATGTTTCGAAACTTTGAAATAACCGCCAAACTAAACTTTTTACGATATTCGAGGATGGGTTAGGTCCTCCAGTCTTACTTACAAATTCCCCAGTCTAAACTGAGAATCAGCTATTTTCACTTTCGTTTACGAAAATAGACGAAAGCAGCACAAACAACAAGAATTCATATGCAAGTATCGAACAACGCCGGATTTAGAATAGTTAATAAGATTTTGAACCTGTGATTAGTACGCCCTAAATAGATCCCTTCGAAAATTTTTTAAGGATAATTTCGTTAAAAAGGGTTAAAATCTAGGATACGTCTTCCAAGTTGTGGGCCAAATTCTATCAATAAAATTTTTCATATGACTGTTCATATTATTAATCATTACAAATTACTCACAGAGGTTTTGTAGTGATTTTCGGTTCAAAAATACCTACAATAAAGACTTTATATATGTATTAGCAGAAAATCATTAAGGAATATGCAAATCCCAACAGCAAAGCCCTAAATCTAAATTCATTATGGGTACAAAAACATTCAATAATCTAATCTTAGAATAGGGCTGATGATTGTAAATGTAGGCTGTTTGATTGAATGGGATTTAATGCCTCTTTTAATAGTATTTCAATCATATCACGGCAACTGGAGCACCTAAGTATGGATTCCTGGTATTTCTCTCACTAGTGCTACCACTTTATCCAGCCTCCAGCTGCTGATGTCACTTGTTCCTCGTCTCTTTACTTAAAGATTCATTTACGATTAATTACAACATAACCACACAATTTGATATATGACTTCTAAAGAAGTTAAAAGAAAATCCAAAAAATGATTGCATGATAATTGAATCATTATTTATTATTGTTAGTGCCTGTGGTCAAGAGTAAGAGTGCCAGCTTCCTGATCAAGAGGTCCCAAGTTCAGTTCCCTAGAGTGGCTATCTATGTTGGTTCTGTCCTTGGTCCACATAATTGGTGTGAGTACTGGTGTATTCTCCAGGAGGTAGAATCAAGAGGTATTCATCTCAGATTTAAGACTTTGTTTCCAAATTGATGTGAAATAAATAGTTAATAAAACATTAACAATTGCTCAATGTCAGGTTTTGTCCAAAAATAAGCCATTTGATATATATTTCTAGGTCTGAATAATCATTGATTTAACTGATAATATATGTAAATACTTTTCAAGCAATTTGCCATATGTCTGACATTACCACTAAATGGAATAAAACAACTACTGGTATTTTTTTGTAGCTCACCTGTGCACAAAGTCCTCAGGATGAGCTTTTGTGTTTACTCATTATCTTTATTTGTTTTGTCCATCTGTCTTTGAAAAGAACAGAAAATCTTCATCATTCTACTAAATCAACCTAACTTCACAGAAACTATCCTCATGGGTCATGCTCTTTCAAAATCCATTGTACATCAAAGAATTATAATGCATGATGAAATGGTTGCCATGGCAATCAAAAGAAACATCTTCCCTTCCAGTTAAGCCTAGAAACCTTCAAACTTGCATGCAGCATTGCTATAAGGTACTCTACTAAAACACTTGACCCATTTAGAATGCAAAATTTTAGACTTCCTGGGTAGAAAACTTTGTAGAAAATGGAGAAATGCTTGTACCAAACAATTTCTTCATTTCCACAATGATTTCGAAAGCTTTTTTCCTTTGGGGCATCTAAAAGCATCACTGGGTGGGGATGGGTTCAAATGATACATCTGGGGTCAGTGTTAGCCAACAGTGTGTTGTTATTTTCCAGATTTCAATATCTTATCCTTCTATACCAGAAGGCCTTAATCTTTTTAATATTGCATGTAGGATCACCCTATGTTACACTGCTAAATTCATAGAATTATATTTCTTAGATTGAAATAAGCAGTGTGTTGTGTAGGTTATGATTTAACACAGTTAAAGAAAATCTTTCAAAATCTTTACCTTTCAATTTACTACAAATACCTTAGAGCTCTCAAAAATCCTTTGAAGCAATGCTTGTTTGTGTTATATTATTTAGACTTAATGAATCTTTCGAAGTAAGCTGTAATGCCAAAACTTAAATGTTTCTGTTTTGCCAGTATTTATGGACCAAGATCAGCCTACACTTTTGTGCAAATTGATCTTAGTCTTATACTTTAAGTCAATGATATATGGTATTAATTAACAAAGAGTATTGGCCCTTATCATCAGGACATTCACTTGCTTTCAGTCCTTTGATTTTATAGTAATTCTGATTCTGAAGAAGGATTTTATCATGACAAGGGTTCTTTTTAATCAGGGAAAACAAATAGAATTTTATAGGCATGTGAATTTTTTTCGCATTTTTGATATAAAGTCCAAATTTCAATTTCAAAAAAAGGAGGTAAATAGAATGGGCCTTAAATTTCAGCATTAACCCATTCCCAGATGTAACATTTTTTAGACTGGTCCAAATTCAAAGACGTTGCAGGCAATAGTATTTAGTTGATAAGATTTTAAAAATCTTGACCTTTTGAGTAAAAAACATTATGGATAATGAAGAAATTGCTTTAACAAAATAGGCTGACTACTGTATTGAATTTTTTTTTTTTTACAAAATAAATCATTTTAGTCTTTTAATTCATTACAGAGTGAAAGAGATAATATAAATCCATTGGGTTCTACACAGACAGATGTTCAAACTATGAAGGCAATACAACGGTTACAACTTGTGCACCGGCATATAAGGCATTCAGCATGTTCATACTCCACCCCAACAATACAGATTACACCAAATTCATCACTCGTAGATGAAATGGTAGACATTGTGATCAGTGGACTGAGACCAAAACAAAATGTGACAATAGTGGCCAAAACTACAGAAAATCGACAGACTTTCCAATCTAGATGTGTTGTAAAAGCTGATGAAAATGGAAGAATACATAATCACAGAAGCCCTTCCCTTGCTGGGACGTTCACTGGTAGTACAATCAGTTATATAAATGTTTATCTTTGAGTAAACTTTTTAAATTTCCAAATAGGACTAAGAAGAGCATGGTTTAAGTGAACAGTTCTTTATATTTCCTCGTAATTTTTCCTTCTCTACCTAATACTCAATGAATCTTTAATTAGAATCTCCTTTTCATATTGAACTTGTCTTAAAATTTTGCCATCTGGTAAAGAAATTGATCTCAAATGAAGAATGGGGACATTATTTTTAACGAATTACAAAATGACAAAAATTAAGGCTTGCCTGAAAGAAGTTGCAAAGGACCATTTAAAGTTAATGAAATATCTTTGTGTAAATGAAGAAAACATTCTTGGAAGCAAAAAAAAATGCTTGTTTTAAGTAATATTCTCTGTTCCACAATGTGTTCCAAAGTTTTTTTCTAGAGGAGTGTAAGATTGTGTGGGAATGGGTTAAATTATAAGATATAAAAATGAATAATCTTGTTAAATACACTCGTAGTTCATAAATAACCTTCAGTTCTGGTATCTTCAAATTGTTGGATCGCGGATGTCAGTCAAATTATCCTTCAACCAATTAAATCATTCATTTTGATGAGAAACGAACTTTAACCTCCAACATTCAGCAACATTTATTTGAAGACTTTTTGTTGTTTTAGAAACTTAAACTTCATTACTACAACACTGAGGCATAATCAATTAAAGGGGCGACTGTCTACTGGTATAGTATAGTTGTGATACAAAACCTTGTATTTGATTCAAGTAGCATAGATAAATTTGCGAGACAAGGCCTAAGGTTAATTGAAATATCAAATTTTTGTACAGAATCCAAAACTGGGTTTTGTATCTCAACTACATCAAAGTATTCCATTTTTTATATATACCAAAAAATGTCAACTAAAAAAGATAGAATAAGCACAAGAAACTTTAATAAAATCAACCCTTTTTGTAATCCTTAGAATATTAATTTGTAATATGGATATACATCATTTTATCAGGAAAAAATAAAGTCACTAACCATATGCATATCAGTTCAGTATATTTGCTGATATGAACTTTTTTCTGTCAAGTACAATGTGTGTAGCTTTTAACCCATTACCAGACTACAACATTTTAGACTTTGCTAAAATTGGAAAATAATGGCCAGATAGGGTAGAAAACAAAGTGAGAAATAGAGAAATTACTTTTTACAAGCTAGCAATCCTCCTTTTCGAACAAGGTATTCCATTATTGTATTTCTTCAGGGAGACAAAAAGTGTCATTGCATGGTACTTGGTTAAGGAAAATTGGTATTGATATGATATAAAATTGTACTACTTTTCAGGTATTCAACCAATGGGGCTATTCTGGGCTATGACCCCCAACTCTGGAGTACGCCTGATGAAGAAAGATGTGTCTGAACCTCTGACCTATATCATAAATGTTTATGATGGCTCCCATCCAGATATTGTGTCAGGAAATACAGAGGGGGAGAGTCTTGTGTCAACCAGTATTGAGAGATTGTTTAAACGCCCAGGTGTAAAGAGGATACCATTAACACATGAAAGATTTCGAGGAACCATATTTGTACCAGAAGGTGTGTTAATTTTCTCACATAACCCAATACCAGGCGTAAAAATTTTAGACCAATGTCGACAAATTTCAAAGTTCACTTTTGGTCTAAATGAATGAATTGATTGGTCGTCAGTTCTTTGAAAGACAGCTGCTATCTATCAATTTTGTTTGATATTCCAAAATAACGAATTTTGTTTGCAGAGGATCGATCAAACAAACAAACAAAATTTAAGTTCTAAGAAAAGCTCACTGAAAAAAGAACTAGATATTTATTCTGTTATCAGAATTGAATGCATGTATTTTGTTCATTTTCCATTTTAAAGCCTGACTTTAAGAAAAGATGTAGCTTGATCTTTTTTTATTTGAAAAATGTTAGGAAGGAAATCTTTTCATGAATTTCAAGCAAAATACCAGTTTCGTACTAGAAAGAATTGTAAAATAACAAGATAAAAAAAAGAGGAAAAGTTTTTCTTTTTCAACAAATTTCTCCAAGGCTCTATTGTCAGGAGGAAGCAGATAGTATGGTGGTAATGTGCTAAGAAATTGCTTGTTTTAAGCTATTTCTTTATTATCCACAATGTTTCTACCACAAAAGGCAAAGATTCTAAAATTCATCAACTAAAAATTGTTGTCAGCAACTTCTTTCAATTTAGATAAGTATTAAATTTGTTGTATGGTAATGGGATAAACAGAGTCCCTGCCTCAGTTGTCGAGTTGGATGTAAAATCCAATAAGATAAATCTCTATTCTCAGGAATGAAACAAAATAGGAGTGAAAGGTACAGGCTTTCAGAAGAAGTATGAGCTCAAGAAAAGAGAGAGTGATAGAACAGTTTAAATCTTCTATTTCTAATCCAAACCCTATGTTGTTGGTACTGATTGGAATGGTCTTGACAAGACAATTTTATTGAGTACCCACAACATAGGGTTTGATGCATTAATTATGTTGTATTTCATTTTGAATTTGAAATAATTTCCTCTATCTAGATTACTGACCTTACTCAAACATTTCAGGTGAAGGTCCTTTCCCAAGTTTAATCGACATGTTTGGTGGTCTTGTGTCGCTGATCGAGACACGAGCTGCGCTGTTGGCATCTCATGGTTACGCTACACTAGCCTTGTCGTACCTATATGGTGAGGGACTTCCAAAGACACTGCTATCTACAGAACTTGATTACATACAGGTAAATATAGTCTCATTAGGAGGGATAGTACAATTTAACCCTTTCCTGTTCAAACCCGGGATTTCACGTTGCTAATATTTTGTACTTGAGAAAAAATAGTAAAAAAAGGAGAAATTGCTTGTGACAAGCAATTTCTCCTTTTCCCACAATATTTTCTACCACATAGGATGATTTAATGTCAAATTGCATCTAGTTTTCATTGTTGTCTGCAACCTCTTCCAATTTGGACCAGTCTAAAATTTCAAAAAAACGGGAAAGGGTTAAATCATTAGAGCATTACAAAATTTTGGACCAATCCAAAGTTGGAGATGAGGGGTGTGAAAGAGCAAGATTGTATGACAATTGTTTAATTAGCATTTGACATTTATTAGTGTCTGTGTTGAAAAATAAAGCCACTCTTTTGGATGGAAAACATATATAAACAGAGATAAGGAGAAATATATATATTTTTGCCTTGCCCACTGGTGGTAAATGAGACATAATTGTCACAATGGTATTTTGGTGTAAGTGTGTCCTTGGTGCTTCTGTCCAAATTTGCCCTGACATTAACTTCAACAATTGTGGACTGATTTCAAAATAACAAGGCACAACTGATATCGATTATGGGAAGATATGCAATTGGAAACGTTTGTTCAGGTAGGCTCAAGGTCAAATCTCTGGCTTAGGCATAAATACTATGTATATGGTCAAATTTCATTAGAACTACAGAATGATGTTATCAGTTATGATTAGAACTGAATTTTGAAGTGTTCAGGTCATACTAAAAGGTCAAATTATTGCTGGTTTGTCACAAATTACTCTGGGAATCAACTACTTTTCAGTTATATTTCTTGGTTACATATTTCAACCCTTTCCTGTTCAATCACCCTGTGTTTTTATACTAGAGAATATGTTGTGGAAAAAGTAGAAAGTAGACTTTCTTTTTCCACAATATATTCTACCCTATTGTATCATCATTTTTCAAATGAAATCAACTTTAAATTGTCCACAAACCAGTCTAAAACAGGAAAGGATTAAACGTCTCCAGTATCTCGGAGTCAGTTTATCAGTTAGTTAGTTTGTTGGTTGGTGGATTTGTAGCTTTTTCTTGTTTAACCCTTTCCTGTTTTTAAAATTTTAAACCCATCCAAATTTAAAAAAGGTGCAGACGACAATGAAAATTGGATGCAATTTAAAATGAAACCATCCTATGTGGTAGAAAATTTCTTCTTTTTCCACAATGTTTTCTCAAGTATAAAATCACAGACGTAAATCCCGTGTTTGAAAAGGAAAGGGTTAACCATGTTCTCATAACCTACCTGATGGATTGGATTCAAATGCCCTCAGTGTTAACCCATTCCAACCAAACAAAATTTTAGACTGGTCCAAATTGAAAGAAACTGCAGACGACAATTTCAAGATGATGGAGTTTTAATTTTTCGTCTTTTTGGATAAAAAACAGTGCTTGATACAAGCAGTATCTTCAGTTTCTACCATGTTTTCTAAAGCTTTTTCTTGAGAGGCATAAAAAGAAGGGATTGTGTGGGAATGGGTTAAGCAAAGATGTTCATTTTGGTTACATTCATTTTCCCTTTGCTTAGAAAAACATTGTCTTTTCATTTTCTCTTCATCTTCTAAATAGTTTCAATTCAAATTTCATATATGCACTCGGTTTCAAGCATAAAGGCTTTATTTGACTGACAAAAGTTTTTTTCTGTGACATGGAGCTATTTGAGAGGAGGGGGGGTATTGATAATTTTGAGTGATATCCTAGTTATGTTTAGTCATTATTCTGCAAGCTCAAAATGAATCTGAATTCATATACAATGAAAGTTGTATTTGAATTTCTACTACATTTGCGCTGAATCCTTACTTTTTTGTTTCTAATATTTAACAGGGGGCAGCTGAATGGTTTAGTCAACAAAGTTACGTAGACAATGACCGACTAGGAGCATTCGGACTGTGTTTTGGAGGAACATTGTGTCTATATTTAGCTGCCATTCTTCCACAGGTAGGACCATTTTAATCTATTACTAGACAAAATCTTAGACTAGTCCAAATTCAAAGAGATTGCAGGTGACAGTTCAAAATGTGCTAAGAAACCAAGTGTCATATAGGGCGGAAGACATTGAAAGTACAGGAGAATTTAGTTGTAACAAGCAGTTTCTGCTTTTCTCACATTGTTTTCAACAGCTTATGTGCTGGATAGTAGGAATAGGAGATTGTGTGGTAATGGGTTAGTTTGCTCCAAGAAAAGCTCAGGTTTTCTTTATCTCGAAGAATACTTTTCTGAAAATGTTGACAGAAGAATCCAAAAAGCAAAATTGCTTGTTATATTTTCTAGAAACGGTCCTTTAACTTTGAGCCTTAATATCGGATAATGATAAACAGAAATTATGACATGTAGGGAGTGTAATGCATGTTTGGGGATAAATCCAAAATGTTCTTTGGAAAGACGATATCTTTCTTTGAGAGAATACCAACTTTACATTTGAGCAATTCAAATGAAACAGTATTCGTTTTTTTGAAATTCTTGAATTCATCCATTCCCAAGCAGGGATGTAAAACCAGGGACTGAACAGGAAATTATATTTTGCTTGCAACCCTGCATGGCATCTCAACCAATTTCCACACAATGACACTTTTTGATGCTGTGATAGAAAAACAATTTGTATAACATTGTTGAAAATGAAGAAATTGCTGGAAACAAGCAAATTCTTCATTTTTCACAATCTTTTCAACTCATAAAGTTGAAAAAAGTGAAATTTAACCAACTTTAAAATGTCATCTGCATTTCTTTCAATATGGACCAGTCTAAGATGTTCTTTTGTGGGAAAGGGTTAACCCAGTCTCTGATGTGTACTAGATGAAATAATTGCACATTTATATACTTTCATTAACAGATTAAGGTAGTAGTCAATGTAAATGGAGTTGCAATACATGCTGGAAAGATGTTCAATCAAGATGACTATGGAGACAAAAAATGGTAAGGTAAGATCATTAACCCATTACAACACAGCAAAATTTTGGACTGGTCCAAATTGAAAGAAATTGCAGACGACAATTTAACCCTTTCCTGGTTAATCCCTGGTTTTTACGTCCCTGCGATTTTATGATCGAGAAAACATTGTGGAAAAGAAGAAATTGCTTGTTACAAGCAATTTCTTCTTTTTCCACAATATTTTCTACCCTATTTAATGATTATATTTCAAATAAGTTGGACTTAAAATTGTTGTCTGAAAAACCTTTCAATTTGGACCAGTCTAAAGTTTCAAAAAACAGGAAAGGGTTAATGCTAGTGAAATTTAGATTTTTTCCACTTTTTGGGTAGAAAATTTTGTGGAAAATGAAGAAATTGCTTCTTACAATGTTTTCCAGAGCTTTTTTTCTTGGGGGGGGGGGGGGGGGAGGTCCAAAAATCATCACTGTGTGCAAATGGGTTAACCCATTATGTCACAGCAAAAATTTAGACTGGTCCAATTTGAAAGGAGTTGCAAATGATACACAATTTTACACAATGTTTCCCCAGTTTTTTTCTTCAGGGGCATCAAAAAGCTCCATTGTATGGGAATGGGTTAATAATCTTTGTTATGTCAAATCATTCATTGTCATTATTATCTACTGCTAGGTTGCAAAGGGATAATTGAAAAAAAACATTACCAAATGAAAGAAATTCAGACCAGTCTGAAAGAAGATGCAGATGACATTTTAAAGTTCTTGAAATCTAAAAAATGTTTGACTTTTGGGGTGTTAAAAAAATGTGGATAATGAAGAAATTACTTGTAACAAGTGATTTCTTAATTTTCTACAATGTTTTCCTAGCATTTGTTCTGAGGGGCATAAAACAGTGGGATTGTGTGGGAATGGGTTAATCTATGATATTCAGCACAATACAAAACACAGTTCGTAAAGCGACAACACATGCATTGTCATAGTAGTGAAATGGCATTACCATAGGCTTGTGCTCAGTTGAATAATTGACATATTGCCATGGTCAATTAAAAAATCAAATGGCCAATCGTATCATTCATTTAGACAAGAAAGAAGTTTGATTTGCTGACTAAAATGTTGTAACTATAGCTTTTTCAAGTTGTTGTTACAATGTTTTGGTTGCAAAACCAACAATTTACTTTATATGCCGCGTGCACCAATAAGAACGGTGCATATTGTTGTACCATTACACTTCTGTTTGCAGGCAGTAAACTTCACACGAAGAAACATTGTTCAAGATACATGGCTCATATTTTGGACAAAGGTTTCTTGCCAGCATAGGAATCAGTTGGTTGAAGAATCTGGTTCATCCATCAATGTCAAGGTCACTTATCAAGGCAACCAATTTTGTAAAGTCAAGGTCATCCATCATGATCAAGGTCACTTATCAAGATCAATTTGGTTAAAAAACTTAACCCTTGTCATGCTGAGCTTAAGTGCAGTCTGATCTTTGTCTAGACCTGCTTGTCCCTTTATAGTTAGAATAGTTTATACCATTAGTTTTCTTGATAATTACCAACCAAAAGTGAGTCTTTTCTGTGCTTTCAGTCCTTTGATTTCAACATAATTCTGTAGAGGATTTTATTCAGCATGACAAGGGTTAATATCTTGTTCTCATTCAAACACCGTTGCAGATACTGGACTCATATTTAGGGTATATGTTCATTGCATTGATAGGCATAAGTTGAATGCAAGGTCACGATCATCAATCAATGTCAAGGTCACTTATCAAGGTCACCTTATCACAATAGCTTTACATTTTGCCCCTGTTCAATTACCTTTCAAGACACATGCCTCATTTTTGGAACAAAGGGTCCTTGCATGAATAGGCACCCGTTGATTGAAAGATGAGGGTCATCCATCAAAGGTCAAGGTTACTCATCAAGGCTACCAATTTGTAACCTTAATGCAAAAGATCTTGACATTTTGCTCTTATTCTGTTTGGGATACATGACTCATATTTGGGATATAAGTTCCTTGCACTGATAGGCATCAATTGATTGTAAAGTCAAGGTCCTCCATCAAGATCAATGTCTTTAAACTTAACATTTTACTTGCATTCAAACACTGTAGTATATATATGGCTCTTATTTGGGATAAAGGTTTGTTGCATTGATGGCAATTATTGGTTGTAAGGTCATAACCATCTATCAAGGTCAAGGTCTCTTATCATGGTCAATTTTATGCAAAAACTTGACAATTTACTCTTTTTCAAATACTGTTCAAGATACATGGCTCATACATTTAATTGGAATATAGGTTCCTTACATCAATTGGCATCTGTTGGTTGTTAGATCAAGGTCATGAAGGTCAAGGTCAATTAACAAGGTCAACTTAACACGAAAACTAAACATTTTGCTCTCATTCAAACTTGTTCAAGATATATAACCCATGTTTAGGACATAGGTTCTTTGCATTGACAGAGAACAGTTGGTTGCAACGCAAAAAGTGAATAGATTGTAATGGTTATTTGTTGCAGGCCAAACCCTAATCGTGTGTATAGGACTCATGAAGGTGTTATTATCAATGATGTTTACCAAACTGAAAATCCATCCTGTATCCCTGTAAGTATAAACTAATCAAACTGTTCTAATACGAAAAAGAAAGCTTTCACAACTTAAAGACGCAGTACTTGAGAAAACATGTTTAACCCTTTCCTGTTTTTCAAATTTATAGACTTTTCCAAATTGAAAGAAGTTGGAGACAACAACTAAAATGAAAGCAATTTGAAAAGTAACTAGCCAACAGCATTGAAAATATTTTGGGAAAGAAGAAATTGCTTCTTTTCCCACAATGTTTTCTAAAGTATAACATCACAAGAACGTAAAAACCAGTGATTGTACAGGGTAAAGGGTTAAAGCATTGTTAGATTGAAATGTCATCTGCAATCCCAAACAGAGTTCACCCTCAGTACCGGTAAGTCCCTTTATACACCCTAAGGGTCATGTTATGTATTTTGTAACCTTGGTTGTCTGCCCATCAGTCTGCAATTTCATTCAATTTGGACCAGCCTAAAATTTGAACAAAGACTGGTTCTAACATTCCTACCATTTTAAGTTATCTCCTAGGCTTGTACCACTGGCTTGACTTGTGCCTTATCAAACAAGTCCACAGTGAAGCAGTCTGGGACTTAAGCTAAAATGGTAGGAACATTACTACCAGTCAAAATCGGCCTTAATTGTCTGGAAATGGGTTTACCCTTTCCTGTTCAAGGACTGGGTTTTATGTTCCTGTGATTTTTATACTTGAGAAAACATAATGGAAAGGTAGAAATTGGTAATTTGCCTTATGAAAGATAACTTTTCAAATGAGATAAACTTTGATTTGTTGTCTGCAAAGCCTTTGAATTTGGACCAGTCTAAAATTTATAAAACAGTAAAGGGTTAAGAAGTAACTTGAAAAAAGATATGTGGCATTATAATGTGAAAGCTTTCAAGGAGATAAATACAAAATGTTTATATGAAAATACATGTTACACTCATTAAGCCATTCCCACACAATTCATCTTTTGTACAACCTTCAAGAAAATAGTTTCAGAAAAATTGTGAAAAATAAAGAAATTGCTTGTCACAAGAAATTTCTTTGTTATCCCATTTTTTTCAACTTAAAGTCACAGATACTTAGAATTTTGTCACCCTTGAGGTTGTTGTGTGCAACTTCTTTGAATTTTGAATTGTCTAAATTTTTATCTTAATGTTTACATTTTGTAGGCATGGCAACATGGTGCTAAAGTATTACAGATATCTGGTACAGATGACAAACAAGTACACCCTAAATGGCATGATTATTATCAGAAACAGTGGCCAGGGAAATACAAATCAAATTTCGAACTTGTTACCTATCCTGGTGCTGGGCATTTACTAGAACCACCATATACCCCACTTTGTAGAGCTGTGAATGCTGGACCACAGAGGATGTCAACTATTGATTTTATGCTTCCTGAGTTTTACAGTATGTTAACCTATTCCGACACATCAAAAATTTAGACTGGTCCAAATTCAAAGAAGTTGCTGATGACAGTTTAAAGTTTATGAAATTTTAGATTTTTCAACTTTATGGGTAGAATATTGTGGAAAAAGAAATTGCTTGTTACATGTAATTTCTTAATTTTACACAATTTTTTCTGAATTGTTTTTATTGAGGGTCGTCATTGTTTGGGATTGGGTGAATTAGCCTTTTACTACATGATTATGAATCTAATAATGAAAAAGAAGTTATCACTCAGGAAGTTAAATGTAGGAAATTATATGGTTAATTGTAAAAAGGAAAAAAAAAAAAAACAAGATCTCTCTTACATTTTCAGACTGGTTAAAATTTCTTTTACAAAAGTAGACACGCCATATGTCCTAGAGTATCTGCCTTTTATTTTATGTCTCTCATCACATGTACAAAATGTCATTTAATATATACCTATAAAAAATGTGGATTAAAATCTGGCTATCTAATACAACTCGACAGAAAAAAATCTTTGGTCTCATCCAATAAAAAAATACCTACACCCAATTCTTGAACAGGATAACAACAAATAGAGAAAGACATTGTTGTAATATTCCTTATTTATTACCTCAGTCAAATTGCCATGTCAGGGGTCAGTGGATATCACCAGATTGAGACGATTATTATCAGCAATACATGCGACTGTAGAGAAACTTTCACCAAAATCATACTTTTCTTACTATAATTTAGCTTACTTTTGGTAAATGAATCGTCACTTGTGAGCTCCAGATCATAATTGAGTTTAACCCGTTATCAGATGGCAAAATTTTAGACTGGTCCAAATTGAAAGGTGTTGCAGACGAAAATTTAAAGTTTACAAAATTTTAGATTTTTTCAACTTTTTGGATAGAAAACATTGTGTAAAATGAAGAAATTATTTTCTACCCTAAAAGATAAGATTTTGAAGATATGAAAGCTTTGGAAAACATTGTGGATAATGAAGAAATTGTGTGCTACAAGCAATTTCTTCATCATCCACAATGTTTTTCTAAAAGACAAAGATTTTGAAGATTAAATCATATTCAATTTGTTGTCTGCAACTTATGAATTTGGACTGGTCCAAAAATTTATTGTGTGGGAATGGGTTAATTTTTTTGCTTTTTTCTTTTTTCTAGATGAAGCCCTGATTGCTGGTGGTTACCCAAGACAACATGCATTTGCTCAAGAAGATTCATGGAAGAGAATATTGAACTTTTTACACAAACATTTAAAAACACTGAAGTGACTGAAATGTTGTAAAAAATGTGATAGGAAGAGTTGTTGACCATTAAACTATTGCAATATTATGTTTTTTCTGTAAGCTACTTTAAGGTCCCTATGACGCTACACCTTAGATCTGAAGAAGTTTTAATGACAATTGCAAGAATAAAACCAGTCATCACATTCCAAAAGTCCTCATTTTTGACATCCCCAAAGAAAAAGGCTTTAGAAAGAATTCGGGAAAATGAAGAAATTGCTTGTTAGAAGCAATTTTTTCATTATCTAAAAATTTTTTACCCAAAAAAGGCAAAGATTTTTCAAATTTCGTCAACTAAAGATTATTGTCTGCAAATTATATTTTGGATGTGTTTAAATTTTGTAGTCTTGTTTAGGTTTTGTAGGTCTGTACACGTCATTAATTTGAATCCCATTGATTGATTGAAATTGAAAGAGGTTGACGGTGAAAGTTCAATTGTGTTTAAATTGAAAAGAAAAGTGCCATACATGTTAGTAAATATTATGAGAGAAAAGGCATTTCTTTTTTTCTCATAATGTTTTTTCGGGTCTGAGCTGAATCAGTGATTTGATTGGTTAGTTGACAGCTAGGACTGGTCAATTTTAATGGCCTTAACTAATTACCAGACAATAAAATTCTAGACTGGTTGAAATTGACCAAACATTATCCACAATGTTTTCTACCCCAAAAGACAAAGATTTTGAAAATTTCATCAACTAAAAGTTATTTTCTGCTACTTCTTTGAATTAGACCAGCCTAAAACTTTGTTGTTTGGGATTGGGTTAACCCATTCCCACACAATCACACATTTTTATACCCATCAAGATAAATGCTTGGGGAAACATTGTGGAAAACAAAAAAAATGCTTTAACCAAGCAGTTTCTTCATTATCAACAATGATTTCTTCCCCAAAAGCAAAAAAACTTTAAAATCCCATCACCAAAAACTTGTCGTCTTCAACATCTTTGACTTTGGACCAGTCTAAAATTTTGTCATTTGGTCATGAGTAAAAGTAACTTTTTATTTGCATATTTTCCACAATGTTTTCTAAAGTATAAAATTACAGAGACGTAAAATCCCGGGTATATCCAGGAAAGGGTTTAAGCCAACATTCTTTCTGATATTGAAAAAAATGATAGCGACATACATCATTTGTTTCTCAGGAGTGGGCAATGATAAGTCCTTAGACAGACTGTTGCGTTTGTACTGGTTTGAGAGACAAAAGAAAGCTATGGTTAGGTGCACTAGCTGCAATTGTTGCATAGTACACTAGTATGTACAAGTTGTGATTAAATGTTCAATTATTCATTTCTGATCAAGTTTTTAGTTGTTAAGTTGTTAATAAACTGTTACTCAGATAAACAGAAATTTTTATCATGAGATTTTCTTTAACCACATTCCATCAGAATGTTCACCCTTTGAACATTTCAAAGGAGGGTGTGTGTGTGTAATTTAAGAATTGGTGGATTTCTTAGTGTGTGAATGCAAATCAATACTAAATTTTGTGTCATTTTCCATTCTTATTATTTGGGGCGACGTCACCTAGCCCTCTCCCCCTGTTCCTAAAGTCCTGTATCTGTCTGTTCATAGGTAAACTTAACCCATTATCAGATGGCAAAATTTAAGACTGGTCCAAATTAAAAGGGTTATAGATAACATGTAAAAGTGACTGAAATTTTGTTGTTGTTTTTTTCACTTTTCTGGATAGAAAACATTGAGTAAAATGAAGAAATTGCTTGTAACAAGCAATTTCTTCATTTCACACAATTGTTTTTCATTAGGAGCATCTAAAAGCGTCACTGTGTGGGAATGGGTTAACACAACCAGCTTTTTTGTCTTATTCAAACACTGTTTTAGATACATGGCTCATATTTTGAATATAAGTTCTTTGCATTGATAGGCATCAGTTGGTTTTAAAGTCAAGGTCATCCATCAAGGTCACAGGGGCATAGTATTTGACAAACAGGGCATAGTGTTTGACAAACACATCTCACTTTTTTTAGCTCACCTGAGAATAACATGCACAAGTTGAGCTTTTGTGATCATGCTGTGTCTGTCATGCATCATTCATCGTCTGTTGTTCATCGTCCATCAACATCTTATGTGCAATCTAGAGGCCATATTTTTGGCTCAAATGTCTTGATATTTGGTCAGAATATTTGTTTCCGAAAAAACTAGATCATCTTTGATATTGGGTCATATGTGGTAAAAAACTAGGTTACTTATTTAATCATCAAGAAATGATTGTGTGCTCTCTAGGGGCCACATATTTGGCTTGATTGCCTTGATGTACGGTCAATATGTTTTTCTCCATATCTTAGCCACAAGCATAAGAATTCTAAATTTTTGTAAGAATGTGTTCTTGGTTCTGATTCTGTTACTCGATATTGCTCACATTCAACTTTTGACCGAAATTAGGTTACTGGCGCTTTGATTACTTCTGCAGTCATTGACTCAGATGAGTGCTTTAGAGCCAAAGGCCCTCTTATTTTTTGTCTTTCAGGGTAGAAACCATTGTGTATAATGAAGAAATTGCTTGTTACAAGCAATTTCTTTATTTTCCACAATGTTTCCAAAGCTTTCCTCTAGAGGGGTGTAAAAGTGTAAACTAATAATGGAACCAGTCAGAGCTTGAGATAAACAGGGTAAATTGAATTCTAGGTTTAAATATTACAATAATGCTGCCCTAACCCATTCCCACTCAGTGACGCTATTAGACGCCCCCAAGAAAAAAAGCTTTGGAAAATGAAAAAATTGCTTGCTACAAGCAAAAATATTTTTACCCCAAAAGTTCATACAACCTGATATTTCATAAGCTTTAAATTTGTCTGCAAATCCTTTCAATTTGGACCAGTCTACAATTGTGCCATCTGGTAAACGGTTAAATCCCTCTTTTGAATCCTCTCACTCAACTGAATCAGTTGAGTGCAGAAAACAAGAAGTTTATGTAGTTCTACTGGACAAAGTTCAATGAGCATCGTGTCTTAATCCATTCCCACACAGTGACGCTTTTTAACACCCCCCAGGAAATAAACATTGGGTAAACATTGTGTAAAATGAAGAAATTGCTTGTTAAAAGTAATTTCTTCATTTTACACATTCTTTTCTATCCAGAAAGTTGAAAAAATCTAAAATTTCATATACTTTGAATTTTTGTCTGCAACTCCTTTCACTTTGGACCAGTCTAAAATTTGGCTGTGTGTGAATGGGTTAACTTTTCCATTGTGTGTAGGTATGAGTGTAAACTTTTCAGGTATATAGGTTTTAGTTGTAACCTATCCCCACTCAATCCCACATTTTTATGAACTGAAGGAAATCTATGATTGTAAACATTGTGATAAGTGAAGAAATTCCTTGTAACAATTTCTCCTTTTTGCACAATGTTATCTACCATATTTTACACTCATTCTTTAACTATTGTCTGCAACTTCTTCAAATATTCACCAGTCTATGAAAGTCCTACACTCCTCTTTGCACAATAAGATCCACCATATGTTACACTTATTTTAATTCTAACATGCTTTTAACCCTTGTTATGCTGAATTATAAATCAACAAGAGATTTGCATGAAATTCAAAGGGCTATTAGCACTGGAAGCACCAAAATATGGGTAAATATTTATATTGAAATGTTATCTTGTAACCAATTCGAGGTCAATATGTTGACTGTTGTCATCATCTTGTTCTGAATGAATTCTTGTCTAAAGTTCAGGGCTTCTTGACTACAAACAACAACAGCTGGGAACCAGGCCTTGAGGTCATTATATAGAATGACCAACTGTCAGCAGAAACAACCGAGCCTTAAAGAACCTTTGACTAGTCAATGAAGCATAGCAGCATCTATAAGATGCTTGTATCATGATATTTTATATGAGTGAGAGTCAACTCAGAAGTTTCCTTTGTTTGAGGTAAGTTGGTTCAAATTATTATTTTTTCGTATTCTACTTTCAGTTTAGATCACAAGTTTAGTGTGATTAAATAGCTATAATACATTCCACTTTTTTCCCGTAACAAAAGTGAAATGCTTTTTAACCCTTGTCATGCTGAGCCAGGAATATTCATAAGTGCAGTCTGATCTTGGTCTACACCTCCTGTCTGTTCTTTTCCTGCTAGAGCTGTTTATGGAGTTTATATCTAAAAGAAATATTGCTTTTTGAAAAACAATTTCTATCAGTGCTTTCAACCCTTTGATTTTAAAACAATTCAGTAAGGTAATTTATACAGCATGACAAGGGTTAAGAATACAACATATAGCAAAGAAAGTTAAAGGCATATTGAACATCTTTAACCATAAATAAACGACAACAATTTAGACAGGTCCAAATTAAACTAAGCTACAGGCGTTAATTTCAAGTTGATAGAATTTTGAAAAGCGGTCTATTTAGGTATACAGCAATGTAGAAAATGATGATAATGCTTGTTACAAGCAATATCTTCATTTTCCACACTGTTTTCTCAAGCTTTTTTTTAGGGAATTGTGTGGAAATTGGCTAACCATCATAGAAAGGTATGGCCTCTTGTTAAATCTACATTCCTACATTTGTCTCCCACCAATGAGTGGATAATCGTATACCAAAGTGGGGTGAACAGCTGGAGGCTTGGAAAAGATGTAATGATAGTACTGAAGTGACAAATAGCAGGAGTCAATGGTTAGGTGCTCCAGCCACATCAATATGACTGAAATGCTATCAAAATGGGCGTTAAAACACATTCAGTCAATCAACTAGAAATGTATTTAGACCATTGTTTGGGCTTTTAATCAGATAAGCAATTAAAAAACACAAAATTTTGATTCAAATTAGATGGATGTTAAGCAAAATAGACTTATTGACAGTTTAGATATAGTTATAACATTTGGTTATTTTAAGTTATCATATTGAGTTGTTATACTATTGAGTTGACATGCTTTAAATTTGCCCAAAATGACCATAGCAGTCAGTGATACATAAAACACCATCTGTTCATTCTTAACCCTTTCATGTTTTTTCAAATTTTTAAGTCAATTTGAAAGAAGTTGTCAAAAGTGGGTACAATTTGAAAGGTAACCAACCTACAGGTTAGAAAGTTTTGCACGAAAAGAAGAATTTGATTTTTACAAACAATTTCATCTTTTTCCATGATGTTTTCTCAAGTATAAAAGCATAGGGACGTAAAAACAACAGAATGTTCAGGAAAGGGTTAAGATTGGTATTCAGGGGTTTTGCCCCTCTTCTAAAACCTACAAATAACAATTATTGTTACAGCTGAGAGCACTTTGAGAAATGAAAAGGATATTTTCAAGAGCTGGTCAATTTCAAATTTTAAAACGTTTATACTCGACTCCATCGTTAAGTGTAAAACCTGTATCCAGTCTGGTTGATGAGGAAGTAGATCTGCAGATAACAGGTTTGAAACCAAGAGAGACCGTGACACTGGTAGCAGATGTCTTAGAAAATCAGTGTCAATTCACACTGTGTGTTTGAAGCTGATAGCTATGGAGAGGTGCACAACCAAACAAGTCCATCTCTGGCTGGGACATTTACAGGTACAAAAATATTTCTAAACTTTTTTTAATTCTACCCATTCCAAGACAACACCACTTTTTAAGGCCCCTCAAGAAAAAGGCTTTAGAAAACTGTGTGGAAAATAAAGAATCTGCTTGTTGCAAGTAATTTCTTCATTCTTCTCAATGTTTTCAACCATACAATGATTTTTTAAAATTTCATCAGCAAAAATTTGGTATCCCCTACTTCTTTTAATTTTTACCAGTCTGAATTTTGTTGTTTGGTACTCAGTTAAATTGCTGAGAAGCAGAACATTTAAGCAAATAGGGAGTAAATCAAGCCATGCCTAATATTCTGTTCTATTTCTAACCTACTTCAACTCATTTATACATTTGGCACCCCATAGGAAAAAAGGCTTGGAAAACATTGTGAAAAATGAAGAATTTGCTTGTTACTAGCTATTTTGTCAGTATCTACAATGTTTCCTATACTAAAAGGCAAAGTTTCTTTTTAATTTCATCACTTAAAATTGTTGTATGTATCTCTTTGAATTTGGACCAGTCTAAACAGTTGCCATCAGGTTTTGGGTTAAAGCACCGTTAGTGTAGTTTGAATAAGCTGTTGTAATGATACTCAAGTCAGTTTTTCAAGTTTTAACCTGTTACCACACAATTCCTCCTTTTTACGCTCCTCAAGTCAAGAAAAAGCTTTGGAAAACATTGTGAACCTAAAAGAAATAGTTTGATTCAAGCAACTTCTTCAATTTCCACAATGTTTTGTACCCCAAAAAGACAAAGAATTTTAGAATTTCATGTAAAATTGTTGTCTGCATCTTCTTTCAATTTGGACCAGTCTAAAATTTTCTCAAGCAGGAATGGATTAAACCACAATTACGGTTATTATGTTGAACTTTATCACATTTTGTGGACATTGCACATGTGTCTTGCATACTGACAGGTATTGATCCCATGGGGTTATTCTGGAGTTTACAGCCAAATTCTGGGATCCGCCTGGTAAAGAAGGATGTCTCCACTCCTTTAACTTACAACATAAAGATGTATAGAGGTGTACAGACGGATGGTGATCACATGGTCACAGCAGCAATACATGTAGACAGACTGTTTATGAAACCTGGTGTAAGACGGATACCAGTAAAAGATGGGAAATTTAAGGGAACCATATTTGTACCAGAAGGTATGAGATTTGTTTGAAAGATTAAACCCAGACAACAGAATTCAAGACTGGACCAAATTAGGAGAAGTTGCAGACAACACTTTTAAATGTCATTTAAATAGAAAAATAAGTACAAAATAGAGTAGAAAACATTGTTGGAAAAGAAGATATGTTGCACACAACTACTCCTTTTCCAACAATGGTTTTCAAACTATATTTCATTAGTGTATCAAAATGTGGGTTAAGATATTTATTTTTTCTGAACCCTATATCATTCATATGTACATTTGCATTTGATTTATTCTGTCTGGATAAAGTTTTGATTTAGAATAAAAATGTTTTAAGGATCTAAAGATTTATGTTATTTTCAAAAGCTTTTAACATTGCATTTATTATACAACCACCAAAGACCTGTGTAGAGCATAACTTTGACACCCTATCTCTGAATTTGACATGAAACTTGACAATTGTATTCATGGCATGAATATGGAGTGCAGTACAAAAGAACCATGACTTAACTTCTTACATAGAAGACTGGACATATAATGGAATCATAATAGCAGGCAGGGGAAGGATGGCCTCAAGTTCTTTGTCCAGCACATAACTTTGACACCTTATGTCCAATTTACTTGAAACTTAACATTTACATTAATTGAAGGAATACAAAGTGCAATGTACATGAAAGGGCCCCTTTCACAAATTCTAGTATTACAGATGTATTTTACGACAATTTGCTGCTCTTGTTTAAGTTATTGCCCTTTGTTGTTATGCTCTAGATATTTCTGAAAGTCAGAAAACAAAAAAGTGTCGCGTGCTCTTGTTCTGAAATCACTGCCATGATATCTTAAAGGTGAAGGACCATTCCCAGGTTTGATCGATCTATTTGGGGCTGTTGTCACTCTGATTGAGACTCGAGCTGCACTCCTTGCTTCTCATGGCTATGCAGTACTTGCTTTAAGCTACCTTTATGCTGACGGATTACCACAAATGATGATGGATGCTGACAAAGATTATGTGAAGGTAAGTCACATTGATTGATATTAGAGGTACACACTGAGGTTCAAGTAGATATGCAGTATTTGCTTTAACCCTTTCCTGTTTGCAAAATTTTTGACCCGTCAAATATCAAAGGTTTTGCAGACGAAAATTTAAAGTTGATTTTATTTGAAAAATAACCATTTGGTAGGGGAGAAAATTTTGGGGAAAAAGAAGAAATTGCTTTTTACAAGCAATTTCTTCTTTTTCCACAATGTTTTCTCAGTTATAAAATCACAGGGACGTAAAACCCAGGGATTAACCAGGACAGGGTTAAGTTACCTTATTACCACAAATGACGATTGATGCTGACTAAATCTATGTAAAGGTCTTTTACAACAACTTAGACTAGAACTGCATTTTTGCTTCTCTTAGCCTTGCAGTATTTGCTTTAAGTAATCTTTATGTTAACCCATTTCCAGACAAGAGAATTTTAAACTAGCTTAAATTGAAAGATGATGCAGACGACAATTTTTTTATGAAATTTAAAATTCTTTTTATTTTTTGTTGCAGAAAATATTGTGAATAATGAAGAAATTGCTTGTAATAAGCAGTTTCTTTATTTTCTACAATGTTTTCCCAATTTTCTTTTTCTTTGGGGTGTCAAAAAGTGATATTGTGAGGGAATGGGTTAATAAATTGTAATAAGTTATGATGAATGAAGACATGTAAAAATATAACACACTGTTTAGACTAAAACAAAACTTCTAGTCAACAGTGGCTATTTAGTACCTACTGAGCCCATTTAACATTGAGGGTAAAGAAGAAATTGATTGTTGCGAGCAATTTCCCCTTCCTCATGTTTTCTACTTGATTTGGTTCTCATTTCCTGTTTTAGTAGTGCCCTTCAGAACCTTGTCAGCAACTTCTTTCAAATTTGACCAGACTAAGATTTTGTTATCTTGTGATGTGTTTTCTTTTAATGACCTTATTACAGGTTGATTGCTTCAAATGCTAATGGAAATTTGCATAAAGTTATTTAGAGATTCTTATGACTGATCAAGCATCCTTTGGCTTTAAATCATTTTTTATGGATTACATTTATGCAAGTTGTTGGTGATTGCAGACATTTTATATATAAAAACTGAATTTATTGACAACAGTAAGTGCATTTGGCATGCATTGACATTTTGTTGTCTGACAATAAGTGAAATATTCTCAATTATCCATTATTTTACCCATCATCACAACTAAATGAGACTTTACTAAAAGAAAAAGTCAACACATTGTGGCCTGAAAGCCTACACCAATAAAAATATGTTTTACAGACAAAAATATAAAGTTGATTCAATTTTTAAAATAACCATGTAGTAGGGTAGAAAACATTTTTGAAACAGAGAAATTTCTTGTTACAACGATTGAACAGGAAAGGTTTAAACCAGAAGTGCATTCTTTGCTCTGCAGATTTTTATTTTGACATCCAGCACTGCACAGTAGAATGATGTCTCCTTACCGGGGTGACGTATTGTTTTTGGCAGAGCTGTCTGCCAATCTGTTTTTTGTTTCTTGACAGAATCTCAAAAAACTCTTTAGCTTATTTTGATCAGATTTCACATACTTGTTCAGTTTGAGTCATAGATGTGCAAGAAACAAAAACATATTTTGCTCAAGGTCACAGCTCAAGGTCAAATTCAGCCCTGAAGCTTGTTTGGATGAAAGCTCTGTATTCGGCCAATTGTGATGTGCATTGTTATTCCAACAAATTGTTCAGTTTGAGTCATTGCCGTGCAAGAAACCCAAAAAATTATTTAAGCAAGATCCCCATAAAAGGAGGATCCCAATAATTCAAAATTACACTTAAAATAATTCATGTTCACACTATTGAGTCTACTGAATGATATATTGGTGTGTTTCTTACTTTATGTGACTTCACCTGAATTGGGAGACAAGAACAAGATACCCAGAATGAGAATTCTTAAAATCTGAATTTAACCTATTCCCACGAGACAGAATTTTAGACTGGGCCAAATTGAAAGGAGTTGCAGAAGACAATTTAAAGTTTATGAAATTTCAGACTTTTTCATTTTTCTTGGTAGAAAAACATTGGGGGGGCGTCAAAAAGCGTCAATGTGTGGGAATGGGTTAAAGGACACACTCAAGAATTTCTTGTTTTAGGCAGCTACTGAATGGTTCTCTGAACAAGACTATGTTGATGAAGATCGCATGGGATCTATTGGTATTTGTTATGGAGGTAGTGTGTGCTTAGACCTTACAGCAAATTGTCCAAAAGTAGGTTGAAGTTTATATTAGAAATGACATTACCACACAATTCTTAGGGCTCAAACAATCAAACATAGCAAAACATCATGAAATAAAGAGAAATTGCTTGTTTCAAGCAGTTTCTCCTCTTCTCACAAATTGTTCTGCCCTATTACAACAATTGCTTTTCAATTTGATAACACATTGAAATGATTTCTGTAATTTCTTTCAATTTGGATCGCTATAAAATTCAGTTGTCTGGCAATAACTTAATAAGGAAGCAATTTACAACCTAGGCTTCCAGTTTCATTTTAAACCTATCTATTTTACACTGAATGGGATGCAAGTTCTTCCAACTTTGATTATTCCCTCTTGATTGTGCTTCCTGGAGAATAAACCAGAACTTTGCTGTTATGGTAAAACCATTTCCTAACAACAAAACTTTTGACAGGTTGAAATTGATAGTTTAACCCTTGTCATGCGGTATGAATTACCTTACTGGATTGCTGTCAAATCATAGGACTGAGAGCACTGATAGAACTTGTTGTTCAAAATCAATAGTTCTTTAAGAAACAACCTCATAAACAACTCTGGAAGAAAAGGTATGAGCAGGAGGTGTAGAATAAGATCAGCCTGCTCAAATGTACTGTCTGATCTTATTCTACACCTCCTGCCAAAAACGGAATATTCCCGGTTCAGCATGACAAGGGTTAAAATATCAATTTCAGCAATTAGAAAAAGAGAAAAAAAATATACAAGAGGGCCTAGATGGCCCTAGATTGCTCATCAGAGTTAAAACAAAAACACAGATGAAACTGAACTTCAAAGCAATCTTACTTGTAAAGGCACAAGCAGTACACATGACTCATAAAACTTGTTGAAATTGATCAAAGATTTGACCAAGTGACCTACTTTTATCCCTTTCCCAGTGGAATGAACCAATTTTCAATAGGAAATGACATAATGAACTGAGAAAATATATAATCAAGTTTCATAAAGATTGAGCCAAAGTTTGGCCTCTTGAAAGCAAAATGATAAATGGAAAGCATATTATGATCAGGAGAGGTGAAAATATAACAACAAATCCTTGTAAGAATTTATACATAGCCATAACCTTGAAATTAATTGTTACAAGCAAACCCCAAAGGTTAAAAGAAATGCAGAATTGCATAATCTTAAAATTGTTGTCTGCAACTCCTTTCAATTAGGACCAATGTAGAATTTTAGTGATGAAATAAAAAATTGAACAGGGTCTTGTTAACAATTAAGTGTTGCTGCTGACAATAAATAAATTGACTGACCAATCAAATCATTCATTTAAACAGACAGGATATGTTGACCTTCCACATTTATGTTTGGCCGTTTCTTCATTTTCCATAATGTTTTCAAAAGTTTTTTCTAGATGGACATCAATAAGTAGGATTGTGTGGGAATGGGTTAACCCATTACAACATGACAAAATTTTAGACTGGTCCAAATTGAATGAAGTTGCAGATGGCAATTTCAAGTTGTTAGAATTTTAAATTTGTTCATCTTTTTGGATAAAAAAACCTTGTGGATAATGAAGAAATTGCTTGATACAAGCAATTTCTTCATTTTCCACAATGTTTTCCAAACCTTTTTTTCCAGAGGGGAGTATAAAGGAGGGATTGTGTAGGAATGGGTTAAACACTGATTACTGATTTTTATATTTTTTATATTAATTGTTGGAATATGAAAGATTATTGAAAACTAAGAGATATCTTTTAACTTTGAAATGATTACCTAAAAGCCATCTTTCTTTGTATTGATAGATTCAAGCTGCAGTGAATGTAAATGGAGCCCCCTTGATCTCGAAACCAACTTTCAAGAAAAAATACTTTCCTAACGATGAAGTAGGGTAAAGTAGATTAAACACTGTTAGCAAAGAATAGGTTCTTAGATCTTAACCCTTTCCTGTTTTGCAGAATTTTAGACCTGTCCAAATTCAAAGATTTACCTAAAAGCCATCTTTCTTTGTATTGATAGATTCAAGCTGCAGTGAATGTAAATGGAGCCCCCTTGATCTCGAAACCAACTTTCAAGAAAAAATACTTTCCTAACGATGAAGTAGGGTAAAGTAGATTAAACACTGTTAGCAAAGAATAGGTTCTTAGATCTTAACCCTTTCCTGTTTTGCAGAATTTTAGACCTGTCCAAATTCAAAGATTTTACAGATGTAAATTAAAAGGGGATTTAATTTGAAAAATAACCATGCAGTGGGATAGAAAATACTGTGGGAAAGAAGAAATTGCTTGTTAGAATTTTTACTCAATTATAAAATCAAAGGGACGTAAATACCAGGGATTGAACAGGAAAGGGTTAAAGCTTTAAATCAAGTTAATGGCAAAAATTGTGTATTAACACATTGCCATATGACAAAATTTTAGACTGGTCCAAATAGAAGGAGTAAGCACACAACATTTCCAAAGATATTTGTAAGATAAAGGCTTCAAAGTATTGCATAAATCTCTTAACCCTTTCCTGTTCAATCCTGGTTTTTACATCCCTGTTGTTTTATACTTTAGAAAACATTGTGGAGATAGAAGAAACTGATTGTAAAAACCAATTTGTTCTTTTTCACAATATTTTCTACCCTTCTGAAAGATTATTTTCAAAATAAAATAAACTTTAAATTGTTGTCTGCAAAACCTTTGAATTTGGACAGGTATCCAATTATGTGATTGTATTGAGGCAGTTGGATTGCATATCTTGTATTATATTTCCTACTCAAAACTGTTTTGTAACAATCACTTGAATCATGCAGCAGTCAAGAGATAGAAATGAAAATAAAGCAAATAAAGCAAATAAGGTTATGCATGGTAATGATGTTTCTTAACCCTTTCCCACACAGTGACACTTTTAAATGCCCCTTAATATGAAATCTTTGATAAACATTGTGGACAATGAAGAAATTGCTTGTTATCCACATTATCCACAATGTTTTTTACCCTAAATGACAGAGATTTTAAAGATTTCATCAACTTCAACTTGCCGTTTTGTGTGGGAATGGGTTAAGCTTTTCATTATACCCCTCAAATACAAAGTAGAAGTGGGGGAGGTCACCATTGTAGTCGTGTCAGTCTGTTCAATCTGTCACTTTGTTGACTTTGTTTTCCATGCTCCAACTCTAGAATCAATTGAACCTACAACTATGAAAATTCATACAATTGTTGCTAAGGAAGTGTCCTACCGTTTGAGGGTCACACAGATCAGAGATCTTGAAATTCACTGAAAGGGATCAGGTTGTTGGCTTTGGTCTGACAACCTCTAACCTTGGTCCTATCTCGGTTATTATTAAATATACTTATATGAAACTTGGCATGTGTGTTTCTATTACAGGAGCAATCATATGATTTAGGTGATAACTCTAGAAACATTTTTGTACAAATTATAATATTATTCTCTATATCAAGCACCTTCAGCTGAGTCTTGGTACCAACATCCAGTTCTCTTGCTATTTTATGGGGTTTACCTTTCCCAAATAATTATTAATCCCAATAATTAATAGCACTGGTAGTACTGGTGTGGGAAATACCAGGAATCCATTGTTAGGTGCTCCAGCAGCCGCGATGTATCAAAAAGATTGTTGAAAGCAGCGTAAAACCCCATTCAAACAAATTACCACCCCCAAGAAAAGAGATTAGGAAAAAAATGTAATAAAGAAATTGCTTATTTAGACCAATTTCTTAACATTCCAGATTGTTTAACCAATTCCCACTCAGTGACGCCTTTAGACGCCCCCAAGGAAAAAAGCTTTGGAAAACATTGTGGGAAACGAAGAAATTGCTTGTTGCAAGCAATTTCTTCATTTTCTACAATGATTTCTACCCAGAAGTGTGAAAAAATTAAAAGTTTCATTAACTTAAAATTATCGTCTGTAACTCCTCTGAATTTGGAGCAGTCTAAAATTTTAACGTCTGGTAACGGGTTTATACCCAGAAAAACAGAGATGTCTAAAATACTACCAACTTTAAATTGTCTTCTGTACCTTCTTTAAGTTGAGATCAGTCAAAATTTCCAACTTCTGGAAATGGATTAAATGCAGCTTTTAAATATACTTTCTGTGGCCGCTGACTTAATCATTGCTTTCTATCTTTTCTCACACAAGCTAGTACAATCAAAATGAGGCTTGTCTCATGAGAGATGAATGTATGTTATAACAACTTTTGTCAAATATCATAAAGAATGTTTGTTGAGCAAGGGTTTTAAATCGACATCCCAGTATTGACCAACTTAACTGACAGCATACAGCTGTTGTTTTTTCATACACAATGTATTTACCTGTATTAGAGTTTTGCTCCCAAGGTCTTATTATGGTTTGACTGTATTTTCAGTGAACCCTATGACCTGATTTATCACACTGATGAGGGTGTTGTTATAAACAAGATATCGGATTTCATAGGACCAAACTATATACCGGTTAGTATTTTTCTTGCATAACTTGCACCAGAGGACAATGTCTTAGACTTATCAGTTATGAACAGTTTACAGACCAGAATTTAAATTTAATATACATACAGAAAGCTTCTTACACAGATACAAAACGAGAGATTTTGACAATCTTGTTATAAGCATTTTTGGCTCCACTGGCTGCAAATTCAGTTCCCCGAAATTCAAGGCAACAATTCAAGCTAAAATTTCGAAACTTTACCTTTAACTATCTTGTGAAATATTTGATCCATTTTGTTGCAATATCTTCTCTCTTTTTTTAATGTGAGCCCTTACTGCTCAAGAAGTTTTATTTTCTTTACCCACTACAAGACAACAAAATTTTACACTGGTCCAAATTCAAAGTTGCAAATGACAATTCATAGTTGAAGAAATTCTAAAAATCTTTGCCTTTTTAGGTAGAAAAATATTGTGGATAATGCTTGTATCAAGTAATTTCTTTATTTTCTGCTATGTTTTCCAAAGCTCTTGTGTTGGAATTGGTAAAAATTCAAGATCGTTATAATGGGGTAAGAAATGGTCTATATCTTATCTATAACTATAATTTCTTACTTCATATGATTACAATGTTGGAATAATGTCTAGTTTTAAGTAAGAAGGTGTTAGCATACATTATCTGTTTCATTCAAAGGCCTGGCAACATGGTGCTAAAGTGTTAGAAATATCAGGTTTGGACGATAAACAAGTTCATCCAAAATGGCATGGTTTTTATGGGAAGAACTGGCCAGAAGAATTTAGATCCAATTTTGAACTTGTGACCTACCCAGGTGCAGGACATTTGATAGAACCACCATATACCCCTCTTTGTAGAGCGGTGAACATTGGAAGAAAGAGGCTTTCAACTATAGATTTCATTCCATCCAAATATCATGGTAGGTACTATAATGCTTTAAATACAAGATGCTGAAATTCACTTGTATATAGCTTTAATGCTACAACAAATTAATTTTGCCCAGTTTTCTTTTTTCTGTCTCTTTTGTATTGCTCTTAATATTGAGTAAAATTTCCTCTAAACAATCTTTAACCTGTTCCCAAAATACCCCAGTTTTAACAATTGAGAAAAAAAGCTTTAGAAAACATTTTTGGAAGATGAAGAAATGTCTCTTTAGAAGGAGTTTCTTCATAGTCCATAATATCTCTACCCAAAGATATTTTTTACCCTTTCCTGTGCAAACCCGTCATTTTACATTCATGTGATTTCTTGCTTGAGAAAACATTGTTGAAAAAAAAGATATTGCTTCTACCAATTGCGTTCCCACAATATTTCCTACCACATTGATTTACGATGATTTCATTTCAAAATGAATTGAATTTTCATTGTCAACTTCTTTCAATTTGGAACAGTACAAAATTCCATAAAACAGAAAAGTGTTAAATTTCATTTCAACTGAATATTCGTGTTTGTAACTTCTTTGAATTAAGTCCAGACTGAAATTATGTCATCTCGTGACAGGTTAAACTGACTATGGGCAATCTGTTATAGGCTTGCTTTGTTCAAATTTCTAAATGTAAAACAATATTCCACTTAACCCTATCCTGCACAATCCCTTTTTTCAACCCCGCTGTGATTTTATACTTGAGGAAATATTGGGGAAAAGAAGAAATTGCTTGTAACAAGCAATTTCTTCTTTTCCGACAATAGTTTCTAGCCTGTAGGTTGGTTACTTTTCAAATTGCACCCACTTTTAATTGTCGTCTGCAACTTCTTTCAAATTGGACCAGTCTAAAATTTTGTTGTCTGGTAATGGGTTAACTTTACCTTACTGTATTGTATGAATTTACGGATCACTGTTCCTGCAAACGGACCTTCAATATGGTAATTTGACTGAGAAATCTAACCATGTAAATTTGCATAATTATTATTTGTGGTAAGGAACATGAAACAAAAGGCAAAAGAAGCTGCAGACGACAATTTCAAGTAGACGGAATTTTGATTTTTTTCAGCTTTTGCGATAGAAAACATTATGTATAATGAAGAAATTGCTTGATACAAGCAATTTCTTTATTTTCCACAATGTTTTCCAAAGCTTTTTTCTTGAGGGGTGTAAAAATAAGGGATTGTGTGGCAATGGGTTAATGTCATGGCTACAGCTTGAATAAACTATAGTTAGGACGTTAAATTGCAAAACCTACATAGATGTTGGAGTTCAAAGTTCACTTCCTGTCTAAATTGATAATTTGATTGGCCAATTGATTATTCAACCAATAGTGGTGAACCGTCAATCGTTGCTTGTTAGTTGCATGTTGCAAAAAGTATATATTGTCTCTGCAGACAAACCATTGGTAGCAGGTGGATACCCAGAACAGCATGCATTTGCACAACAGGATTCATGGAAAAGAATATTACGTTTTTTTGAGAAACACCTGAAGAAACTTTCTTGATGAACAATTTGGTTCTATAGAACTTTTTTAAATGTTAAACACTGGTGCAAGGCAGTATAGAAAGAAGAGGGTAGAGAGATGCTACATTTGTTGTATCAAGACTACATTAATTTTCTTCATTCAACCAATTACCAGGCACTATTTTAGATTGGTCCAAATTGAAAGGAGTTGAAGACAATGATTTAAAGTTCATGAAATTTAAGATTATTTCAACTTTCTGGATAGAAAACATAGTTGAAAACAAAGAAAATGCTTGTTACTAGTTATTTCTTAATTTTACACAATGTTTTCCCTTGAGGGCTTCCAAACGCATCATTGTGTGGGAATGTTAGCCCATTCCAACACGATCGTCCTTTGCAACATCTTTTAATTTCAACCAGTCTACCTTTTGTTGTGTGGTAATTGGTTACGATGTATTCCTTTTGATTTAATGCCCCTAACATTTCATGTAGATTAAGGATGCCTTAATGCATCAAGTTAGATATGTTCATATTTAAAGAGATACGTGTTCACATGTCAAAGTGTATTACAGTTGAAAATGAAGTATCATAAAGGATAAGAAGCATTGTGAGAACAGGAGAAATTAATTGCAAGTAGTAATTTCTCCTTTTCACATATGTCTTTTTTCAAAAGTAAATAATGACTGACTGTGAAAGTTTACATTGATATCTACATGTCATGCCCTTCTTTTGGACACTATTATAGAATTTGTCTTGTTGTTATAATACATATGAGTTGTTCGATACCTGTAACAAGGACTTGGTGGGCGTAAAGCTTGCGGCAGGTCTTGGTAGATGAAATAACACAACACAAGTTTACTACTGGTGTAATAAGAAATACAGAGGATGTTGAATTATTTTAATCATGTAATATCTTGCTACAGATCTAATCACTGTTTAATAACGTAAATAAAGTATTTTTGTTGGAATGACTTCATCTGTCTAGTAGAACTATATGCCCACAACTACAAGCTCCATCCTCCATCAATAACGAAAGTTTGGCCGGTAACATAGACAGACTGAAAAAGAAAGTTATTGCTCTCTAAAAACAGGCGCAAGGTTCATTCCAGTCTATATGGACACTAGATACTTTCAACTGTTCAGTGCTGTTCACTGTTTATGCTGTATGGTGTTGGTATCTTTTAATTTCCAATGTTTTATTACCAAGACTTCTTACAGTATTCGTGCAATGCCTACAAAAATCTAATCCCTTAAAACCATGTCTACGTTTGTTTAATGGGCTGGACACTTTGGATATGTATGTCAGTACATATATGTTTAACGAGATCTTAATACCTCGCTTAAATGTTTAATGGGTCACCATACATGATCAAAAATGAGCAGAGCAATCATGTATTTATAATCCTGAATAGTGTAACATTTTATTATGTACGAACCCTTTCGTGTTTATACCTGGGGGTCGTTTGTCCCAACCCCGGCTCTGCCAACATATTTTCCGATATTTGACAACAATCATCATGACATGGGATGAGCAGCTGGTGGATGTGATCGAATAATGTGGATGTACTGGTACGAGAAGTGATTGGAAGTCATGGTTACGTGAACCAGCCCCTGAGATATAAATTAAGTTGATAAGTTTGACCCCATAAAATCAATCTAGTTTCTTACAGCTCCCTAAATCATAGAATAAATTCTGATTCTTTTATGAATGTGAATGTTACCTCATCGGACGCTAAGTAAAGAATCATGTTTGCCACTTCCTCGGCAGTACAAAATCGACCAAACTTCTGTCTAGCTTTAAAATCTTTAAGAGCTTGCTCTGGATCGGGATTGTCGGCTATTCTACCACGTAATGACGGTGTGTCAACGGTACCTAGGGAATATATAAGATTGGTAATGTTCTATTGCCATATGTAGTCAGCCTGATTAGCTCAGTTAACAGAGCACTTGAATTCAAACTTCAAGATCACGGGTTCGAGCCCCGGGCTGACCATATCAACTAATACAACTAATTGTCTTTCGGATGAGACGTTAAACGGAGGCCCCGTGTGACGTGCTATCCATCGAGCACGTAAAAGAACCAGGCGGGGCTCTCAGCAGTTTCGTCCTGTATCCTTGAACTATCCCCCGTAACAACTAACCGTCTTCTGGGGGCGTCGCTCATATGGGCATGTGCTACGGTAGCAATGATAAATAAACGGAAATACACACACATTGTCATATGGCTGGATGTGCAAAAGCGTTGTTTTTTGTACAATACCATCGGTCTACAGATTATTTAATGAATTATTATTGAAGAAACAAAAACATCATTAGAAAGTAATGTATTCAAGCAAAAGAGTCGTTTTCCATGTTTGCAAACGTAACGGCGTTTTGAATTTATAACCTCTTGGACTTTGCGTCTGGCATCTATTTTGAAGTGAAGGGGTTCAGAATATTATTTACTATTAATAGTTTAAAAGACGCTAACTGTTAACAGCTCTAAAGAGATGACGTCAGCATTTGAAAATTGCCTCGTGTATAAATGTAATATTATTATATACATACCAATTTTATTTGTATAATACATTAACGGCACAGGGAAATAATCTCATTTGGCCCGTCTATCATCATTACATAATTCAATTTTTAGTTTCGTCTATCAAAAACGAGTGTTCTGATAGGTCTAAAAATGTTATTCATAACTCCTTGAACAAAATTTTGATCACGCAGTGATTTTGTATGCTTCCGCACAAAATAGTCACGTACAAAAAGGTATCAAAATTCGTAAAGCTTTTGTTTTTTTCGCTCGATGCTATTAAATTATAAGAAATGAAGAGATTTTTTTTTTGTTTTCATGGAGGTATGAACCGAAAAACCTAATCACACAATGTATGAATCCGCTTCGCGTATTCATACAGTGTGATTAGATTTTTCGGTTCATACCTCCATGAAAACAAAAAATTCTCTTCATCTCTTAAATAATTTGATTGGAACATTATTGCATTATTTACCATAACTATAATGTAATTGACCAATCGCGCCTGCCAATCAAATAAGTCGACAAATGAAATCGTTTGTATAGATCAGAAATGAGTTTTGAACACCAAAAGGGCCGGCGTTTCCTTTAGGTTTTTGTATTTTGGTTTGGCGACTTAGACGTCGTAACTACAGCGTGTTCAAGCTGTAGTTACGACGTTTAAGTCGCAAACCAACTATTATACTTTTTTTGTAACATGCTACTGGCCCTAATGGAGTGAAAGGGCGTGGCAAACGCAGTAAGTGGCCGGGGCCAGCGATTGGTCAATTGATGATTAATCTGTAGCCTTACCAGGACAAATACAATTTACTCGTATTCCTTGTGAGATGTAATCAGCCGCCATCGCCTTGCTAAGACCGATAACTGCAGCTTTTGTAGCGCCGTAAACACATCGATTAGGTGCCCCTGATAAAAAAAACGGTTTTATGTGAGGTTAGTTGAATCTTTACATTCCACAAGTAAAAAAACTAAGATTACAGGAACGCAGAAGCAAAAAGTCGAGTTAGATAAGACCAACGCTCGGCTGTCCAAGTGCTTGATAGTGGATAAAACAAAAAGAAAATGTAGGGTTATCACCCTTGTTTGAATAGACTGCTCTTTTAATAGTGAACATATATTCCAAGTTTCAAATGAATGCGTTCGGTAATACGAGAGACATAGACATAATGTCAAAGTTTTCGGACGCAGTCGACGAACTAGGTATATCAATACCTCGAGTTTTCTCCGTAAGCAGTGAAGCTAAAAATGTTATCTCCTCTAGTACAGTTATTCCATTTCTTATTTACTTTTCATGAAACGGGGAAAAGAAATTTTCGATAATGGTGATTATTATGAATCCGATTGTTACCTTTGATACTCGAAGCTACCGAAGACATGTTGACAATATTTCCGGAGCCTTGTTTCAACATCTAGGGCGAAAAAAAGAAAACAAAGTCAAGTTTGCATAAATTTATGCGGCTTGTGGTGTATAAAATATCGATTATAAACCACAATTGATAATACAAAGATTTGTCAATTTCATATACAGAACATGTTTAAAATGAAAATTGAAACAAATTTCATTTCGGTATTCCTTAGCATTCTGGTAGCTCGAAATTGCTACCTCAATTTCTTCATTTCCCGCATTTTTTTCCAAAGCTATTTCTCATATAAGGTTCGTGAAAAGGCAGGAATGAGTTAAGCAATTTCAAACAGAATACAGGATTTTCAAAATACGACACTTAAGTTAGATCACTGTAGCACGGTGGAAAATATCGATGGTCAAATGGTTATAGATGGTTCATAATGTTGTACAATTGGATACCAAATTATCGAAGAACAGCTTTAATAAACTGTAGAGGAAATGAAAAGGTTTCATAATCAAGAGTTTTGTAATCGTTACCTTTGGTAAAATGGCTTTACACATTCTGTACATACTTTTAACATTGAGATCGAAGGAGAAGTCCCAATCTTTCTCTGTTGTGTCAAGAATGGTTCCGTTAAACACAAACCTACAAAACATATGTCATTAGATGTCAACAGAGCAAGTTTTACCAATCATGCTAAATCAAAGAACTGTTCTTAAACCACGGGTTGAAAACTATACAATATTCATTGCGGAAAATATTTTATTCAAACAATTTGTTCCATGTATTATCTAGAAATGCTGGGAGTTTGCCTTCGAGAAATATGTAATTCTCATGTTTGATTGTAATGCTGTGCCCATAAATTCTATAGGCCTATAGCTATGCGTTACTACTTATTTTCAATATTTTTGCGTTTGAACTGTCGAATTGGATCTATCAATTTTATTTTGATCCAGATTTATAAATTGCAGACATTTTCTTTATAAAAGAAATCATTTAATTTTAGTTTCGTCTATCGAGCGATTAGATTGGCTAAAACACTTTCGATACTTCCACGAACAAAAGTTTGAGCATGCACCTATTTTGTATGCTCGGAGGAAGATCCATAAAGTTTTGCTTTGCTTTGCTTGATGGCATCGAATGATAAGAAATGAAGAGACTATTTGTTTTTGTTGTTTTCATTGAGCTATGTACCTAAAACTTAACCACTCTGTATGGATACGCGAAACGAATTCATATGAATGTCGTATGTGAATAGGTTTTTAAGTTCACACCTAAAAGAAAACAAAAATATTCTCTTTATTTATTTACCAATTACCACACAGGAAAATTTTAGACTAAATTTCAAATAAGTTGCAGGCGACAATTCTAAGTTGAGAGAATTTTGAAAAGCTCTGTCTTTTTTTGGTAGAAAATAAGGTTGAAAATGAAGAAATGTAACAATCAATTTCTATATTTTCAACCTTGTGTTTCTTAATCATTTCCGTAGTTGTGTCAAAATGCGGGTTAGGAATATGGAATGTGTGGGAATGGGTCAACTGGTTATAAATCTCTTTCATCACCCAGCACAATTAAACAAGACATCCACTCTATCAAGGGTCTTCACAAAGGCATCGATATCGTCCGCTTTCATCACGTCTAATACACGACAGTCAACACCTGAAAAACAAAAAAAACAGTACTGATATGCCCAAACAAATGGAATCATCATAAACCCAGCACACATATCAACTACGATTCGGTCAGCTTAGTTTGTGTTACAAGGGAGCCAAAGTAATCACTGATTGATTGAATGGCGTTTAAAACCACTTTAACAGTTTTCCCGTTAAATCGCGGCGGCTTGAGCACCTAACAGTGATTTCCTGATATTTCTCATACCAGTACTACCGCTACATCCATTCCGAGCCTCCACCTACTATTTCAACTTAGGTTTACGGTTATCCATTAGTGGAAGACAAATGTAAGAAAGGATATTCGCCGCTGTTGGGGATCGAACTGGGACCCCTTGACAAGGAGTCCTAAACGCTGCCACTGCGCTATGGCCGCGGCTATACAGTATTTAAGTGTCGAGCATTGTACGGCTGTCGTTTTCTCCGTAGATTGAACGGGGCCTTAAATTTTTCGAATATTTCTTCTATTTTTGTTACTGAAATATACATGTCCGTCAAGCGAAAAATGGACAGCCAGGAAACTCCGTGTAACAAATATCTAAAATAGAAAAAAGATCAAGTAGAGGTCATTCATAAATTAAGAAATGAATAATTTGATCGGCTGTTTTTTTTTTTTTTTTTTTTTTCATTTATTGCCGTGATAAGTCAAATAAAGGCTAAAATCAAAATTTATTAATGCGCGTCCACGCCGGTCTTAAACCACACTTTCTTTAGATGCCGATCAACGGATATTCCTAACGTATTAAAAGACGACGAATACTTCTGCTGTATCAATTCAAAAAAGTTGCAGACGGCTATTTCAAGTTGATTTTCAAGAGAATTTCGAGGAAGAAAAACGATGTGAAAAATGAAGAAATTCCTTGTAAGAAGTAATCTCTTCAATTTCTAGATTGTTTATTCAAAATATTTATCTCGACGGTAAAAAAGTGATACTGTGTATAGAAATGGATTAACCTTTTCCTGTTTTTTGAAATTTTAGACTGGTCCAAATTGAAAGTTTTTTTCAGACAACAATTTAAGGTCCAATTGATGTTGATATGTAATCATTCAACAGGGTAGAAAATATTGTGGCAAAAGAAGAAATTGCTTATTACAAGCAATTTCTTCTTTTTCCACAATGTTTTCTCAGTTATAAAATCACAGGGACGTAAAAACCAGGAATTAACCATGAAAGGGTTAATGCAATATGGGGATGCTGTGCGCCGAGTGCCAAGTGCCTTCCGGACTTACGTATAAAATGGTAACTTGTGTGTAATGTGAACGCCCAGATCAACTGACCGAGTTATTTCATTTCATTAGTAGGTTCTGTACGTCCTACTACTAATACTTGTCCTCCGAGATCTATTTAACCGATTTTACAAAAAAAACAAAAAAAAACAGAGTAGCTTTCTTCATCAAGGGCTTTGAATTTTGAGAAACTGAGGCCACGTGCTCTCACCAGGTTCTTGCACACTATGAAAAAGTAGGAACCGCTCTAAAAAAATGCTTTTAAGAATCGGTCTGGACAATGTAACGTAAACGGGCAGATAAATGGACGGCAAGAATGAAATAATGTCTCTATCTCGAAGTGGAAACTAGGACAAAATAACAAACCACGAGACTCGAGTTCCTTCAGCTTTTCGACCTGTATGTCAGTGGCGATCACGTGCGCCCCCTCCCGTACGAACGCCTGAAATATAGAAATGATTAAACTTTCAAAGACTAAAATTTAAAATATCGGGTGTACATTGTGAACCGAAAAACGTTAAGGTCGAACCCTCCAAGGGTTAGCAAGTTATGTATATAGATGCCACATTTGACGCATCTGCGTATGATGGTTTATTCGTTTGTTTGGGCCTGACAAGACATGTTTAATTCTGGACGCTCATCACACGGCTAGTTTTATTGCTTGAATGTGATATCGTGACAAAAGGAAACAATATATCCCGAAACCATATAAAGTTAGAATACAGACATGTTTAGAGATGTTTTTAAACCACTGCTCTTATTTCACACATGTTTTGAATAAAGAACAATTGACTGAATTCCCCCTAGTGATGCCGGACTCAAACCCATAACCGGTGCTATTGGTCTAATATAATTACCACTCGACTATCGTTGCTTTCAACGGTCGAGCTAAGCACGACATACAACATAAAACAAAGACTCGGACCTACCTCTGCAGCAGCTCTGCCTATACCTTGTGCCGCGGCCGTTAGAACCACCGTTTTACCGTCTAGTCGACCCATACTAATCAACTCTGATCAAATATTTATCCTGTAAGATGAGATATAGTTCATTTACAGCTGTAGAAACAAGTGAAAATGCCGATATTATGATACAATAGCCTTGTCACAAAAATTTAAATAAACAGGGAAAAGGGTTCGGACGGACAGAAGAAGCTGTTGCCATATCCTCGTCCTTCTCCAGACATGCTTATTTCTAACGTATGACCTTGAGCTGTGGCCTTCACATGGAGCTATCTGAACAAAATTTCAAATCGCACATTAACTCACGATAGAGAACAATTGTGCAAAGTTATTTCGAAATCTATGCTCCGGACATACTTAATTTTAACGTTTGACCTTTAGTTGTGACCTCCATCTTGGAGCTCTCTGAATATTTCTTTCAAATGGTACATCTACTCATGATGGAGAACAATCGGTCAAAGTTATGCAGAAATCAATCCATAATTGAGAAGCAATTCTCTGGTCATGCTTGATTTTAACATTCGACCTTGAGCTTTGACCTTGACCTTGGAGCCTTCTGGAAATATGTTTCAAATGGCACACTAACACATGAGAGAGCAATTATGCAAAGTTTTTTTCGAAATACATCCACAACTTGATGACACGCTTAATTTTACTTTTTTACCTTGACCTTTGACATTGACCTTGGAGCTATCTGAATATTCATTTCAAATGATACAGTAATCATGATAGAGAATAATTGTGCCGAGTTATATTGAAAACTGTCCATAATTGAAGGAGTTGTGATTGGGACAAGCCCAATTTTAATGTTTGATCGTGAGCTGTGACATTGACGCTATTCCAGAACTTGGCTTAATGCGTAGACGCATAATCATAAGGAATTCTTATGTGAAGTTTTATCCAATTTGACCTTGAAATGTGATCTTGGCGCTATCTTAAAAACGTTAATTCGAAATTCGCCAATAACTTAAGGAGCTATGTCCTAGAATTGCTTAACTTTACTATTTGGCCTTGAAATGTGACCTTGACGCTATTCAAAAACTTGGAAAATTGTGTTGGCTTATGATCAGACCTAGTTTGGTCCAAGGTTTGTGGAGAAATCGAAGCTGGCGGACAGAATGACGGACAAACGAAGCGGCGGCTATATGCTCGCCCTTCGGAAACATAATGATGAGGATAACATTGGGTAAAATGAAAAAAAAATGCTTGCAAATTTCTTCATTTCACACAACTTGTTTTCTACCCATAACGAAGTTAGAACAAAAATCTTAAAAAAGGATAGACTTTAAATTGTCATCTGCAACTCCTTTCAATTTGGTCCAGTCTAATATTTTGTTTTCAGGTAACGGGTCAAGAAATCTTAAGTTAAATGAAGACAAAGTCGGCTTATTCGTTTACTTACTGTGTATAACAAGCACTGGGATTTTAAATGTCTTGCTTACTTACATACCCACTTGACCGGAATTTGTAACAACGGTGACCTTCGACGAAGTCTCCGCTCAGGAGACCGCCGTATACTTTCCATGCCACAGGACCCTATGTTACAAAATCAACGCAAGCGTGTCTTTCAAACGATTTCACTGAAAAAAAATGCCAAGTATAGTCGGATATGTCCGAGCATTGGCAAGTTTTCACTACGCGTTGAGTAGATGGATACCAGCTTCAAATTTTCTTTTGATAAGCAATTATTTTACATGCACTGAATACTGTTGTAAAGGTCGGTAAACGTTCGCGCTTCCCGCATAAGCAAAATTGTTGGTGGCACGTATAACCTGGCTCGAAAACCTTGCGTGACAATTCGGTCGAAATCTGCAACGATTTCGATATATGAGTGAGAGGTATATCGTTATAAATATTTTCACTTACCTTTTAACTCGTACACAATCACCAGCAGTATGAGCTCCCATACATTTAGATAGTGTGTAAATTCACTGCAGCACAAAAGTCGAGACGACCCTTTTTTGTGACACACCCTTTACCATTCTGTATAGTTGTATACAAGTATGTATATGAATATACCCTTTACTCGGAAATTATATGTAACTTTAGACACTATGTGACTTATAAATGCGTGTTATTGATACAATGAAGATATAATGAAGCTATCACTTTGGGTAGCAACTTGAACGCAAGGTACTCGAATATATATGTACGGGTACCTTGCGTTCAAACTGCTACCCCAAGTGATATGCGACTGAGATTGGAGTTAAAAATTATCCCTGTTGTAATTTATCCCTGTGGTAAAATACCCATTTTCGTCGTTTATTAAAACTTTTACATATTTTACTATACAGTGCAGTGAGATGGAGTAAGAAATCGCAGGAGAACAGAATTACTTCGTGCACTAGAATTGACCAATCGCTGCTTTCTATCAAGGAATCAAGCGACCAATCAAATCATTTATTCAGCCCGGGTCTGAACTTTCAACCCCAACATTTGCCGTTATTTTTGTTAATCTTTTTTGTTGGTTTGATGACTGAAACATAGCAACTACTGCTTATTCAATCATACTTTTTAGTTACATGCTACTGGCCATATATTTTGCACAATAACGCCGTTAAAAATCGAAGCGGAAATATACTGTTGGAGTTAATAGGCGGGCATATGGAGTCGGTGGGCGGGGCCAGCGATTGGTCAATTCGATTATATACACGGAGCTAAGTGTAATGGTTGGCGGTTGCATTCGATGGTGCTCATATTAGTAGTTGGGCTTAAGTGATAAGAGTATATAGCTGGAGATGAAATGAGTTCATTTTTCCTTATCAGAATACTATTACTCTAGCTGAGGTCAAGGTTATGCCGTCCTTATATTTCTGCACAATAGCAGCGATCGTTCGTTTGCGAACGTGCGCCTCGCTTTCCAAAAGGTGGGAGAAACAAAGAATGTCCTACCATTTATTTAGTATAAAAATATGGAAACTGTAATAAAAATCTATTTAAAACTGAATTGAAAAAGGGAATGAATTCGCTTCTTTTGATTTTGCTCAAGCGAAAGTTATTTCCAAGACAAGAAATGCTGAATGGGCCCCTACCGACATGCCAAGAAATGTAAGTACCAAAAGTCCACTTTAAGAAACTGCAGCAAAAAGGACCTATCTATCTATTTGTCCGTTAACATCTCATTAAAAGTCGGCAGCGAATAGCTAGATGCCTCCTCAAAATAATGGATTCAGTTTTAATTACCTGCAGGGTCATAAAAGGGCCGTTAACCCAAGTCTGGTTCTAAGTCAGGTATGTAGCACTTTCGACTAAGATAATTTCTCTACCGTAACCCGTCTCAATCTAAGATCTAGCGCGATAAATATTATTATAATGATTGTTACAATAATCGTCATTATTATTACTACATGTATTATTACTTTATTTTTTATTACCGATGTGGTCTGTAACTAAGCTCAAGCAACAAATATGATAGAGACAGACAGACTGAGACTATCAGGATGGCTCATTGACTTAATTGACCTCTGCTGAATATGATAACTTTTTAATAATTGTTTCATAGGGCTTTCGGATGACCATTTTCCACGGGACAATTGCAAAATATTTTGATTCTGGTCAGCCTGCACATTCTGTGTCAATCATAAGATTTCTTGTTTAATCTTCAAACCAAGGCTGGTTGATGATTTTCATCAAAATATGTATGGTAAACTCAATGATACTACTGTCTTATTCACTTGCAAACACGTAAAAATTTATAACGCAATTGAACGTTATTGAATTGGTTTACTGCATACATGTACATAGTATACTTCTATTACAAAGTTCAGAATGTCGTTACATTGTCTCGAATTAAATCGGGAAGACATAGAATTAATAGAGCAAAAAAATATCAAAGAACTTATTAGATACGTAACCAACACACAATCAAAGATGAAATTCATAATTTATTAAATTATGATACATATTCAAATATCTGGGGGAAAACATCCCCTAAAAAGAGATATTTTACTAGTTCAATGAATAAATTAATTATTTTTTTGTTTAAAATGGCTTAAAAAATCAATTTAGTAAAGACTATATAAAAGAACTTTTCATACTGAGGACAGATATAGCAAAGGATGGATATCTTTATAGGTTAAGGTGAAATGTGAGTTGCTCAAGTTGCGAGTAAAAGTTGTTGAAATGCTACATTTGTAATAGATAATAAAGATACTCCTTCGGTATCGTCGTTTGGTAACAAAACACTCGTGTCTTTAATTTGATAATTGATTGCCAAACGACGATATGTGAAGGTGTTGATTTGTTTGAATGGGGTTTTACGCCGCTTTCAACAATCTTCAGTTATATCGCGGCGGCTGGAGCACCTAACAAAGGAATCCTGGTATTTCTCACACCAGAACTACCATTACATCCTTTCCTAGCCCCCAGCTGCTATCCCACATAGGTCTACGATTATCGACCCATTGGTGAGAGACAAATAGTCGGAAAGGATGAGTGCCGCCGTCGGGGATCGAACCCTGGACCTCTAGATTGACAGTCCGACGCGCTACCAACTGCGCTATGACGGCGGCCGGTGAACGTGTTGAAGCAAAGAAAACACCATTGGATCCGTGTATACAATAGACAATATCTATCTTATATATGCTTGTTTCATGCTTAAGACTACAATGTGCACTTAGTCTCTTTCCCTTTCCGTATACCATTGTGCTTATAAAATGGTTTTGAATTGAGAAAGTACTTGTTATAAACAATTTCTTCTCTGTCCACATTGTTTTTTCAAGGCTCATTTTCTTCGGCTTCTTAAAAGGTGCATTTTGTGTGATGATACGTACTGAGTTAAATTTCATTTCAAAAAGTTAGTTAGGCTGATAAACTCTCATGATTGAGGTGCGATTTATTATTATTCCAAAGATTTTACTCAAGATACTCAACATTACTCATAGGCTATGAAGAAAGTATCTTGTATCAAGGGTTAATTGTAGATCAGTTTACATAACTGATTTGCAGTTACTTTCTCCGCGAAATTTGTGGTTGGAAGTCACTGATATGAAATTAGGCGAAATATTTTCTTTCAACTAGTATACTTTAAAGAAAAACATTTCCCTACTTTTTTTAATACGGCTCAGTATACAAGGGTAAATTAATGAGAAATAGACAGAATATTGGGATTGGTCTATCTCATAAATCATATTTTTGGTCACATTGGTCAAAGAGGATATGTGCTAGCTATGTCACCCTTCATCATCATTTCTATGTATTGACTTTTCCCAAAATAAAAGGAAACCCTTTCTTGTAAATCCTTTGATGTCAATTCTAATTAATATATTAATTAAAATGGTAAAACAAAGTATTGTAATTATCATTTTATTTCATTTCATTACGCATTGTTATCTTTTGCATTTAATTGTACTATTTCATACAGTTCATCTGCAGACCAATTCTAAAGTGTTTAGAACGCAATTTCGTCCTATGAAAACCAAAGGTAGGTGGCGAGCTTATTTCATGCTATTGATGATTTACCACGAATACCCAATGCGCCGTCTGTGACGAGAGAGAGGGAGAGAGAGGGAGCGAGAGCGAGAGCGAGCGAGCGAGCGAGGGAGCGAGAGAGAGAGAGAGAGAGAGAGAGAGAGAGAGAGAGAGAGAGAGAGAGAGAGAGAGAGAGAGAGAGAGAGAGAGATTGTGATATGTTGTGTTTATAGTTAATGGCAGGTATCTCAATTGGTCGGTTAAGACGTATATACATACAGATAGGCAAACTGAAAAGATTAAGATGTTAGAAGAAAAGAGTAAATTTAAATTTAGTTTAGCGATCAAGGAATGTTACCATAGAAACTCATCTAGGACTGGCACTTTGCACTGATATACACAAAAATAATGACCATTAATTACCTTTTTCCAGGCAGCTGGAAGTTGGAGCATACACTAAGAATGACTTGGGTTTCGGGATATAGTGGAACCTATAGAAAAGATGTTTGGCTTCCAAGCTCTTATTTCAGTCATGAACGAGTATGACAAACATTGCAATAAAATGTATCATTCATAAACAAATTACTTCAAATTATAACCACCCGGGGTGCCGTTCTTCCACTAAATAGATTTCACCCTACCTTTGAAAAATGAGGGCACATATAATAAATCCGAGATACGAAGACAACCATCAGCCTTCAAAGTCCGTGGAGTCTGATCAGATCGTAAAATTTCGTAACTTTTTTTTTGCCGTGACGATTCATACTTCTCCACATTTTCTAATGATACTGTCGAAATGTAAAATAAGTTCACGTAGAAAACAACAACAACAAATAAAGAAATCACGGCGGAAATTAGAAAGTTTTGACTCCGGTCAGTCTGCACAGTCTGACCATACACAAAACTTCATATTCGCTGTGAGTCCTGAGATCCACCGGCTGCCAATTTATGTTGGTTTAAAGGACCGGTAAGAATGTGACAAGAACGGATAATCTTACAAAAACTTTCCATCGAATTAAGAGGTTTGTTGCGAGTGCGCAGGCTTACCATGATCGATACTTTTTCACTATCGCCTATTTACAATTGTAGAATGGTTATTCTACCTTAATATACACTCGACATGTAGAAAAAGTTATGATTTTGCATGGTACGGAAAAATGTGTTAATAAAAATAAAACCTCTACTAGGCTAGAAATCAAAGAATTTTACCATAGAGCTCCGTTACCATGGAAACACCTCTAAGACTGTCACATTGTACTGATATACACTAAAATAATGAGTGTCTGACCATCAAATACCCATTTTCTAGGCAGCTGGAAGTTTGGGCAATGCACATTGAGAATCTGTGGTCGAGCTGAGTAAAAATTGAAAAAAAAAAGTTTTTTCGTTTTCACGCTCTTATGTACGTCATGGACGAGTATGACAAAATTACTCCCATTCATAACCGCCCACTTAGAATAAAGTCCAAATAAATTTGATGAAATGGTGCGGTAAGACGCAAAAATATGAAGAGCCTTGCATCTTTTCAAATTATTCCGTTCGAGTCAAAATGTCACCGGGGCTTTAAAAGATTGAGGGACGCAAAAAAAAAAACAAACTACATTTCTGTTGTTGATAATAAGAATCTAAGATAAAACTGACAGTGCTTCACAAATTTCTCGCGGCATCTGGGATAGAAACCGGGACAAAGTTTTGATCGCCCTCCAACAATTAATATTATAAGTTTATTTCTTTGGTTTTTCTATGTCTACCTGTCTATATACATTGTATCTATCTCTCTCGCCGTCTCTATTTCTGATTTGCAAGTGAGTTTCCCTGCGATTGTTAAAAACTGTATCAAACTCGATATCAACACATACGCTCAGCCTGCTCTCTCTTACGTCATCTCCTCTTCTTCTTTTGTGACCACGTCCATTCCGCAGTGGTAGCGCGTAGGACTCTGAGTCAAGGTGTCCTGGGTTCGATCCCTTTTCGTCATTAGTTTCCCACCAATGGGTGAATTATCGTAAACCTAAGTGGGATGACCAGCTTGAGGCTCGGAAAGGATGTTGTATAAGTACTGGTGAGAGAAATAGCAGGAATCTATGGTTAGGTGCATCAGCCGCCTCGATATAACTGAAATACTATTAAAAGTGGCGTTAAACCCATTCTCCCAACAAAAATTCTGTCTTTCTTTAGGTATTTCATTGCTCAAGACCGATATTTGTCATTAAATGATGGACGATTACAACAAGAAATATGGGCGGAAATTGTTGGAAAAAGTTTTTATTCAATTAAATGGATTCTAGTTTGAGATTACAATAAGAACGTGAAATAAACGACTTTTGCTCGGTAACAATAGAACTCGCTCTGCTCTCTGTGCATACAAAACCAGATGCTTTAGACATTAGAATTTAATGATCGTACAAGCATACATCACTATCAAAATGACGCTCGTATTTAAGTTACCATGGGAACCAACTATGATGTCCGAAATAACTGGGTCCCTTCTCAATTCTTTTCTCAATGTTAAACATCTTCATGTGTCCGTCTATCTTAGTCGACAAAAGAGATGATTATTATAACATGATATATATTCTTAGTACCAGGAGGGATGTAAATTGACGGACCGCGTCTGTCAATCAGATATATTACCATGGGAACCAACTATGATGTCCGAAATAACTGGGTCCCTTCTCAATTCTTTTCTCGATGTTTATCATCTTCATGTGTCCTCTATCTTAGTCGACAAATAGAGATGATTATTATTACATGATATATTCTTAGTACGAGGAGGGATGTAAATTGACGGACCGCGTCTGTCAATCAAAAATGGGTTGACCAATGAAATTGTCCATTTATGTCGGAAGTGAACTTTGCATTTTTGTTGGTTTGACGACCCAAACGTCCTTACTACAGTACATTCAACCCTCAGATACGACATTTACATCGCCAACAAAAGAATCGCCTACTCATATTTCATGTCCAAGACAACATATTTTACAAAGTAATGCACTTAAAATAACCCTTCTCTCATTATGGCTACGATTGAAATTATATGTACATGTGCACAAACTATCATTCTTTAGCTATTATCTCTCTGTTTTGTTTAATTTTGTCAATTCGCTCATCTACCAAACTACGTAGACAATCAAACAATAATGATTTTAGTTAAAAGTCAGGTGATATAGAATCACAATTAGGAAATAGATATAGTTAGCCGTGTTTCACAATAGAAAGAAGCATTGACTAGGCATAAAAAGTTAGAAATGATTATTGTCGGAATATACATTACTAATTCATTTTTATAGCTTGTGCATGAACTCTATCTAGGCCTCGAAAAATGTGTTAACTGTAACTTGCGACTTAATAGAAATTTCAATTGTTGAAAATAGATTTATTCCTTTCATCTCTCCATTACAGAAGAGTAAACAAAATACATATATCAGTCACAAACATAGCTAAAACATATTGACACAATACAGACACGATCAAACTGATGGTCATAACTATAAAAGAAAATTATGGTTAAAGGTTATGGTCTATTAGGACTGAATTTCATCTCTGGGGATAAAATTCATCGTAACAGCAGCCAATGTGTGGTGATTCTACGATATCTTGACTCCTGAATGATGACGTATGTATTCATTGAGAGACATTTAGCATGGAGAAAGAGAGATGGGAGAAGAAAGCTAAATAGACAGAAACAGAGAACACTGTTAATGAAGAGGGGGGCTGGGACGAGAGAGACACATGGATAGACTGAGAAAGAGAGCTTTGAGGATGAAGAGGTAGAGAGCATGGACAGAGATAGAGGGGCGGGGATGAGAGGGGGCTAAAGAGAAAGAGAGAATGGAGAATGCCAGACTGGCTGGTATAGACAGACAGTCAGAGATACAGATCACACCTTCCACAAGCCTATCATAGTTGTTTCTTTTTCAAATTGAATTTAAATCAAGGTAGAAGGCCTTTCTGCAACTGAAATGTTGAAAAGCGAAAAAACTGCACCATGATCAGCCTGTGTACCCAACATAGTAGGTCAGAAAACGATCGAAACATTTTTCACCTCCGAGATGATCTGTTTTTGTGATCCGTCAAACCGACATATCGGGACTGCGACCTGGGAAAAGTCGTCCATGGTCACACTGCGCGGGCTTACCGGTGTCATTTATAAATTATACCGAGTTATTCAACCTACCCGACTCTGTTTTTAATTTGTATTACATTTCCTCTTTCGCGTGAGCCAGACACAAACTATTTCTTCTTATTATTATCATTATCTTTATTTAAAAAAAATAAATAAACAAAATAAAATGTAAAGTGTCCAGTGGCCCCGTATGTTCAGATATTTTTCGAAAAAATGGAGAAATGCGAGTCGTTCCGGAAAAAGAGACAAGATTTGAGTTGCTAATGTTGCGATCTGACCAGACTGTGCGAACTACGAAGGTTGACCGTGATCTAATCTCTGTTCTTTTTTCAGATTCTATGTTGATCGGTAATGCTACCTCTATTCAAGATCTGGATCTTAGAGCCCAAACGGTCCAATTCACCTCTAATGTGATCTTTTCTTTATGTCGGTAGATAATTCACAAATAGTTTCTTTTTTGTCAAGGAGAATGTAACCAAAATGATGAATGATCATATTATGTCATGATATTATCAGTTGGCGACCAAATATAGTAAATACAGGTTGACCACTTGGGAACAAGATCAATAAGAATCAATAAGATCCATCCTTTCTGTAAAATATACCAAGACCAATATGTATGAAATACAATTTCTATTCGACAGTTCGAGTATTACAGGGCAGCAGTTAATTAGCAACTCACACTTCTCCATCTTCTTTGGGACTCTTTTAAAACATTCTATTAACTAAAGCTACTATTTACACAGATCTATCAACTTGTCAAATAGCCCACGTGTATTCAATTACAAACAAAAAATAAAATTGCAACCCATTGAGTATAAATAAATATTTTACATTTTATTTATTCATTTTCCCAATGAATTTCAGACGATATGTTTTCTTTTATCATTTCACATTGGTTCAAAATCGGTGATAAAACCATTGCCATTTTTTTTATAGAACACAACCCGTTTTTATTAAACAGTCATTCCATATCCATTTGGTGGGCTAATAAAACCACTTCACTACAGCCTAGCGGAAGTTAGATTTAAACTTGTCGATTGGGAAACAAGCTATTCAAGTCTCGATTCTGTTACCTGGATAACATACCAGTACCCGCACCATTTATATGAGCCAATGAAAAACTCAATATCGATAGATGCTCGAAAGAATCGCACTCTGGACCTTTTGGTCGTGAAGCCAAGACTTTACCTCTCAATCACGGTCACCACACGTTAAAATTCGCTGTAGTTAAAACGTTTCGGAGGCTCATTGGCCGTTGGGTTCACTAAATAATCCCACTTTTTTCTGTTTTCTGTTCATATTTATGTTTCATCATTTGTCCGATTTCGAAAAAGTATGTTAAGTAATGTCGGCATACATATTCCAATCATTAGCTAAAAAATAATTCTGATAAAAAAGCAAAATGTCATTTTGTGACGTCGTTAATTATATCGTAAAACAGTCAAAGTCCATCGAGTTTTAACTAACTCCCACACAATCTCGCCTTTTTTTACACACGATGAAGAATTATATCAAGGATTTTTTTAAGAAAATGAGAAATTGCTTTAATCGGGCAATTTCTCCTTCCATCACAGTGCTTAGACCTTAGTTTTCAACTCCAAAGCAATTTGAATTGATATCTGCTACTTCTTTCGATTTCTATCAGTTCAAACTTTTGTCGTCTGGTAATGGGTAAACCCGGGTCATTACTGTTTCAGAATGACAAAAGAATGGAAACGAAATCATCCAACGATTAAAAAACTACATACAGACGGCATATTTCTATCGGTTTACAAGGTGGTCGTCTACTGACCGTTAATTAAAGATTAGTGTGTGTCTGGTTTATTTCAAACTGACTGGCTGCTGCAAGACAGCTGTATCGATAACGCTCAGTCCGTTAGCCAATGCAATCTAAAAGTGGAGGAGATTTCTTCGCATGTATACGGAGTTCTCCCGAAAATTGCCCTTTAATTAACTCCCTTGATTCTACTGGGTAGTTCCGGTTTAAATTTCAAAAAAGAGTATATAAGGGCTAAGACTAAAAGCGTCTGTTTTGGAGAGAATTAATTTTTTTTTCGGTATTTCACACATAAGAATATCGAGTACTTTTGTAATACTTATAGATTATGAAAAAGTTTTGGTAGTTTTTATTTGCGTTGACATGTTATAATCGTCTTCCCGTCCGAGTTTCATCCCGTTTTCATATTCTACTTCTCATTTTCAAAACAAAATTAGCAAAAGTGTCCTTCATGGTGAATTGTTGCTTTTTTCCTTGGCTTGAGCATATATATTGAAACATGCAGACAAAACAACAACGGGGGAAACAAAAGTATTGCGATAAATGGAGAATTTTTACAAGGAATTTCTCCAAATCTGAGCGATCCATTATTTTTTATACAAATGGATTTTAATATTTCGTCTGTATCCTATTTCGTTCTGAGATTTTTTTATCTACAAATGTTTAAAAGGTAAGTTAATCTTAAGAATTATCGATGTCCGTCCATAAACTCCCGTTTTAATCCAAGTAACTTACAAGTTTGATTACGCAATAGTCCACGGGTGGTATCCGGATATATCTCATAACGATCGGCTATTTGCTATGATTTTCACACGACTGCCCAGATGTCCCTCTTTTGACCAATTAACAAGGGAGTCGGTTGACTTGTATTATTTGGAATTTATCTAGTTCTAAAGATTGATGAATGTTTTGTCTTTCTGTCCATATATTATATGCAAAATGATGTGGTTGGGTCCCTAAGTAAAAGTACACTATCAGAGGCTAAATGCTCCATTTTTGCGTAGAATCAGATATTTTTCAGAATTTGATACAGAGGAATGTTGAGTACTCTTAAAAAAATACTCTTAGAATATGGAATTGTTGTGGTAGTTTATAATAACGTTGACACGTTTTAATGTTTTTTCTCTCCCGACCTAGGAATCAATTTCATTCTCATCCAGTTTTCATATTTTACTTCTCATTTTTCGGGGAAAAAAAAGCAAAGGCGTCCTTTGTAGGAAATCATTGCATTTACTTCTTTAACTTGAAAAGACTTATTAAAACAAGGAAACCACACAACAACAACCAAGAATAACAATATTGCGATAAGAGTACTTTTTACGCCGATTTTCTCCACATCTGAAAGATCCATTATTTTCGGTACACATGGCTATTAAAACTTCGTCCGTAAACTATTTCGTTCTGAGATTTTTTTTTTTCTGTAAAGGGTTAAATGGTAAATCAAATTTAAAAGTTAACGATGTCCTCTCATAAACTGCTGATTTAATCCAAGTAACTTACACGCTTCTGATTGGTATCTCTGATTGCGTAATAGACCACGGGTGGTATTTTGGATAAACACTGGATATATCTCATAATGATCGGTTATTTGCCTTTGATTTTCACCCGATATCCCCTTATTACAAGTAACAAAGGAAGTCGTTTGCTATTCCCTCTAATTCTAAGGAAATTACGAGTTTGTACATTTTAAATAGGATTATAAATGCAAGAGGTAAATAAAATCTTTTTTAAAACATTTATCATTTAGAAATATTTGGAAAACATGTAAGAAAAATCTGAAAAAAAAAGACATGTTTAAGATAGCTTTTTTATAACAAAAAGATTTGAATATTTAGTATATGTAAATTGTATCATATATGTCATTGTATGATATATCTCAATATAGCAATTAGAATTTGGTATCAACCAAATGGATTAAAACATTCAAAAAAGATTGTCTTAGTTTGATCTTTGTAACACTTCTTACGGTCATCTCTTTTATATTTCCACTTTTTTATTTTTCATTTTTTCTCAAATATTTAAATACATGAAATGATATATAAAACATTAAATAAAAAAAAACATTCAGCAGGGTAGAAATACTGTGGAAAAGGAAAAAAATGCAACAAGCATATTCTTTTTCTACAATGCATTCTCAATTTGAAAGCCACAGGGACGAAAAAACCAGGGTTAACAAGAATAAATTTTGTATGAAAAATATAAATTTGTGCACACTTCTAATATCAGATGCTAAAGCAACAAAAAGATTTGAATATTTAGGCAACAATCATTTCCACAATCCTCCAGACACTTTACAAAGCTTGTTGAGGATCATGCAGTGAAATTCTGGTTAAATCTATTTCATATTTATCAATGAAAAGGGTATTTGGTAAATTCCCATGGTCATGAAATGAAGACGTATGGTCAGCTTCTTTGTAACAGTTCCCGTTTGTAAAATGACAGATATCTTATAAATTCAAAGCCCCGCTTGACATGTGAAACCATTTTCTAAAAAAGGAAATAACGGAATGTATTTCCGTGAGTATCATTGTATTTATTTCGATCAAAGAAGCTCTTTTTATGGAAATTAATACGTATATCCGGAATTAGGGTATATCCGAAAAAAATACTTTCATACCGGCTCTTTTACGATTATAAACACATAAAACGTCACTTAGCTTTAAAAATTAAGCTTAACTGCTAAAATAAAGTAGTCTCTAGATCATCTAGGGTTTCAACATTGATGACACAAAGTGAGAGCTGGCAACAACCTGTTAATGTTTTCGATACCGATATCATCGATTTTTTCACCGGAACTACCCAAAGATTTAAGGGATGTCACTCTAATACTAAAACTAAGCGGAGTAACTCTGGATATCGGTAGGGGCCCATTGTTTCTCCTACCTTTTGAGATTGGTTTTCTACGTTTTACGCAAAGCATATATTGCCTACGTCAAGGACGATCGCTGCTATACATCTGAAAGTGCATTGTCCGGTGGTCGTTTTTTTTTTTTTTTTTTTAACTTGACATAAACGGAAAGCCTTAAGTTCATGTCAAATTACTATAATTAACTATTTTTTGGGATATGCTCTACAGACGTCTGAGGTTATTAAACCGTCCAATACAATCACTGGTTTTCAAGACCGGAGATACTTCATTATTGTGTGGAAAGGAGTGTAAAATTACTCGTGTGAAATTTCTGCGGCGATGGGAGGAACAGATTGTTCGGCAGTGAAAAGCAATCCTCCTTTCAGGCAATATTTCGATGTTCTACCATGTATGCAGTATTTTCCCTATTTACATACATTCTAAGCAATCTTCTTTCAATTAGGACATGTCGCATTTAAATGTTGTTATCTGGTCACAGTGAGCGTTTAAGTCTATGGGAAGGCCCTATATGGATTATTGGCATATATGCTTTTCCACAGAAACCATTTCAAGTCGTTTATCTATTACGTGTTAATCCATTACCAGATGACAAATTTTGGACAGGTCAAAATTGAAAGGAGCTGCAGAAGACAATCTAAAATTTATGCTTTTTTAGGTTTTTTCATCTTTCTTGGTAGAAAACATTGTGTAATGTGAAGAAATTGGTGATTCTTCAAATGACAGTGGGCATTGCCAACTTCATGAATTCACATATCACTGGCCATGCTAAATAACCGTAGTTGGAATTTAAAATTATGTATTTAATGCTGTTATTTACAACATGTAACAAATACTGAAGTAAAAGAGTTGGTAGGCAACCTAAACATTGTAACTACAGCTTGAACTTGACTAACACTAAAAGTGATTAATACCCACAAAAGCTTACTTGTCACAGAAAATAATTTTGTCACTCGAATGAAGCCTTTCTTCCACAAAGGGCCAATCCTCAAAAAAAGTAAATCATCATAGCAAGTTCACATGTTTTCTTGATACTGCTTGTGTGAAATTTGAATCGTATAAAACCAGTTGTTAAGTACAGTTGATCTTGCTCAAGCAAACACCTCTATTTAGCGACCACTTCCATTATGCAAACCAAAATCAACGTCCTCTTTTCAAAATTAAAGCTGTCATACAAAAGTGGTTATAACTGGAATATGATTTGCACATCAATGCTTGATGCTGAGTCTACCTGTGAAGCTTAAAACAAATCAATTGAATACTTTTAGAGAAAATGGGCAGACAAGATTTCCACCAAAGAGCCTTAACTCAATAAAGTAAATGGAGCATAACAAAGATAGAATATGCATAATTATGCTTGATACTGAGTCTACCTGTGAGGTTTGAATCCAATCTATTGAATAGTTTTAGAGAAAATGAGTGGATAAGGCTTTCCATTAAAGGGAAATAACTCTGTAAAAAGTACATAAACAAAAACCAAAATAAGATATGAACATTTCTGCTTGATACTGAGTATACCCATGAAGTTTGAATGAAATTCATCCAGTAGTTTATAAGAAATAGAATGGACAAAAGGCTACAGACCTTTGAACAGACGGACCAGCAAGCTGATTCCTATATACCCCCAAACAGAGTGTCGTGGTATAATAAACTGCAGCTAAGTCATCACAGCAACAATTCAACTCCACAGTTCATCATCCGGTCTTGAATGATTTTATAGACCTGTGATTTGTCAATTAGTTTGGACTCCTTAACCGGTCTATATTTGATTAAAGTCTAGCCTCAGAGGCAAAACTGTTGCCTTTGTTTCAGATGAATTTTTGCGCTTTCTTATTATTAATTTATAGACAATGATCCATGCGGCATGGGAAATTGGGCCCATAAGTGACATTTCCAACAATTTCTCATGAGTGCAGAGTAAATAAACAGCCTAATCACAGCCTCAACAAGCATTTTCTACTTTTTCCAAAAGATATTCTAACCTATATTGCATTTTCGCCAAGAAATGCAGTGTAAAATTTTGTCATCTAGCAATGAGTTAACTCCGTATTTGTTCCAATAAAGGCTCCAATCATGACTCAAACTGAAGTTTCATTAATTCAGTGTACGTTATTCTTATTCAAAACAAGCTACATTTGAAAATGTTATAAATTGTTTCTATGATTTGAAGATTAATTCCATTCAACAACCATTTTAGATAACTGTTGAAATGAATTGATCGTCATCTTAGCAAAATACATAACATTAAAATCAAACTGTATATAAAATTCACTTGAAGACTTGGGTATACTAGAGTTGTGTGCTAACCACACAAACATTCGACCTTCAATTGTGATCATGACCTTCAACCTGTTTGAACAGATCTTTTAACCCATTCCCAAGAAGTGATATTTTAGATCTGTCAAAATTGAAAGAAGTTGCAGACAACAATATCAAGTTGTTGAAATTTGTAAAATCTTACAAGCAAATTCTGCATTTTCCACATTGTTTTCCAGAACTATTTTTAAGGGGGGGGTAAAAAGGAGGGATTGCAGTGGAATAGGTTAAGGGTCACTTTTATTGATAATTGTTAACAAACAACTGTTCAAATTCATAATGATATAAGTTTATAAATTTAGTAGTTATGCTCAAGACTAAAATTTGACCTTGAATTGTAACCTTGAACCTACAAGACCAAAAACATAAACACTCAAGATGGGGAACAAATGTACAAAGTTTAATTGAAATTCATAAATAAAATAGCTATGGTGTGGACCAAATTTTAACCTTTAGCTGTGACCATGGCCTTACCTGAACATATCTTTCTAACAGAAAAGACTTCACATGCACATAAACATAACTGTCATTATGACGTTTATGTACAAGCAAGGTCAACAAAAATGAAAGTTACTTTTCTTACTTTTTTTCATAATTATAACTTCTCTGAGTGTTTATCAGGAGAATTATTGTACATGAAATAAATAAATCATCACTATTTTTTAGTACCCAAAACATATGGATTCGGAATAATCTTTAACTGTTGCTCTTTACGAATCTTCTCCTCCTTATAAAAATCCACAAACAATCTTCCCATTTTAACAGGCTTGGCTTGAATAGCTTGGCTCCTTTTGTCTTGCTCTTCTTTAAAATTCTGTAAAATTTCACTGACATTAATGTTATGATTTTCGGCATCTTTTGTGATCTCTTCTAGAACTGCTTTCTTATAATCCAGGAACTTCTCTTTTTCTACTTTAAACATTTTTTCCAAATCGGTTTTCTTCTGTTCTTTGTCCATTTTCATCTTGTCTTTAGCTTCTTGAAAGCGAATCTCTTTTCTTGTTCGTCTCTTCAGTTCTTGACGAGTCGGTTGTTTGAAATCTATTTTTAGTTCCTTCATTAGCCATTGAAAGCTCTCATTATGCTGACGTCGGAGGTAGTTTATGAATTTATGTCTTTTAGCTATTCTGTTAAAGGTTTGATGTTTTAACCTTTTGTTCTGAAAAAAAAAAAAAGAATTAGGTTTAACAAACTAAACATTTTACCAAATTATATGTCTATTTTCATCAATTACCACACAATCCCTCATTTTTACGCTTCTATACAATTGTTTTGAGTAAAATATTTTGTGACAAACAATTTCTCTTTTTCTCACAATGCTTCTTACCTTATATGGTCCTTATTTTTCAGTGACCACTCACTTTTTCATATTGTCTGCATCTTCTCTGAATTCAGATAAGTTTTATATTTTGTCATCTGGCAATAGGTCAAACATGCATACATAAACCAATATGCCACAAACTCATTTGTTTGTTTGAATGGGGTTTTACGCTGCTTTCCACAATCTTTCAGTTATATTGCGGCGGCTGAAGCACCTAACAATGGATTCCTGGTATTTCTCACACCAGTACTGCCATCACATCCCTTCCTAGCCTCCAGCTGCTATCCCACATAGGTCTACGATTATGGACCCATTGGTGGGAGACAAATAGTTGGAAAGGATGAGTGCCACCGTCGGGGATCGGACCCGAGACCGCAACAAATGGAACATCCTTTGATATTTGTAAAAAACAGATGAGTACAGTCTACTTTTTACAAATATCAAAGAATGTTCCATTTGTGGCGGTCCAGGGTTCGATTCCCGACACAAATATCAAAGGATATTCCATTCAAACCCTGGACCGCCACAAATGGAACATCCTTGGATATTTGTAAAAACAGAAGAGTAGAGTAACAGATATTTCTTTTTAGAACATTGTCTTTACAACTGGTTTATGCATATTGTTTATCTTACAACATATAAATCAAGAAATATTTGTCTTTTGTCTCAACTCCTCCTCAATTTGGCACCAGCTTTCCTCCATTTAGCCCAAGATTTTTCAATTTGGCAAAAGTGATGGCAACAACCCTTTTTTCAAGCTAGAGCTAACCCTAGAATGGTACAAATTGAAAGGAGCTGTAGATCACATAATATATCAAGAGGTACCAGTAAAATGTGTATCAAAGAGACCAAAGACTATTGTGAGAAAAGAACATGCTGGTAACCATTTCTATTTTTTCAGCTTCTGTAAAAGGAGACGCCCAATGCACAAACTCTATTTTTTTAACCTTATGGTATAACACAGGATAATTTGAAAGATCTGTCTCTTGTGTAATACTGAGGTGTGCCTGAGAAAACCTGAATGGGATCCAAAGTCCATCATATCTAAAATGATTGAAGTTATTCATTACACAATGTCATGCTAAACAAGGTGCCAAATTGTCACAAGATAAGCCCGTCACACTGCTTAATATAAACTGGAGGTTTGAATAGAACTGAGGTTATTTTGAATGAATATTTTTTCTCAAACAAAGTATGGAAAACAACAAAGGACAATAACTCGAATTATATGCTAGGTAGAGTTATGGTTCTTGTACACTGCACTCCCCCTTGGTGAGATCTATCCATCCATGAAGTTTCATGTTTCTAGCTATTTTACTTTTAGAGATCTACTCCGGACAAGATTCAAGTATGAAAAACAACAAAGGGCAATAACTCAAAAAATTGGCTAGGTAGAGTTTTTGTTCTTGTACACTGCACTCCCACTTGGTGAGCTCTATCCATCCATGAAATTTCATTATTCTAGCTCTTATGCTTTTAAAGATATACTCCAGACAAGATTCAAGTATGAAAAACAACAAAGGGCAATAACTCAAAAAATAGGCCAGGTAGAGTTATGGTTCTTGTGCACTGCACTCCCACTTGGTGAGATCTATACACCCATAAAGTTTCATGATCCTAGCTATAATACTTTTAGAGATATACTCCGGACAAGATTCAAGTATGAAAAACAACAAAGGGCAATAACTCAAAAAATAGGCCAGATAGAGTTATGGTTCTTGTACACTGCACTCCCACTTGGTGAGCTCTATCCATCCATGAAATTTCATGATTCTAGCTATAATACTTTTAGAGATATACTCCAGACAAGATTCAAGTATGAAAAACAACATAGGGCAGGAACTCAAAAAATAGGCTAGGTAGAGTTATGGTTCTTGTACACTGCACTCCCCCTAGGTGAGATCTATACACCCATGAAGTGTCATGATCCTAGCTATAATACTTTTAGAGATATACTCCGGACAAGATTCAAGTATGAAAAACAACAAAGGGCAATAACTCAAAAAATTGGCTAGGTTGAGTTATGGTTCTTGTTCACTGCACTCCCACTTGGTGAGCTCTATCCATCCATGAAATTTCATGATTCTAGCTATAATACTTTTAGATATATCTGGACAAGATTCAAGTATGAAAAACAACAAAGGGCAATAACTCAATAAATAGGCAAGGTAGAGTTATGGTTCTTGTGCACTGCACTCCCCCTAGGTGAGATCTATACACCCATGAAGTGTCATGATCCTAGCTATAATACTTTTAGAGATCTACTCTGGACAAGATTCAAGTATGAAAAACAACAAAGGGCAATAACTCAAAAAATTGGCTAGGTAGTTTTTGTTCTTGTACACTGCACTCCCACTTGGTGAGCTCTATCCATCCATGTTATTTCATGATACTAGCTATTATACTTTAAGAGATATACTCCGGATATGATTCAAGTATAAAAAACAAAAAAGGGCAATAACTCAAAAAAATTGGCTAGGTAGAGTTATGAATCTTGTACACTGGACTCCCACTTGGTGAGCTCTATCCATCCATGTAATTTCATGATTCTAGCTATTATACTTTTAGAGATATACTTCGGACAAGATTAAAGTATAAAAAACAACAAAGGGCAATAACTCAAAAAATAGGCTAGGTAGAGTTATGGTTCTTGTACACTGGACTCCCATTTGTTGAGCTCTATCCATCCATGAAATTTCATGATTCTAGCTCTTATACTTTTAGAGATATACTTCGGACAAGATTCAAGTATAAAAAACAACAAAGGGCAATAACTCAAAAAATAGGCCAGGTAGAGTTATGGTTCTTGTGCACTGCACTCCCCCTTGGTGAGATCTATACACCCTTGAAGTAACATGATCATAGCTATAATACTTTTAGAGATATACTCCGGACAAGATTCAAGTATGAAAAACAACAAAGGGCAATAACTCAAAAAATAGGCCAGGTAGAGTTATGGTTATTGAGCACTGCACTCTGTATTGATGAGAAGAATATAACTGCCGAGTTTAAAGTCAATCGGACTTACGGTGACAGAGTTATGCTCCGGACAAAGAAGTGGACACCGCCCGGACAACCGGACGCCCGGACAACCGGACGCCCGGACACCACGGGTGATCCCATAATATGTCCCGTCTTCGACGGGCGTATAAAATGTGAAACCTTGATGCCTTATGAGCAAGTAAATGAAGATTTGTACAGATGTTCAATGTAATAGGGTATGCTGTGGTAAGCCCTAATAATGCCAGGGCATCAACATCTAGTAGAGGTCAATAATTAAAAGTATCATTACTCTATGCCCTTTGATTTCAGAGATTTCTTTTTAAAGAATTCTTTCTTTCTTGCAATATGTGAATTAGGTTGCACCCAGGTAGAGCTCATAATTTGACCCTGATGGCTTCAGATGAGCAAACTTGATAGAGGTCCGCTTGTTGCTAAATACCTAACCTACTGATTAACCCATTCCCACATGAGAAGATTTTAGACTGGTCCAAATTGAAAGAAGCTGCAGACGACAATTTCAAGTTGATGGAATTTTTCAAATCTTTGTCTTTTGCGGTAGAAAACATGGTGGATAATGAAGAAATTGCTTGTAACAAGCAATTTCTTCATTATCTGCAATGTTTTCAAAAGTTTTTATATTGAGGGGCGTTTAAAAGCGTCACTAAGTGGGAATGGGTTAAAGATAGATATTAAAACCCAAAACCAGACAACAACATTTTAGTCTGGTCCAAATTGAAAGAAGTTGCAGAGGACAATTCCTAGTTGATGGAAATTAAATAATCTTTGTCTTTTAGGGTAAAACAAGAGGACCATGATGGTCCTAAATCGCTCACCTGAGACATCTGCAAATTACATTATTTTTTTGTATAAAAAAGACTTAACTTGAGCAAAATAAATAAAACAAATATTAGATTTTGGGCTTTGTACAAAACAATCCAGTAATACTTTCCAAAAAAATGAATGCCTTTGGCTTTATTGTTTAATCAATTACCAAACTATCCCAGAATTTGTCACCCTCAGGAAAAATAGGTTTAAAAAGCATTATCATCAAGGGAGTGACAAGCCATTTCTCCATTTCTATGGAGAATTCTTTCAATGCCATTTATGCAATTTTCGACCCCAGGAGCAGAGACGTTTTTTATCCTAAGAGCATATTTTCCTATAATATATCCTATAATATAGTACAAAATTATTTAGTCATGCTACATACCAAATATGAATGCCATTCACCATATATTTCAGAAGAAGAAGTCTTAAGAAGTTGCTCTAATTGGATGTTTTCCAAAACTTTGGACCTATAGGGCAGTGCCATGTTTTATCCCATGGCTAAGATTTCAGCTAACATGGTAAAGAACCATCTGGTTATGCTATAAAATCAAATATTAATGCCTTAGACTTTGTAGATTGGGAGGAGAAGACTGTTGAACATGGTCTAATTGAGCATTTTTACGAACTTTGGACACCCAGGGAAGGGGTGTTTTTTAACCTACAGGCATAGTTTTAATCAAAATTGATAGATAACATCCAGGTTATGCTACACTCAAAATATAAATGCCCTCGGCCTTAAAATGAAGATTTTTTCTATTAAAATTCTCAAATTTTGTGTTTTTCCCAACTTTTGGACCTCTAGTGCAGGGCCGTTTTTGACCCTGGGAAGACAACTTTAAGCGATATAGTACAAAACCATCTAGTTATGCTATATACCCAATATGAATACCCTAGACTTTATAGTTTAAGAGGAGAAGTCTTTATAAATTGCTCTAATTAAGCATTTTTCAAAACTTTGGACTTCAGGGGTAGGGCCATTTTTGACCCCAGAGATTTAATATTTAAAAACTTGATAGAGAACCATATGATTAAGCTCTATACAAAATATAAAGGTCTTTGGCCTTGTAGTCTATCAAAAAACCAACAACAAAGATTTACTAAAATTTCCCATTTTCATATGCCGCGGTTACAACATTTTTTCACGGAATGAAATTCTTTTAACAACCTTTGAAGAGCTTCATCCTAGGAACATCCCTGCAAAGTTTCAGCTTGATTGGCCCACTGGTTTAGGAGGAGAAGATTTTTAAAGATATTTAAAGAATAACTAAAGATTCCCATTATCGAATGCCACAGCAACCAGAGTTTTTGATGGAATTAAATTCTTTTAACAACTTTTGAAAAACTTCACCAAAGGAACATCCCTGCAAAGTTTCAGCTTGATTGGCCTACTGGTTTAGGAGGAGAAGATTTTTAAAGATATTTTAAGAATTACTAAAGATTCCCATTTTCATATGCTGTGGTTAAAATATTTTTTCACAGAAGGAAATTCTTTTAACAACTTTTGAAGAACTTCACCCAAGGGACATCCCTGCAAAGTTTCAGCTTGATTGGCCCACTGGATTAGGAAGAGAAGATTTTTAATGATATTTAAAGAATTATTAAAGGTTCCCATTTTCAAATGCCGCGGCAACCAGAGTTTTTGACGGAATTAAATTCTTTTAACAACTTTTGAAGAACTTCACCCAAGGAATATCCCTGCAAAGTTTCAGCTTGATTGGCCCTCTGGTCTAGGAGGAGAAGATTTTTAAAGATATTTTAGGAATTACTAAAGGTTCCCATTATCAAATGCCGCGGCAACCAGAGTTTTTGACGGAATTAAATTCTTTTAATAACTTTGAAGAACTTCACCCAAGGAACATCCTTGCAAAGTTTAAGCTTGATTGGCCCACTGGTTTAGGAGGAGAAGATTTTTAAAGACATTGTGGACGGACAGACGGACGACGGAAAACGACCGATCACAATAGCTCACCTCGCACTTTATGCTCAGGTGAGGTAAAAACATTGTGGAAAATGAACAAATAACTTGTTACAAGTAATGTATCATTTCCACAATATTTTCCAAGGCTTTTCTCTTGAGGGGCATCAAAAAGTGTCACTGTGTGGGAATGGATTAAAGAAAACTTCTTTCTTGCTTCTGAAGAAAACAAGTCATTTCCTTGAACTGAAATTCCTCTCAAAATAAGCATGGTCCATGAAGAGTGTCATTTCAACATTTGACCTTGACCTGTGACCTTGAATCTATCCAATAATTTGTTTCAAATTGCAAAAAATACTCTCAACAAAGGAGAATGATCCTAAATTATTTAGATATTTATTTATAAATGTAGATATGCTCTGGATATGAGCAAATTTATTATTTGACCTTGAAAAGTGCCCTTGATGCTTTGCAAAAACTTTCTTGAAATACAATCATAAATTGAGGTGTTATGCTCCAGATAAAGCCAATTTTAACATTAGACCTTGATCTGTGGCCCAGTAGCTATCTAAAATTTCTGACAACCTACAAATCTACTCATGATGGTGAACAGCTCCAAACACAACATTGAAATTGACTGAAAATGCATAAGTAAGGCTTCAGAAAGGCAAATTTTAGAAGTTGACTAAGACATGCTACACAAAAAATGAAAAAGCTCTGGTCCCTGCCATGCCCTTCATTTTTCAAAAGTCAATTTCATGAACAAGTTTTTAAAAGGGTAACCCAAGGAACATTCCAGCCACATTTGATCCAAATTGACCTAAGGATTTAAGAGAAGATTTTTAAAAAATTGTTTCATGATTTTTTTAAGTCTGATAAGCACGGCCCTCCCACACCCCACACCCTTTTTTTGAGAATCAAAAGTTCTGGAAGAAGTTTTGAAGAGGGTCACAAAAGAAACATTCCTGCAAAGTCTGGTTGAAATTGGCCTTACGGTGTAGAAGGAGAAGATTTTTAAGAATTATTTCTCTTAAGTGTGATAAGCCCTCTCTTCAGCGACCCCATTTTCTCACTGATAAGAAATTTCACTTACAAGTTTTGAATAGGACCATCCCGGCAAATATCTTCACTAATTCGGTCCAAATAGACCAGGTGTTTGAGAGGAGAAGATTTTCAAAGAACTATTTCATGATTTTTCTAAGTCTGATAAGCCCCACCCTGCCATGCCTCTATTTTTTGACGAATCCAAATTTGATGAACAAGTTTAGAGAAAGGTCACCCTTGAAACATTCCTGACAAGTTTGGTACAAATTGGCCGATTGGTTTAGGAGGAGAAGATTTTTGAAGAGTTATTCCATGATTTCTATTAGTCTGATAATCCCAGCCCAGCCCTACCACACCCACATTTTTGGCAAATCAAAATTTTACAATTTTGAAAAGGGTCACCAAATTAATATTCCCACCAAGTTTGGTCCTAAAAGGCACAGTGGTTTAGGAGGAGAAGATGTTAAAAGAAATTGTTGACGATGGACCACGCCTATGGAAGATGGACAACAGACTGCGTAATCCTTAAAGCTTCTCTTGAGCATGTTGTGATTAGGAGAGCAAAAAAGGTTCTCCTTGACAAAAAACAATGAGATCCTAGGTGTATTATAATAAGAACTTTAGACGTGCACTAGTTCACTGTCTACGTAAAATAGGATACCTAAAGGCCTTATGGTTTGTCACAAGAAGATTATCAAAGATTCTCTGAATTTTCATTTAAAAGGCAAGCAGAGATTTTATGGAACTGAATTCTTTTGATATTTATGGTAAAGTTTCACCCAAGTTAAAAATAAGATTTTTTAAGAAAGGGTTAGAAAAGTTGTGCCTCATACCTGGCGATTATTTTGACAAGCAGACATCATCTGTCGAATCTTAATTGTCAGATAGGCAACTGAAATATTAAAAATTCATTAGAACACAATGTGTATGTTTCAATTTACTATAAATTTACCCTACAATTCTTGAACAACCAAAGCTATATTTTCAAAGAAAAGAAAACAAGATGAGTTTGTGAAATACAATGCCCCTGCAACAGGACTTAACAATGAAAAATGTTGTTGATTCGAACATGAGTTTTAATAGAGTATTTTAGTGAAAGCGAAAAGGAAATATTTTGGTCTTTGACCTTGGTGTGTGACTTTGACCTTATCACATGACCTTGACATGAGTAGATGCATACTATGGAGATGTATCATCATGCTAAATATGAGCATTGTATCTTGAATAGGCTGGTAGTAATTGGCAATGTTAAGTTTTTTGGTCAAGATTTGCAGACAGATAGACCGACAGACAGAAGCCCCTGTCATAGCGCATCGGACTGTCAATCTAGAGGTCACGGGTTTGATCCCCAACGGCGGGCCTCATCCTTTCCGGCTATTTGTCTCTCACCTATGGGTCAATAATCGTAGACCTATGTGGGACAGCAGCTGGAGGCTAGGAAGGGATGTAATGGTAGTACTGGTGTGAGAAATACCAGGATTCCATTGTTAGATGCTCCAGCCGCCATGATATAACTGAAAGATTTTTGAAAGCGGCATAAAACCCCATTCAAACCAATAGACAGACGGAAAGATAGACAAACAACTTTAAAACAATATGTCCCCGATCTTTCGAAGCCGGGGCATAAAAATAGATTCTAAGTAAAACATTTTTAAGACTTTCATATTACAAACATTATTCTTTTTCCTTTATACTAACTAAAAAGGTTCTCCAAGCTCTACTGAAGACAAGCCCTCCAAAATTGACCTTCAACTTTGAAGCTGCGAATACCAGAAGAAATGCACTTATTTATGATTTTATTTTCAAATCTATCCATACATGTTCGAGTTATGCTATAGAAAGTTCAATTTTAAAATTTGACCTTGATATTGTCAAAAACATTCCTTCGAATGGCACATCTACTTATGTACAATAGTGCCAAATATTTGAAGTGTGTGTATAAATCCATAAATGAATATGTAATTGAACAAATTCAGATAGATAAATAAATGCACAGAATCACTGAGACACTTACACTGACTTGTCTTTGTGACAATTAATGTCTTATTGACCAAAAGCAGGCTTGGCAAAAATTCATTTGCATGATATTGATAGTTTGAAGTATTAAAGAGGCTGCTGTCCTCCAGCTTGGGCAAAGGGAACTAACTAATAATATAATCATTATTCATTTGCTGAGAGACTGAAAAATTACAAAATCTCTGTGATGTATTACTTTTATCCTGTAGTAATTGAGAAATTCTTTTACACAATTTTTAACAATAAGAAATCTCCCCAAAATTTGCTTGTTAAACATTCCTCAATTCATTAACTGACAATATTTTTTGATTCTGGTCTATCTTGAGGTTATGCAAACCTGTAATTGTGTGGGAAAAAGTTTTAGTTTGTGCTTTCTTGAAGGGATATTACAGAAAATAAAGTTCTTACTGAGTTTTTCATAATTCAGTCCTGGTCCTGTTTTTTCACACAACAGATCTTGTACCTGCATATGTTGATGTTCTAAAACCTCTTTCTGACATAAAAAAAATCATTCATTTCAATCACATGATGAAGATATATTGCTATTATTAACCCATTACAGCCGACAGGCTTTGAAATTTCCTGATAATTTGCCTATCCTTATTTTGAAGTGTTTTTTTATTTCGTTTTTTCTAACCACTTGCAAAAGGCAAATTCACCTGCAATTTGGTTTAACCCATTACCATACAAATTTTTTTTTAGACTGGTCTAAATTCAAAGAAGTTGCAGGCAAAAATATTTAGTTGAGAAAACTTTAAAAAATCTCAGTGTTTTCAGGTAGAAAACATTGTGGAAAATGAAGAAATTGCTTGTAATAAGCAATTTCTTCACTTTCCACAATGTTTTCCAAAACATCTTTCGTGAAGGGTAATCAAAAATGTCATTGAGTGGGAATTGGTTTAAAACTGTACAGGCTTTTGTAAGGAAAAACAGTTTATCTATTCCAGTAAGATACTGGTGTCAATCTCTGGTATTTTAGTTTTAGATTCCAAGCATTCTGCTTTGCGTAACTTAAGAATCATATGGAGTAATGTGGTATCTCAACGTCCAGTTTAGAATTATACAAGATCTAAAATTTGTTTTGGTGATTATCTCCTTCTGATTAACCCATTACCAGACACGATAATTTTAGACTTCTGAATTCTAAGAATTTGCAGACAATCATAGTATGCTTATGAAATTTTACATCTTTGATTTTTTTTTTAGAAGAAATTGCTTTTAAAAGTAAATCTTTCATTAATCACAATGCTTTCCAAAGCTAAAGGGACATTAAAAAAAGGGATTATGTGGGAATAGGTTAACCTTAACCCATTGCAAACCAAACTCACTCTCTGACAACCTGACGATATGGTTTTAGAAAAATTTGTGGGAATAGCATAAATTGCTTTTGTCAAGCAAATTCTCCTTTTCTCGCAATGTTTTCTACCTAAGCTGAAACTGATATTCTAATTTGACACAAACTCACTTTCGTCTTGAAGACATGGTTTAGAAACTGGGAAAAGTAGAAATTACACAATGTTTGCTACCTAAAAAGTTGAAAAATCTTAAATTTCATAAACCTTAAATTGTCATCTGCGACTCATTTCAATTTGGACCAGTTTTAAATATTACCGTCTGGTAATGGGTTAAGTGCCCTTTGAAATGTTGCCTATAACTTCTTTCAATTTGGACTTGTCTTAAATGTTGTCGTCTAGCACTGAGTTAAAATAGTCCATTATTATGAGGCTTTAGTAGTACATGTATGATGATCATTAAGGAGAAAATTCAACAACAGTGACTTTTGGCCCATGGACTTTTAATTGGCTTGTATGTTTTATTGTAGGTACGGAAAAATGCCTTTAGGATTAAACTCCTATCTACCTTGATTTTTTTTAGAGGCACAGAGGAAAGGAGAAAGACACATTTTGTAAGAATAATAATAACTACAATAATTGAAAATTCAACAGTTTGTCAACTTTGAGGATTAATCCAAACTCCCCAGATAAAAAATATTGTTCACACTTTTTTTACAGTGTCAACCAAGAACAGACTAGAAGGCTGGCATTTTCAAGAAGAAGAATCAAAGTGATACAAACAAGTATGCATCCTAAAGGAAGTTTTGATAAGTTTTTGAATTCTTAAGTTTTTAGTTTTTATCATAGTCCAGCATCACAAACATTTTGAGCCCATTTGTTGGTTGTTCACAGAGCTAAAGGAAAAGGGGTGATTTTTATTACAAAATAATATATTCACCCTTTGTCAATCAAACCCAAAGTTGAAGGTACTCAGTTGAATTTTCTCATTACTTCCAATCTATGCCCTCTGGTTTAACCCATTACCAAACGGCAAAATTTTAGACTGGCCCAAATTGAAAGGAGTTGCAGAGGACAATTTCAAAATTTTGAAAGATTATTTTTTTCTAAATTTTCTGGATATAAAACATTGTGTAAAATGAAGAATTTGCTTGTGACAAGCATTTTTCTTCATTTTACTCAATGTTTTCCCAATTGTGTTTCTTGAGGAGCGTCCAAAAGCGTCACTGTTTGGGAATGGGTTAAACCAATTTATTTTACATCAATTGAGAAACAATTTCTTCAAGAATAAACCCCCTTGATTCTGCTTTGTGGTGAATACACAAGTACTCAGTGTCGCGCTGATTATGTGAGTCAATGACCAAACCAAGATCGAGAGGTGCTCCTGGGAAATGAACTGGGGACCTCTTGATTGGAAAGTCAATGCTCTACCTCTAAAATACAGACTCCCTCTGTAATCCTTCATTTTTAGGTAGCCTAGACAAAGATTAGCATGTACATATGTTCAGTCTGATTTTTGCCTACATCAATTCACCAAGAAGGTCCATCTTATAATGTTAATTAAAAGGACAATTGATAGAAAAGAAAGAAATTGTAAACATAACAGCTTTCAAGCATATCCTGTCAAGCCTTCTAAATCATCTTCTAAAGGGCCTATGACCTTTGAGATTGAAAGTTAGTCATTCTAGATATTGGTTCAAATGAATCTTTCTTTCAATTAGTTAGTTTGAGAACCCTTTATGAACATAAAGGTCTTGTCTTAAAATTTTCTGAATCTTATACAATACAAATTTCCATAGTACTTGCACTTTGATTTGTTTCCTGTGACATCTTTGAGTTTTAACTAGTCTTAGATTAAGTAGCATGGTGATAATCCTAACTAACCCTATAGGACATGTTCTATACAACTCAAATTAGAACTGTAACAAGAGGGCCAAATGGCCCTAAATTGTTCACCAAAGAATAATTTGATGCCCTACCTGCCACACAGATGATTTTTAAAGTATATTTCCATTATTTCTCTCAGTCTGATAAGCCCAACTATGTCATTTCCTGTTTTTTTCAAATCCAAAATTTCATGAACAAGTTTTCAAAGGGACACATAAGGAACAGTCCTGCTGAATTTGGTCCAAATGTTTCATGAGGAGAAGATATTTAAAATTTATTACAGAGGAATCGAAGGAACTTTCATTTTTTTTATATTGCAAAACATAGGGGGAACTGAAGATAAAGCTTGTAATAAATAATTTCTGCATTTTTACAATGCTAATTGCTTTTACTTGATGGTTGTGAAAAAGAAGGATGTGTGGGAATGGGTTAAATTATACCTACTTCTGAAGCATGGTGTACTGTAAACAGTTTCTTCAGATCTGGGTGAAATCTGAAAATATATCCACAATTTCTCAGAATTAACATTCGTACACCAAAGAATAATAATTTGGGTTTAAACAATGAATCACTTATAACAATTGATTGAATGAGGCTTAGCGCCACTTTTAACAGTATGTCAGTCATATCACAGGGGCTGGAGTACCTAACAATGGATTCCTGGTATTTCTCACGCCAGTACTACGACTACATCCTTTCTCAGCCTCCAGCTGCTATCCCAATTAGGTTTACGATTATCCACCCATTGGTAAGAGACAAATGTCGGAAAGGATATGTGCTGCAGCCAGGGATCAAACCCATGACAACCCTTGATTGAAGATTAGGAGTCTGATGCGCTAACCACTGTGCTATGATGGTGGCTCACTTATGACAAAGTTGATATAGTCCCCAAATAAGCTGTGGCCAATGACTATATTTTCATTTATTAAACAATGTAAAAGATAAAGAGTTCATGTCTGTGAGATTTTTCACTACATGGTCATGTGAGGTAACAAGAGCAACACTCGGCTGCAGGTGCTTGATAATGCAAAAATTCTAAGTCGAAAAAGGGGCATAACTCTTACAAAAACGCTTTAAGAGTTATCCTCCCTTGCTAGTCTAGCTAGCTCTCGTAATGGTCAATATACATGCAAAGTTTCATGAGGCTATCTCCAATTATAACAGAGATATGACCAAGGTTAAAGTTTGTCATACCAATGCCTACGTCAATGCCGACACAAACGACGCCAAGGTGATCACAATACCTCAGGTTTTCTCCGAAAACAGCCAAGCTAAAAATGATAATACTCTGTTACCAGATTTGATAATGCACTTTTGATAAAGGAGAATAATAACAACATTTCTACAAGCTCTTTCATCTTTCTTTTTTTACTATGTGTTAAGTCATATGATGAAATATTGATTATTGTGTTCATATGCATGCTTTTTATGAATATATCCTAACCCATTTTCAGACAGCGAAGTTTTAGACTGGTGCAGAATTGAGAGACGTTGCAAATGATAATTTAAAGTTTATGAAATTTTAGATTTTTTTATCTTTCTGGATAGAAAACATTGTAGAAATGTAATAATTGCTTGTTACAAGCAATTTCTTCAATAATATTACACAATAATATTACACAATGGACTTTTGTAGAGGAAGGATTTTGTTCGGGATGGATTTTGTCTGGGGGTGGGTGTCCAGAAGGGATTTTATCTTATCCTACGATAAGAAATAGGTTGATAATCAAATTACATGTATTTAGGTTTTTTTTCTTCTAAGTTTGTTAATTCCAACATCTGGGTTAGGGTGATTAGACTTGATACTTACTCATCAATTCCTCCAATATGTCTGTATTTATAGAGAATTTCATCTTTTGGAGGGGGTCGATAAGGTGCTGTGTCTCCTGTAAAATTCACATATAAAAGTAATTAACCCATTCCCACACAATGACTCCTAAGAAAAACAATTGGGAAATCAGTGTAAAAAATGAAGAAATTGCTTAAAACGAGAAAATTTCATTAATTTTAAACTGTTTTCTTAAACTCCTTTCATTTTGGAGCAGTCCACAAATTTTCCATCTGGTGCTTGGTTAACCCATTCCCTGACAACAAAATTTTTAGACCATTCAAAAATTCAAAGAAGTTGCAGACGACAATTCTAAGTTGATTAAATATTCAAAATCTTTGCATTTCTGGGTAGAAAACATTGTGGTTAATGAAGAAATTGCTTGTGACAAGCAATTTCTTCATTCTCAACAATGCTTTCCAAAGCTTTCATATTTAGAGGCGTTTAAAAGCGTCATTGTGTGGGAATTGGTTAATACTTAATAAAAGTGATTTGCATAGCCTCAAAAGTACTTACTCTACTCATCATAGATGTAAAAGCAGTTTTTTAGAAATATATTACAATCCTGTTTATTGATGCACTGCTACAATATATCTATGAAAAACAGTGTGACCAAAATAAAAGTTGATTGTTACAAGCTTTATTTCCTTCTATTACAATTGTTACTTAGCAGCATGGCACTTTTGTTTTCAAATAACCTCATTTTGATTTGTTGTCGGCAACCTCTTTCAATTTTGACCATATTTATTGTCTGGTAATGGGTTAATTTATTCATTGAGGACAATATTTCTGACTAGTTTAACCCTTTCCTGTTTTTCGAAATTTTGGACTGGTCCAATTTGAAAGACATTGCAGACAACAGAAGAATGAATGCAATTTGAAATGAAACCATATGTGGTAGAAAATATTGACGGAAAAGGAGAAATTGCTTATTACAAGCTATTTCTTCATTTCCCTTCATTTTTTTTTTATCCAGAAAGTTGAAAAAATCTAAAATTTCATAGATTTTAAACTGTTGTCTGCAACTCCTTTGAACTTAGGCCAGTCGAAATTTTGCTGTCTGGTAATGGGTTAACTTTTGTCTGCTGAACCCAAAATATTCCTTTCTGGAAATAGACAATGATCAGTCTGTACATATGTGAAGTCTGATCATAGTCCACTCTACCAGTATCCTTCACCTTTTTTTCTCAAAATTCAGACTTGTCCATTTCAAAGGAAATGCAGGCAACATTTTACAGTAAATACAATTCAATAAGTATCCAAAAATATTGTGGGAAAGGGGAAATCCTCTTTTTTCCAAAATATTTTCCAAATATGATATCACCAGGAAGTAAAAATCAGAGATTGTACAGGAAAGGTTTAAATCAGAGTAAGTTATGATTTGATTTTCAAAAAAAAAAAGCATTGAAACAAACGAATAAATGGATTCCTGAAAATAATTTAATTCAGTGTGACAAGGGAATACCCATTTCAATACAATATCACTTTTTACACCTCTCAAGAAAATAGCTTAGGAAAACATTGTGGAAAGTGAAGAAACTGCTTGTTCATTATTGACAATGTTTTATTCCTCAAAAGTTATAAGTTTTTAAATTCCATCATCTTTGAATTATCATCATTCTGCAACTTCTTTCAATTTGGATGTCTAAAAAATGATGTGGCAATGAGCTTAATCCATTACCAGACAAAATTTTAAAATTGTCCAGATTCAAAGATGTTGCAAACAACAATTTTCAGTTTATGAAATTTTAATACTCTGCCTTTTGGGGTAGAAAACATTGTGGATAATGAAGAAATTGGATAATAAGAAATTGCTTGAAAAAGCAATTTCTTCATCTTCTACAATTTTTTTAAGCATTTTTCTTGGGGGCGTTTAAAAGCATCATTGAGTGGGGATGGGTTAAAGTGACAGTAATTAACCCATTCCCACACAATGACGCCTTTTGATGTCTCCTAAGTAAAACAATTGGGAAATCAGTGTGAAAAATGAAGAAATTGCTTAAAACGAGAAAATTTCATTAACTTTAAACTGTTTTCTTAAACTCCTTTCATTTTTGAGCAGTCCACAAATTTTCCATCTGGTGCTTGGTTAACCCATTCCCTGACAACAAAATTTTTAGACCATTCAAAAATTCAAAGAAGTTGCAGACGACAATTCTAAGTTGATTAAATATTCAAAATCTTTGCATTTCTGGGTAGAAAACATTGTGGATAATGAAGAAATTGCTTGTGACAAGCAATTTCTTCATTCTCAATAATGTTTTCCAAAGCTTTCATATTTAGAGGCGTTTAAAAGCGTCATTGTGTGGGAATTGGTTAATACTTAATAAAAGTGATTTGCATAGCCTCAAAAGTACTTACTCTACTCATCATAGATGTAAAAGCAGTTTTTTAGAAATATATTACAATCCTGTTTATTGATGCACTGCTACAATATATCTATGAAAAACAGTGTGACCAAAATAAAAGTTGATTGTTACGAGCTTTATTTCCTTCTATTACAATTGTTACTTAGCAGCATGGCACTTTTGTTTTCAAATAACCTCATTTTGATTTGTTGTCGGCAACCTCTTTCAATTTTGACCATATTTATTGTCTGGTAATGGGTTAATTTATTCATTGAGGACAATATTTCTGACTAGATTAACCCTTTCCTGTTTTTCGAAATTTTTGATTGGTCCAATTTGAAAGACATTGCAGACAACAGAAGAATGAATGCAATTTGAAATGAAACCATATGTGGTAGAAAATATTGACGGAAAAGGAGAAATTGCTTATTACAAGCTATTTCTTCATTTCCCTTCATTTTTTTTTTATCCAGAAAGTTGAAAAAATCTAAAATTTCATAGATTTTAAACTGTTGTCTGCAACTCCTTTGAACTTAGGCCAGTCGAAATTTTGCTGTCTGGTAATGGGTTAACTTTTGTCTGCTGAACCCAAAATATTCCTTTCTGGAAATAGACAATGATCAGTCTGTACATATGTGAAGTCTGATCATAGTCCACTCTACCAGTATCCTTCACCTTTTTTTCTCAAAATTCAGACTTGTCCATTTCAAAGGAAATGCAGGCAACATTTTACAGTAAATACAATTCAATAAGTATCCAAAAATATTGTGGGAAAGGGGAAATCCTCTTTTTTCCAAAATATTTTCCAAATATGATATCACCAGGAAGTAAAAATCAGAGATTGTACAGGAAAGGTTTAAATCAGAGTAAGTTATGATTTGATTTTCAAAAAAAAAAAGCATTGAAACAAACGAATAAATGGATTCCTGAAAATAATTTAATTCAGTGTGACAAGGGAATACCCATTTCAATACAATATCACTTTTTACACCTCTCAAGAAAATAGCTTAGGAAAACATTGTGGAAAGTGAAGAAACTGCTTGTTCATTATTGACAATGTTTTATTCCTCAAAAGTTATAAGTTTTTAAATTCCATCATCTTTGAATTATCATCATTCTGCAACTTCTTTCAATTTGGATGTCTAAAAAATGATGTGGCAATGAGCTTAATCCATTACCAGACAAAATTTTAGAATTGTCCAGATTCAAAGATGTTGCAAACAACAATTTTCAGTTTATGAAATTTTAATACTCTGCCTTTTGGGGTAGAAAACATTGTGGATAATGAAGAAATTGGATAATAAGAAATTGCTTGAAAAAGCAATTTCTTCATCTTCTACAATTTTTTTAAGCATTTTTCTTGGGGGCGTTTAAAAGCATCATTGAGTGGGGATGGGTTAAAGTGACCAAATAGTACTTTTTGAATAAGAAAGAGTAGAAAAAATGTGGGGAAATAAATGCTGGATGCTAACATTGTTTCTATCTCCTCAAATTTCCCATTAATGCATTATCTCACCTCTTCAAACCAGCAGCGAGTTAATGACAAAAAAGGAAAAAAGTATGATTTTGGAGTAAAAAATTCACTGCAGCCCATGCAGGCTTGCAGGGTTTTCGTTTGACCCAAGACCTCGGGTTTTGACGCACAGAAATTGAAAAAGAAGCAATTTTGACGCTTGAAAATTTATCACTGTGCGTCATTTTGACTCTCGGAAATTAGCAGCCATGCGTCAAGGGTCATCATAAGTGTGCCAAATTATTGGAAAATGGTTAATTGATTATGAATATATATACACTCCTATCAAGGATAACACGGCGATCGTAATTGACAGGTACTTCAAACCTGTGAAATTAATGCTGAAACCCCCTTTCAGAGTTCTAAGGCTACTGAAATTTACTTATTTGTTAATACTTTTATCACAAACCTCACAAAATATAACCAAGAAGTGAAATGAAGTCAAAGAAAATGTTGCTCAAGAAATGTCAATGGTTTTCGCGGATAAAGTCGGCACTTTATTTTATGAAAAATAGGAATAATTTGAACCTTTTAGTATTCATGGGATTTACTAAAACTGATTCAAAGTTATAATATATGCATTAATATTTAATTTTCCCTTAAATTTATCTTGTATTGAAATATAATACTGTCAGATTGGAAAAAATTGGCAATATAACCATGGAAAAAAAAAACAAATTTAAAATATATTTTCTATCTATTATTATTTTTTTCTGAATCACTATGGGGGGGGGGGGAATTATGCATTTTGACTCTTTTGATTTCAATTTTGACTCTTGAAAATTTTGACCCAAGGGTCAATGACTCTTGACTTTTGGGTACTAATGAAACCCCTGGCTTGTGCAAGCTTTTTAAATTTAGGGATTTATTGACTCTTAGCTCATGAAATTCTGAGTGTCAAAAATGATTTAAAGCAAAAAAGCATATCAAGAGTATGTTTTTTGTGATTATGTTGAACCCCATGCATGAATTTCTTATAATGATATGAACTTAGAAATTGTTAATGTATATAACTTTCAAAAATATACAAGATGAATGATTGCAAAATTCAGGGTATCAGGATACCTTGTTTTGACCCTAAGAATTTCTCCCATGGGGGTAAAATGATATTATAAAGGTTTTTGGGATTCAATCCCCTAGTTTACAAGTCAAAAATTGATCTCACCTGAGCGAAAATTGATAGGGGGAGGAGTTGGAAAATTGAAGGTCTTTTTCCCTCTACATGGCTTGATATTGATACATGTCTTTCGTTCTGTAATAAATAAGTTGAGCATTAGCAATGAAGATAAAATTCCTATCAATTCCTTCATTAAGAGAATATTCTTTGTTTCCATTGAGGTAAGATCCTAAAAGCTTAATCCGTCACAAGGCGGCAAAAAATTTGGAATGGTCTAAATTGAAAGGAACCGCAGACAACAATTTAAAGTTTATGAAATATTAGATTTTTTTAGATTTGTCGATAGAAAACATGGTGTAAAATGAAGAAATTGCTTGTGTCATTTCTTCATTTTCCACCCTATTTTCTACCTAGAAAAATGAAAATATCTAAAATGTCATAAACTTTGAATTGTCAATTGCAGTTTACTTCAATTTGGACCAGTCTAAAATTGTGCCGTCTGTTAATGGGAATGGGAAAGTTTTTAGGTTCAAACCTCAAAGATCATAGGACTAAAGGTCCAAAAAATTGCATTTTTTTATTAAACATTTAGACCACACAAGAAGTGTCGAAGAAATACAAATCCTCAGACTTGCATAACATTTATCTTTAAACCCATTTAAAGACAGGCAAATTTTAGGTTGGTCCAAATAGTAAGAAGTTGCAGATGACAATTTCAATTTTGTTTAGATGGAAAAAATATGTCTTATAGGGTAGAAAACATTTCTGAGAAAAGGCAATTTCTCCTTTTCCCATTGTGTTTTAAGTATTTTTCTTCAAGGCTAAAACAGGGAGAGGGATTGTGTGGGAATTGGTAACCCGAGTCCTTTTTAGTTGTTTGAAATTTCAATATGAGCAGGAGTCGACACTAGCAGTGTCTCAGGATTCCTGAAAATTGAAAGGCAATCTCAGGCTAGGGATTCCGTCAGGATCCTTCAATATTTCTCCAGTACAATAGATCTTAATGTATCAAATAATGCCCCTATTTTTTTTTGTTTGCATGTTTTTGTAAAAAACATTGTGGATAATGAAGAAATTGCTTGTAACAAGCAATTCCTTCATTTTCCACAATGTTTTCTGAAACTTTTTTTCAACTTGGGCTTAGAAGGGCAGAAGTGTGCGGGAACGAGTTAATATATATTAAGGAGGGATCCTTGATTATCTGGATGAAACCCTAAAGTTATAAGTAGGGTTTCCTGTGGGATCCCATTGAAGCAAAGTTAGTGTTGACCCCTGATATGAGAGTACAATATTATATTGTGAGTTTATTTTGATTAAAAGATTTTAAATGGCCAATCTACTTTAGAAATTACTATCTTAAATTACTATTCGTGTATATCAAAGGATTTGACACTGGTTGAAAAATCAAACGTAAAAGATATTTTTGGAAATTATATGTGGTCTCTTTCCAGCAACCTGAAATGTGAATTGGCGTAATGGAAGGGTTTTACTGCCAAAAACTTTGACTCTGAAGTACTGAGATATTTACCAACTCAGCAGCTATGCTTATGGGAGCAGCATAGCCCAAGGTCTGTTAGTACTACAGAAGGGGCCGCCATCATAGTGCAGTTGGTAGCGCGTAAGACTGTCAATATAGAGGTCCAGGGTTCGATACCCGACAGCAGCACTCATCCTTTCCGACTATTTGTCTCCCACCAATGGGTCGATTATCGAAGACCTAATAAAGGCTATGTGGGATAGCAGCTGGAGGCTAGGAAAGGATGTGATGGCAGTACTGGTGTGAGAAATACCAGGAATTTATTGTTAGGTGCTCCAGCTGCCGCAATATAACTGAAAGATTGTTGTAAGCGGTAAGGGTCTGTGACTAGGTCAGTAGCTAAGCCCTTCAGATTTTGTTACAAAGATCAATTATATTACATACCGATGACACAATAGAGATCTAAATATTTGAGTCAGTTTAACCCATTCCCACATAATGACATTTTTTGACACCCCCCCCCCCCCCGAAAAATAATTGAAATAACATTGTGTAAATTATTGATGAAATTGCCAGAGTGCAAGAGTTTTCTACCCAGGAACATGAAAAACTGCATAAATTCTAAATTGTCTGCAACTCCTTTTAATTTGGACCAGTCTAAAATATTGCTGTCAAGTTGTAAGCCGCAAATTCATATTTGACTCCATCAGGATTCAAAACAGGGACCTCTCTGTCCAAAAGCAAGCACCCTACCATGTTGCTATAAAAGCCGGATAAGCACCTGACACAACCTCAAGCTCACAGGTTCGAGCCCTGGGCTGACCATATCAGCTAACAAAACTAATTGTCTTTTGCATGAGATTTTAAACCGCGGCCCTGTGTGACAATGCTATCTATCGAACATGTTAAAGAACCAGGAAGAGCTCTCAGCAGTTTCGACCTGTATCTTTGCACTATCCCACGTAACCATTAACCGTCTTCTGAAGGCGGCTTTCACATGCGCATGTGCTACGGTAGCGGCGATAAATAAACGGAAATACACACACACACCTTATACACTACCAGGCTAAAATTTGGAGGGTACTGTATGTATTGAAATATGGGTGACTTTATAAGGTTTTTTTTTTATCAAAAAGTCGGCCAGCTTTCATCCATTACTTAGGAAGAAAGGCAGTTACCAAAAGCAACAAAATATGGAGAAAGTGGTGACAATGGCATCCGTGAAGTACATTTCTTAAAGCAGCTTGTTCCGACCGATGACCTTAACACGCTTGTAATAAGCATTTTTAGGTAATGTCTGGCTACTTTGCCATTTTAACTTCGGGTACCAGCATCTAAACCGGATCCGGAAATAAAGCATTAACCGGAAGCAGCACCCTAGATACCATTGTTATCATCCGGGTATTGTTCCATGGTTGCTTGACAACATAAACACTTTTTTTGTGACAGTGTTTCAGGACAATTTATTTTGGAAAGATCTTTGAAATATCTTGTGATTAGAGTTAGGAAGCCATCATAAAGTGTCAAGATGATGATGGAACAACAAAGCCAGCAGCAAATGCCAAAGAAGGGCTATGGATACAAAAAACCAATTGCGAAAGACACCATAGATTCCAAAGCTTTCACAACTCAGGCTTATCAGAAAAACTCACAGGTAATTATAAATGAAATTATATTACAAATTACAAGCAAGATGCTTGTTAATCAGTATGTAAGTGTAAAACTTTATGAAACTTGAAAGAACCACCTCGATTTAATCAAAGGATTACTTAGTGATTGCTTTAACTGATTGCCAATCCAGTGCACTTTACTTTTTGCTAGTGTAAACAAATTTCATTAAAAATCTTACCACTCAAAATATCTGATTGAGATTTTTCCAGCAAAAGGTAAAGCTGAGCTATAATTTCTACTGTGAAAACCGGATGGTGTTTGACTCTCTAAAAAGATTCCTAATTGTGTTATACAAGATACAAGATCTTATTAAGAAAACCATTGCAACACTATTGGGTGCCATCTGATAAACATGTCAAAACATAATGCAATCAAATACTATTTAATCAATATTGTGATCTTCTTATGAATTATCAACGTAATACTATTTAATCAATATTGTGATCTTCTTAAGAATTATCTACGTAAATAGAAGTTTTGTTATTTGGTCCAGTTTTGCTGTAAAATGCACTAAGTGAGTCAAGTCTTTCAAACAATAATGCATGTTTAAAGAAATTTTAAATGGTTGTTATTACTAGAACTTTTTGCAGTAACCAGAAAACTTTAAATCAATTGAAATATATGTATATTATTATAATGTCTATAAACTCAATGATCTATTGACTTGTAAGTCTTCAAAATGAGCAATCATCTATGAAGAAGGTACACATTTAAAAATTTACAAATGAAGAAATAGTACATTTTGTCAGACTCCATTTTTCTTGCAAGGAATGACATTAAATAACATGTGCAGGTTTATACAACATTCGGGCTTTGGCTGTAAATGTCCGATAAGCAGACTTCTACCAGATTACTTATTACTGTTTATAGAGGGCATCATAAAGACTCTGATAAGCATGTGCATCCACAAAGTCTAAAAGAATCTATACTGGATACCCAAGAGGATTTGAAAATATCATGCTCAAATGTTCCATTCCAATCTATCTTCATTAAACTTCCACAAAACCCTCATTTCTTTGAGAAGAGACTTAGTGTCAAAACTGGCTAGCTCTTCAAATAAGGGTGACATTGTATTAATCAAATCCTTTTACCTTCTTTTTGCAAGGGCTTTGTAACAAGACTGGAACCCATGGCATTTGATCTAGATTTGACATTTGACACATTATAAACAAAAGATAAATCTGAACATATGAGTTGTCTTATCTTTGTATTTAGTCCCTACAAGATTTCAAGATGAGAAGGATAATCATAGAATCATCAAGAATTTTGCTTCATATAAAAGCTGACTATTTATATTTTAGTGTGGATGTCCGCCAAAAGCTGGGGCCTTTGTAGAAAAAGAAGCTATCGCAACATCTTTCAGAAAGTTCTATGAGAGAGGAGATTTCCCCATTGCATTAGAACATGACACAAAAGGGAACAAAATTGCATGGAAGGTATGGTATAACGATTTCACCCATTACCAGATTACAATATTTCAGATGGGTCAAAATAAAAAGAAGTTGAAGATGACATTTTATAGATGATTGAATTTTAATTTTCTTCACCTTTCTTGGAAGAAAATATTTTCGAAAAATCAAAAGATGGCTTGTTACAAGCAGTTTCCTCATTCCAAATATATTTTTCCCAAACCTCATAAGGATGCTAACAAATACTTTGCTACAGTTTTTATAGCAATGACTTGATGGTTACTAGATTTGAGCTACATTTTCTTACCAATGATACATTTTAATTAAAATCAAGTATGTTTAATAAGTCACAATATAACAATGTAAAGTGTAAAATTGAGAGTAGAAGATTTGAAAACTGTGAAATAACCCTTACCAAAAGTCTTTCCACAAGGTCCAGCCATGCAGTTTGATAGGGATAACAACCGTTTGTTCTCCCTACAATATTCTGATTATAGCCCAATATACTTCACAGTACAGCGCTATGTATTCATAAGAAATAGTGAGACAGTATTGAGCCTGGTCAGATTGCATGTCCACAACAGGTTGACTAGGGATGACCTTTTTGAATTAAGTACATTTCTGAATGGTCCATCTCCTTACTAAACAAAAGTAAACAAACAAAAAAATGGTATACATGTATTTGTTTACTATCAGAACAGCAACCTATATTACAAAGACAGGTAACTCTAAAGTCACCTTTTGTAAAAATTATGCCCCCTTTTCCACTTTTCTCTATTTAACTCGTTAGAACTGAAATCTGAGCATTAGTCATCCGTAGGATTTGCTCTTGAAAAAAGTTTATTTTCATTTGAAGGATCATATTTATTATTTTTTACAAATTTATATTGTATGATTCCTGGATTATTTTATGACATGTGAGATGGTTATTTAAAAAAAAAAACGAAACAAAAACAGAGTTGTTACAAAATGAACTTATTACCCCCACCCCCACAAACACACACAACAGCATTTTGTCACTCAGGTAGCACAGTTCACCTTAGACCTATGTTACATCCCCCACAAATAATCATTGATAGCCTTGATATGGATTTTTTAATTTCAAAGTCCTAGGTCAAAAGGCTTAAGAGTTGGAGCACGGGCATGGGTTTTCAATCAAAGTTTAATTGTGACTGTGACCTTTGACCAACATTACCCAAAAACAATTTTAGGGCACTTTCTTGGATCATTGGCAAGAATTGTGCAAATTTTGATAGCTGTAGGTCAATTGATGCACAGAAACGAAAAACTGTGAGTACTCAAAGGTCATTTTTTTTTGCGCAAGTATTTCGAAACATGGTCAGAATGTTTGTCTATATTATAACTCGGCGAAGTTGAAAATGGGTAATGTGGGGTCAACAGTAAACAATGTAAATCAAACAAGAATGACATGTGCAGCATAAATTTGACAGCCTTAGGTTTCAAATAGATAAGAAATTTAGCAAATGACATATATCAATTAAGGATAGGAGAAAAAACTTTGTTCTTTTTTAACCCATGTCATGCTTAACCCGGGATATTCCTGTTTTGGAAGGAAGTATAGACCAAGATCAGGCTGCACATAAATGCAGTCTGATCTTGGTCTACACCTCATGCATGGCCCCATTCAGCAAGAGTTATTTAGATAATCATTTTCAAATGAAATATTGACCCTCATTAAGACCTTCCATTGCTGTCAGCCCTTTGATTTATAGCAATTCTGTATAGGAATTTAATTCAGCAGGACAAGCGTTAAGTAAATAATATCTCAGATTGTGTTTATGATATACATGTATTTAGTACAAATGTCGCTTCAATACATCTTACCCATTTTCTTTCCAGGTTGAGATTGAAAAGTTAGACTATCACCATTACCTCCCTTTATTCTTTGATGGTTTACGAGAGACAGCCCATCCCTATGAGTTTTTTGCCAGACAAGGTGTACATGATATGTTGGAGCATGGAGGCTCAAAAATTTTGCCAGTCATTCCTCAACTCATTATCCCAATCAAGAGTATGTTATCAACATCTTATATGTCAATCAAAGAATTAATCGATCAATCTAATAATTCATTTAGACCATAAGTGAACTTTGAACTCCGACATTGGCTGACATTTATGTAAAGCATTTCTGTTGGTCTGTTGACTTTAAGTAAGCTTTTTCAAGCATTTAAAAATTTCACTTTTCTGTTACATGTTACTAACAATAAATTTAGCAAAATAATGTCATTTAATATCAAAGTGGAACAGCCCGGACAGTAGAGTCATTTGGCAGGGCCTGCGATAGTCAATTATTATCGATTTTTTTTTATAATTAGTTTCATAGTTATCCTTTTATTAACAGTCATCCTTAAATCAAATACATGAATATATTCTCAGCAAACAAAGTACAACATATCAATTTATTCCTTAGAAAGGATATATAGATATATTCTTTCTATAGGTCAGTGATAGGATTGTCAGGTTAATGGATGAGAAGATAAAAAAATATTTTTTCTCTTTGAGCATACATACACACTTTGGGAATATTGACAATTGGTCAAAAATATTGTCACATAATGTGTCAAAAGAATTTGTTTAACATTGATAGGTACTAAATAATTATTGTTACCCAAGTAGGTCACTATTAATATAGATCAAGAAATAAGCAAACATCCATTTTACATGTCACTTTCAGTGCTTAACCCCTGTCGTGCTGATTTTAAAATCCTTCACAGAATAGCATTAAAATCAAAGGGCTGAAAGCTCTGGATGCACCAATGGAGGGTTAATATTTTTTTTAAAAGATTTATGTTATAAACAACTCTTGCTCAGAAGAGAAAAGCAGACGGTGTAGACAACAATCAGACTGCTCATATAAGTAGGCTGATCTTTGTCTATACTGCCAGCAGAAGCAGGAATAATCTGGATTCAGCATGACATGGGTTTTGACCAATAGACTATTTGAAACTGGCAAGTTCTGCATAGAATACTGTTCAAAACTTGTGAAAACCTCATTGTATCATAATCAATGCAGAATGCAACAACAAAATTATTTCTTCTTTATTACAGATGCTCTGAACTCCAGAAATAAACAAGTTTTATGTACAACCTTGAAAATTTTACAACATTTGGTTGTGTCAGCAGACATGGTGGGGGAGGCATTGGTTCCCTATTACAGACAAATCCTTCCTATTTTAAATATCTTTAAAAACTGTAATTGTAAGTATATGTATAACAAATCACCTGTTGACCAAAATTTAGACTGGTCCAAATTTAAACAAAGTTGCAGTCAATAATTCAAGTGCATTTAACCTGAAAAAAATTAAGAGTAAAATGGGGAAGAAAACAATTTTGGCAAAAGCAGAAAACGCTTGTAAAAAAGCAATTTCTCTTTTAGCTTCAATGCTATCAGTAACTACTTTTTGTGTGTCAAAATTCATGTTTGTGTGGATTTAAGCCATTTATTTAATGATCATCATTGGTGTCTTTTTTTGGTCTATATAATTCTTAGGGTATAGTGTACAATAGAGGATAATTGTTTCTTAATGTGCCATTAAAATCTATATTAACTGCTACTTACTGGAATTATATTTATTTCCTCTGTTTAAGAAAAATGGTATGTTGCTTGTAAACCCATTACCACACAACAAAATTTTAGACTGGTTTAAATTGAAAGAAATTGTAGGCAACAAGATCAAGTAGAGAGAATTTTGAGTATCTCTATCATTTTGGGTACAAACAAGCTTGAAAATGAAGAAATTGCTTGTAAAAAGCTATTTCTTCATTTTCAATAATGCTTTCCTAGTCTTTTTTGGGTGGCGTAACAAAGCTGGATTTTTTTGGAATGGGTTACATCATACAAACTACATCATGGACAAGAGTTGAAATTCTAAATCTCTGTTCGGAAAAATTTTGCTGTACAAATCATAAAATTTGGTTAGGGGTAACCAAAGACCATAAACACACTTAGGGCAACATTTAGCTTTATGAATGACAATTTCATTTTAAAACAATTTCAGTAAACTCAGGTGATGGCATTGATTACAGTCAACAGAAGAGGGAAAATATTGGTGACCTCATTCAGGAAACCCTGGAAGCTTTTGAGAGACACGGAGGAGAGGACGCTTTCATCAATATCAAATACATGGTTCCCACATACGAATCTTGTATGCTTAACTGATCAAACTTTTTCAAAGACAACTTGGATAGTAAATGTGATTAAAAATAATACGAAGAAGTTAGTGAATAAATTTTTGTGCATTAAAAAGTGAACATCTGATACCCTGGTTGTACATATTTCACCATTGTTTTAATCTGCCATCAGCTATTCATTGAGATCTGACACATTTCTGTGTTTAATGGATTGTTTAATACTTTGTTATTTTTGTATAGGAATAGATCATTGCCAAACTTACCTAGAAGTTATTAATCATACCACTTCAGCTCCTCCTCAGATATTACGGTTTTGTTACATTTCGAACAGGTAACATACTGACAGGTGAATTGAAAGTGTTGTAAATAAATGTAGCAACATGTTTTCTCTTCACATCTCAAGACTCATACAACAGAAGGAATTGACAAATTGCGACTGTTAATAAAGAAATCAATAGACCAATCTAATCATAAATTTAGACAAGTGAACTTTGAACTCTGACATTAGTTGATATTTATGTGAAGCAATTTTTTTTTGTTTTCTTGCTCAGATGTCAGTACTACAGCTTGTTCAAACTACATATAGTTACATGTTGGTCAACAACCAACCATTTTACCTTAATTTTGTTACTTGTTTACCATAAATTTGCAAAATAAATTCGTTTAACGTCTAAGTCAAACTACCTGGCAGAGTCGATGAGCGTGGTCAGCAATTGTCAATTGTTTCTGAAGAAACAAATGTTCTAAAATAATTTAGAGATTCTATTTGAACCATAAACCTAATATTATACTGATAAGCATTATCATGACTGATGGAACTTAGAGCTAAAATAACTTTTCCTAAGACAAAATAGTACAATTGATCAGTTAAAGCTTGTTTTACTAGCTAAACATTAAGACAAAATTTACTAATTTTTAACAAGATGGTTGTCATCATATCAAATTAAAGTGCCTTTAACTGACTTTTATTTATATACCTTTTGTAAGTACTTTAAAAACTTCACCATTAGTTTGTCATTTCACTTTGAAAATGTGTACAAATGACTGTATCTAATTGTAGACCCTTTTCTTAATTTCCACTTTCTCATGGTAAAGGCCCGACAATATGTTCTATGCACTGCCAAGGCACTTGGGCTAAAAACTAACTTTACAATATCTATAAATGCAATCAATTGATTCAAGCCATTCATGTCAAAACTGTACACAGTTATTTTGCTCACTAGTTAAATGTGCATTTATCATTAAGTTTAAATCTATTTCAGACAGACACAGATTTATTGTGCTGATAGCTTTTTCAAAGCTATAGGTAATTCTGCATTAATCTGAAAGAAAATTATTAGGAAAAGCAGATCATATCTCTAGTTCCCCAATGTTGCTTTTCTTCACCCTCTCTTTTAAAGTTCTTAAAATCCAAGTCTTGTTTAATTAAAAGTTAAGATTATAAAAAAAACAACTTCATTTTTAAGATTAAGAATAAATATAAAAAACATTTTCCTTACTTGTGTGAATGCTGGAATTTATTGTTTTACGTGTTTGATGACAGTGAGATATTTATTTTCTTTCTGAAATGTTATAGAATGTTTTCCATTGTTGTATTGTTTTCCATTACATTTCAATGTAAGCCAGTCTCCAAAATATCACACAAGTGCTCTTGTCTATTGTATCGGTTAATTCTTTAATTCCAATCTTCATAAAAATATGAAAGAAATACATGTACAATGCTGAAACTTTCTATTATTCTTAATTGTAAATAGAAGGTATGTGATAACTGGCCTTTCAAGTTATACTAATTTTGAAGGATTATGGCTGTTGGATTGTAGACTTTATAATTAAAGATAAAGTGAATTTTTGTGAAGCAAATAAGTTAAATGTATTGTTATTTTACTGAAGTATTTTCATTTATTGATAAAAGTATTATCATAAAAAAACATTTATCAATTACAATTATTCTGCCAAACACTGTTTAACTGTTCAAATTTTTACTGATAATTGTTATGGAAAGAAATAAACATAATGATTAAATACCTTTTCTGACCCATACCACACAAATTTTGCATTTCACATTCTCAAGAAAAATAAGGAATGGAAAACATTTTGAGAAAAGGGCTTGCAAAGAAAGTCTCCCTTTTTCACAGTGCTTTCTACTCTATGTAGCACTATTTATCAATATATACCAACTTTGAAATGTAAAACTTCTTTCAAATAGATCAGTTTGTCCTCTTGAAATAGATAAATTGACTCAGTATTAAATTAGGCAAGATGAGGGGATTCGTGATGTCTCATGTATGTTGAATCTAAGGTTTTTAGTATTTCATTTCCATATTACTGACTGATACAATCACAGGTGGAGACATCATTATTTACCAAACAATATTCTCTAACATTAACCCTTGTCATGCTGAATTAAAATACTATACAGAGTTGCATCTAAATCAAAGGACTGACAGCACTGAAAGGTATTATTGATGGTCAATATTTCATTGTAAATAAATCTAAACAATTCTGGCTAAAAGGGGATAACCAGGTGTAGACGAAGATCAGACTGCACTTCTTACAGGCTGATCTTTGTCTATTCCTCCTCTCAAATCAGGAATATTCCGGATTCAGCATGACAAAGGTTAACATTTATAAGATCATCAAACTTGGATTCATTTAGTCAAAGAATTAAAAAAAGCATCTGTGATACGATGTAAATACAACTTGTCGCTGTAGATAGTAATTCTAGATTTTCAAAAGGGATATGTCATAGGGAAAAGGGTCTTTGGAGTAATTTATTTACTGATATTAGGTAAATAGCTTACCATGTCAACTGCAAATTAGTGCAACGCTAATATACTACAATATCGATTAATCCATTACCAGACAACGAAATATTTGGCTGGTCCAAATTGAAAGAAATTGCAGACAACACCTTTTAATTGATGATATTTCAAGAGCCTTTGTCTTGGTAGAAAATATACATTGAAAATGAAGAAATTACTTATAACAAGTAATTTTTTCATTTTGCAGATTATTTCCCACAGTGTTTATCTTGAAGGGCTTGAAAAGGAGGGATTGTGTGGGAAAGGGTTAACCATGCACTTGATGAGTCATTACCATTTATGACCAATTCTATAATCTGAAAATCTTTTTCCTATGATGATGCCTTTTTCTTTGTACACTGTTACCACATTTTCAAATGGAGATTTAAATACATAATACAAACTATATTGAAAAAACAACATGTTTTGTTCCATAGTTTATGTGCATTCCAGAATGAATGTTAACATCGGCCGGAGCTCAAGCTCACTGAAATACGTACGTAGGTGTATTTGGAGAACTTGTACAATTCACAGATCACCTCTGTCAGTCAAAAAAAAAAATGTTCAATTAATTCATTCACTTAGACCAAAAGTAAAAATGTTCACCTCTTCAAATCATGCATTTTCTTTTGTGGGCTACTGGCATGTCGTAACAACCTTTTCATGCTGTATTTAGGACATATAGGTGTCATATCAGCAATACAAGTTTTGTTTTATGTCTCCGACCCTACATTTTGAAATCTAAGGATATTTGATATCTCATCTGTTGGTGGACCCATAGCGATGCCATAGCGATCTGACAATCTGTTTATTGGTTTGAAAAGTATGAAGAGTACTTTTTAAGCTTGTAGAGTAAGCCTGTAATATTTTAACCCTTCCCTGTTCAATCCTTAATTTTTACATCCCTGTGATTTTATAATTGAGAAAACATTGTAGGAAAAGAAGAAATTGCTTGTAGCAAGCAATTTCTTCTTTTCTACAATATATTCTATCATACTGAACCCATTTTTAAATTTTTGTCTGCAAAACCTTTGAATTTGGACAGGTCTAAAATTTTGAAAAATAGGAAAGAGTTAACCAAGATATGAAGTTGCATGATTTTTTAATTAGAATTTGCATTATTCCTCTCTCAAACAGTATCCCAGGATGTGGTACACAATGTCAACATGCAAGCTTACCTTTGTATTTTCATCACAAGGTTTTATACACTATAGTAAAAAAAAGTGGATGTCATATTGCGATGCAATACAGGAGTCCCCTACCGGATTAAAAAAGTTTTTTTTACAGTTTATCTTTCCCAAACAAGACCTGGTTTTGAAGTCTTAAAGAGTACGCAAGCTTAAGACAACATTAAAAGAAAAGAACAAAATGCTGATAATTAATAATTTCTTCTTTTTCTTCAATATTTTCTGCACTTTAATGTTCTTCATTTCTTTATTTGTGAACGTTCATCTGCAGCAGCTATTAATTTGGCCTAGTCTTAATTTTTTGCCACTTTGGAAAGGGTTAACTAAATATGGACGTATAAAGGTAGACAAGAATAAGAAGACAATAAAGGTGAAAATAACAAAGGGCAATAACTCAAAAATCGGGGTGTCAGAGTAACAGTTCTTGTACATGACACTTCTCCACATTATGATCTATAAGTGTATAAAGTTTGAACTTGCTAGCACTAATGGTTTAGGAGATATGGTCATTACAAAAATGTAAAGGCAAAAATGACAAGGGGCAATAACTCAAATAATTGGCACTTAAAGTTTCAAGTGAATAGCTATTATACTTTTAGAGATATGTTCTGGACAAAATCTTAGTCTTTAAAACAACAAATGGCAATAACTCCAAAAGTATGCAAACAAGAATTGTGTTTCTTGTGCACTGCACTTCTCCTCAATGAGATCTATACACCTATGAAGTTTCAAGTTTATAGCATTTATACTTTTGGAGATATGCTCCGGACAAGTTTGACGGAATAATGGACAGAGACCATTACTATATCCCCTTTGCTGAAACGGTGGGGATAAAAAATAACCCTTTAGTAGGGTAGAAAATATTGTGAAAAAAAAGAAGATATTACTTGTCACAAGTAATTTCTTCTTTTTCCACATTATTTTCTCAAAGAGTCATAAGGATGTAAAAACCAGGGATTGAACAGGAAAGGTTTTAAGTTTGCTCTCATTTACACTTTTTTCCAACTTTTGATCCCTTGACAGGCCAATTTCATAGATCAAAGGTATTTTCTTTACCAACCTCTGGTGAAGCCATCTGGCAAATGGACATTGGAGATACATTGTTTATAAGTGCCTATACAATATAAAAGCACTTGCAAACTTTATGAACTGGGCTGTAAATATATGAAAAAGTATTATGAATATAGTTTGATCTACTGTTAAAAGATCTCCCCATTTTGATGTTTATAGTTACTAATATTCTATAATAATGAAGTTTAAATTTTTGAACAACTTCATCCAAGGAAGGCTATGAAAAATTCATAATGATGAACAATGGAAGAACTCATGAGAGACAACATACACAGAGAAATGATATGTTGTGTGTGGTTGTAGTTGTGAGGTTTTGGTAGAACACTGTTGAACAGCACCTAACCATGAGTTAATGATGGACAGTCCTTTAAACAGGAAATACAAGTAACAGCAAAGAAAGGTTTAATAAAGACAAATTTTAATTGATTCTCATATCATAACATCTTTAAATATTAACAACAAATAACATAATGAACAATACCATATTAGCTAAATACTTTAACCCTTGTCATGCTGAATAAAATCCTTTTCAGAACTGTATAAAAATCAAAGGGCTGAAATCACTGGTAGGACTAGTTGTTCAGTTGTCAATACTTCTTTTGAAAATTAATTTCATAAACAATCCTGGTTTCACAAGGACAGACAGGGGGTGTAGACTAAGATCAGACTGCAACTATGTGCAGTCTGATCTTTGTTTATACCTCCTGCTAACACCGGAATATTTCAGGCTCAGCATGACAAGGTTTAATATCACCATGAAAGTTACTATTGTTAAACTGAGCCAACAAATTACACCGTATGCTCCTTGTTAACACTTTCCTGTACAATTTCTGGTTTTACGTCCCTCTGTTTTTAAAAATGAGAAAATATTGTAGAAAAAGAAGAAATTGCTTATTACAAGCACTTTCTTCTTTTACAACAATTTTTTCTACCCTACTGCATGGTTATTTTTAAATTCTATCCACTTTAGATTTTCGTCTGCAAAACTTTTGAACTTGGACTGGTCTAAAATTTTGCAAAACAGGGAAGGGTTAAGTAATGCTACATAAATTCTAGTGAATTGATGATAACCAATGGAAAAGGGACTTCATAGGACAACACAAGCATTTGAAATATATTGAATTTTTTGAATGAATCTGATAGAGGGCCAGTGAAAGAACATTCCTATAAAACAGGTTTCCCTATATAAAGAAGACTCTATGTGAAGCATTTTTGTTGGTTTGGTGAATTAAACGGTGTCACTAAGGCTTATTCAAGATAGCTTACAATATTTAGGATGCCAAAAACTATGGTACTTTTTTGTATCAAGTTACTGACCATAAATTTTGCAAACACCATTTAATATCTATGTACATATTCTGATACTTGAGGGGGGAAAGAGCAAAACAGTAGTAAGTACCAAATATAGTACACTTGTATCAGCTTTGCATTTACACCTTGATTTGTTCATTATTGTGTTGATGTTCATATCAATTGGAGATACAAAAAATTTAAA